>CP129445.1:33650000-33977500 GCA_030445155.1 Quercus variabilis
TTTATTTTTTTTGCTTTCCCTAACTAATCCCATATGTTCCACTTTGTTGAATTGTCTTTAAAAGTGAAAAAGGCTGTTCATTTAAGGCTGCCAACTAAAGTGTTAACTACCATCTTCCTTTAGCAGAGTAAAGAGAAGGGCCAATTGAATTGGCCCTTTAATTCTATATAGTGTTGGATGATGTTATAGTGGCATCTGGGTCAGGCTTCCATGGTCCATAGGGTTAGGTATTGGTAGGATCTTTATTGCTTTTGTCAGATCTTTGTTGATGAGCTTTTGTTCAGAAACTTATTTAGCAAAATACCTAAAGTGTTTTCCAAATGAGATTAAATTCACTTGGTGTGTAAATCCTCTTATTTACTATCTGAAATGATCGTATTACAAAAACATAAATATATCTGATTACACACGATAATAACTCAATAAACACCATATTTCAAGTTCAAAATGCAAAGTTGACGTGGTGATGTCAAGTGTGATTTGATATTAATATATTAAGTTTTAAGTAAAAGATTGATGTAATAATTTTTTATTGGATAATGTAAAGAATGACATGGATTTTATGCTTATCTAAGATCAAAAAAATTTACGCTCATCTTTACCATATATTTAGAATCTTTCCAAGTATACATATCTGTTCTCTAATTGCGCTTTCTTGCTTTGTTCTAGAGCAATTTATTTCCATCTGCATTGTTTAGCTTATTTGGGCCTTGGACCGTTTTTGGTCACTTTCGTGGTTTGTTCTTACTGTCTGGTCCCTAACCCGAAAGATACGAAAAGCTAGTTTGATTATTTCATTTTCTAACCCCTTTTGTTTTTTTAGAGAGTTTTAATTTATGCCTTTTACTTTCAACATATGTTTTAATAAGTTTCCAATTAAATTACTAATTTCTTCTTCAAACTCTTGTGTAAAATTAATTGTCTATTAACTACGCTATCAATAATTGAGAAACCAAATTGAACTTGAACTCGAGGACCACATTTATATTTTAACCTAATTAAGCCTTACTTTCTCATACAACTTCAAGCATGTGTTCTTAAGACATGCACCATGGTTTCTCAAAAAAGAAAAAAAAAAAAAAAAAAAGACATTCACCATGCATGGTGACACATGCTAGAGTCATGGGGTGCAAAATTTACTCTTTTGAATAACTTATTGACACATCGATCATCAACTTGTCACAAAATTATGATTTGTCTTTTCTTTTTCTTTTTTTCTTTTTCTTTTGAGAAAGAAATTATGATTTGTCTGAGTTGCTGATGTTGACCGATTTTTTAAAATAAATATCAAGGATGAAAACAATAGTCGAATTTGATTCGATATACCTATGACAGCAAAAAAGAAAAAAGAAAAAGGAAAACACAAATACGTTGTCGTTTTATTGACATGCTATGGAGTCCACTTTTTAGCACTTGTCTGCCATAACCATCCAAAACATGCCACGTGTCTTTTCCCTTGATTAATGTGCTTGATCAATCCCATGAAGATCTGGACCGTCCATACTTTTTTGACTATAAATCACGGTCCTTGCTCCACTCAAAAGAAACTTTTTTTTATCAAATGACGGAAATGCCCTGACAGTTTACCAATTATTTACGCAGGGTGCCATGCCGCAAGCACGGAGGGATCAGATTCACGATCAACGGCTTCCGTTACTTCAACCTGGTTTTGATATCCAACGTCGCGGGTGCAGGAGATATCGTGCGCGTGAGCGTGAAAGGCACAAAGACTGGTTGGATGAGCATGAGTCGCAACTGGGGTCAAAACTGGCAGTCAAACGCAGTTTTTGTTGGTCAGTCATTGTCCTTCAGGGTCACAGGCAGTGACAGACGCACCTCTACTTCATGGAACATAGTCCCAGCTAATTGGCAATTCGGTCAAACTTTTACCGGCAAGAATTTTAGGGTCTAATGAAAATTTATATTTTAAGAAAAAAAAAAAAAAAAGTCAACATTTTAGAATTCCCGCCATAACCTATTTCCAATCTTACCCTTCTTGGCGCCTGCTTCTAGATATTGGTATTTTTTTTTGACTTGGGGTATTGGGTTATGAGATAAGTGTTGGACTAAAGTGAAAGTGTGAAATTGGAGATGGTTTTGGTAGGAAAAACAAAAAGTGAGTCTTTTAAAAAAAATATTTTTGACTTTAATTGATGGGGTTTGTCTTTTTTCTTTTTCTTTTTTTTTTTTTTTTTTGGTGGGGGCCTGGGGGGTGTGAGTGAGTGAATGGGGTTGTGAAATTGTAATGTAATTGTGTATGGTCAAAAAACAAATGAGAAACTTTGTAGGGGAAAGCTGAAGCGGTTGCACAAGAATGTAGCCCGCAGCTTATAATATTTGGTAATTATATAGGATGATCATAATGTTATTCGAGAAGTGTATTTGTAGTAGTAATTTTTACAGATTTGAATTGGAAAGTATTTTGGTTTGCTACAATGTGCTACTATTGTTAGGCAGTTTTTACTTTTTGCTACTTGTGCCACCAATTTTGCTTCCAAGTTGTTGATATGGATATGTTTACACTGCATAGGAAACAAAAGAAAGAAATTGCCTATGAGAGTTAGAGCATTTACATCACTGATGCTAAAATTTTTAGCTTTTAGCCATCAAAAAAGATACTTTATCAATTTTAAATAACTATTTTACAACTCATCTAATCTTCTATCTCTTATTTTTCACATCAAAGTTAAGTATTATTCATTTATTTATTATTCTCTCTCTCTCCATCAAACAGATACTTAGCCACCACCAATCAAAACACACCAGCTAGCCATCACACAAACTAAAACCCATCCACCCACCACCACCACAAATCCTAGCCCAAAATCAACTCAACCAAAAAACAAAAACCTAACCACTATCATGATCACAACCCAACCACCACTGCCCCTATGGCCACAAGCCAAAATCAAACCAAACACCACCACAAAATCCCACCTTTCAAACCCAAAACTCAAATCTCCAATCCCTAACAAAATCAACCAATAACCAAACAAACAGGAAAAGAGAGAGGGATTTAGATAAACATATGAAATCAAAAGAGATAGAGAAGAGGTGGCATTACTGCATGTCACCATTGTTAGTGGTAGCCCTCTCATGAGATTTGGCCATGGGTCTTAGGCCTCTTGGCTAAGGAGAGAGAGAGAGAGAGAGAGAGAGAGAGAGAGAGAGAGAGAGAGAGAGAGAGAGAGAGAGAGAGAGAGAGTAAAATTTTTACTTTAGCACCACCATCGTAGCATACTTTTTAGTGTTTTAGGTATTTTAGCACTATCAATGTGAATGCTCTAATTAATCTAATTAGTAAAGTCTCCTCTTATCATGTAAGAGATCTATGATCAAATCTTGTTTGCACTACAATATATTTTATTGATATATCAATTTAATGATAAAGGTAAAATATCAAGAAAAAGATGTGACATTAAAGAAGAATGTTGTGCATATATACTAAAATTTAAACATTAAATTGGAATTTTATAAAGAAAATATATTAAATTGGAATATTAGACTTTCAAATTTTCATAGTTTCACAATAATGCTTGCTAAGTTAAGAGTTTTGTAGTTCAATTGTTACTTTTTGGTAATTTCATAAAAATGTGCAAGGTTTAAACTTTAAATCAATTTTTTTTTTCAAATATTTAATTATAAAACAATAAAATAAAATATTATGCCCGCTGGGCACAATAATAAATTCTCCTATAACTAAATATATGACAAAAATTAAGGACATTTTATTAAGTTCTGAGAACATTCACAGTTGGTGCAAGTTGGGGACCTTATTCCTTAGGCCATAGTTTTTCAATCTATAAGTGAGGAGACTTCATTTTGACAGGATATTTGCACGTCAAGTATTTGTGCTAAGGATTTTTTGAGTACCATTCAAAGAAACACGACAACAATGTATATAAATGAATACATAACAATTTACATAGAATGGTATGAAAGAAAGGAAGCTTCATTTGTAAGAAATATCTAATGAAGAATCCTTATTGATCTAGCTAGTAACTGCATGGGAAGTCTTTTCAAGGAAGCATATTCTCCATCAAAGCAAACAAATAACTTTGCACCTCTCACATTGATACTTCCATGGATTTAGGTCATTGGGTGAAGAATTTGGCTTGTCAATAAAACCTGGTGAAATCTTTATTGTTGACTAAAATTTGGCAGCTCTTTCTCTCGCCCTTCTAAGAAAGAAGAAGGAACCATCGCCTCAATTGTGTCATTAAAGGATGGTCATTTCTCTCTTTCTTGGTGGGAAGATTGTTCTTCCTTTTTTTTAGTGGGAAACTTCGAAGAATTTTCTCAGATGCTTCCTTTACATCATTTTTTTCCCAAGTTTAATTATAACCCTAGGAATCATTTTACCATCAGGGAATCAAAGAACTTGGTTATGTAAGGGTGTCCCCTTTAGATGAAAAGATGATGGAGAGTCACTTAAGATGGTTTAATCATGTGTATGGGAAAATGATTTATTCACTAATGAAAAAGAATACGTTGATTCAAGTTTAAAGGAATGAAAAAGGTAAAGTAAGACAAAATAATTTCACTAGTAAAAAATGATGCGTCAATTAATGAGATGATCAAAGTATGCCATTGTATTGGGATTTAAATCTTTGAAAATTCCCATAGTGTAAATAGGGATGGCCTGAGCAACAGTTTTGATTAGAATTTCCCTACCTGCTTTGGAAATGAATTTCTCCTTCTAGCCAATAAATCTCTTTGTAATTTTCTCCCGAAGATCTTGAAAAGTGTTACCCTTAGACTTTCCCCCCACCATTGGAAGACCTAAGTACTTCTCACAATTCTCCATAATCCTAGCTCCCATCAATCCCTGAATGGCCATTTTAACCTCCGGTCTTGTGTTTCAGCTGAAAAAAACTATCGTCTTTTGCCTATTAATTGCTTGACATGAAGCTTTCTCATATCTCCTTAATAATTTAAGGAGATGTTGGCATTCCTCCACAGTGGCTTGGTAGAAGATGAAACTTTCATTTGCAAAAAGGAGACGAGATATATATACTCTGTTTGTGCATGACAATATTCCATGGAGGCTTTGAGAAACAACAACATGTCGAATTAAGTAGGATAAACCTTCAGCACATAAAAGGAAAAAGTATGGAGATAATGGGCCCCCCTGCTTGATACCTTGGGATAGAGTAATGTACCTTCTAGGCTCACCATTTATAAGCATTGAATATGAAGCTGTACAAATTGTTTCCATAGCTAGCCGAACCCACTGGTTATCAATACCCAGTCTAAGCATAACTTTTATGAGGAAACTCCACTCCACTCAATTATAGACTTTGCTAATATCCAGTTTGATGGCTATTTTCCCCTTCTTCCCAGTTCTTTAATTTCTCATTCTATGTAACACTTCAAAAGCCACTGTAGTCTGTAGTATTATTAGTAATTAACTAGTTAGGCACAAAAGCACTTTGTGAATCTAAAATTACATTGGGCAAGATTAATTTGGCAAAAATGGGTTTTTGCCCCTTTCGCCCAAAAGATGTAGCAAAATGCCCTTATTCTGAAACTATCTAGTAAAATACCCCTGTGTTGAAACCAAATTTTCTAAAAATCGAGTTTTACATTGAAACTCGATTTTTAGAAAATCGAGTTATAAGCAATCAAACTTTAAAAAAAAAATATATATATATATATATATATATTGAACTCGAGTTCCATATGAATTTTTTCAAATAACTCAATTTTCATCAAATCGAATTTCAAAACAGAGGCATTTTGCTAGATAATTTCAGAATATGGGCATTTTGCTACATCTTTTGGGCAAAAAGGGCAAATGTCCATTTTGGCCAAATTAATTTTAACCGATTGGCTAAAACTTTAGATACTATCCTGGAGATTACATGTGCAAGGCTAATTGGCCTATAATGAGCAACTTTTTGTGGCCTATTAGGATTTAAATCTAAGTTGGCTAATTTTTGTGTCAAAATGTGTGTTTATGAGAGTTGTAATCATTTTAAATTAATAAGGAAATGTATAAAGACAATTTGTTGTTGAAGATCACAAGTTAAAGATGACTTGCTTATGGGAAATAAGACCTTGCTTGAGCAAAAATCCAATTCAGGTAAAACTTCACTCAATAGAGTCAAGACCCATTCGAGGGAGATTAAGAAAAATAATAACCAAATTTCTACATCACCTAGTATAGGGACTGTAGGGGCTCCTTTTTCGGAGGTGGGCCCCCGACAATGAATTTGTAGAGCGTGGGGGCAAAGGGTTTGGCTCCGGCCGGCTCTTTTCCGGTCTTCCTCGAACTTTTCGTCTATTTGCTCTCCGTCTGGGGTTGCTCCTCGGCTGGGGCCCGAGGAGGCCCCCCTTCACCAGGGGGGTTCTTCACCTTATATACCATCTTTAGCTCGATCCTAGCCTTACAGCTGTTGGTCATCCGGGCTAATGGTTCAGGACTTGTCCCATCAGACAGGTTCTTTCCCATGCCGGGGGTTGCTGCCCCCAAGGCTTTTCAGTGAAGGGTCTTGTCAGCATTGATGGAACCTGGAGGGCCTGGCAGAATAGTTAAGTGTGGATGTGACCTTCTGCAGTAAGTCTGCCCCCTAACTAGATCAGGTTAGGTGGGCCGAGGATAGGTGTATCCTCGGCTCGGGACTTGGAAGGACTAAAGCCTTTAGGCCAACCATCTGGGGAGGTCGCCTTCCTCGGCTCGGGCCCTGGGCCTGCCTAAAGATGGGCCGGGGATTCTGGGCCCTCGGGCCCCACAATAGCCCCTCAAAAACCCTGCTGCACGTATCCTCGGACGGGGATGAGGGTTTTGCAAACCTCGGCCCCTATGGTCCGGAAGGCCGTCGATTTGGCTGGTCCTTCCTTGAGTGGTCGGACCGACCATTAGGCCCTTCTTTAGGTAGTTAATTTCTTCACGGGAATGGATCCTCGGACTGAGCAGTACCTTGACTCTGTTGTAAAATAGATAGCCCCTTGTATACAGTCGCTGCCTTTAAGTACGAGTGGCCAGCTCCCCGTAGGCTTGAGTCCGTAGACCATGCAAGACCTAGGTACAGTTGCTGCCTTTAAGTACGAGTGGCCAGCTCCCCGTAGGCTTGAGTCCGAGGACCATGCAAGACCTAGGTACAATTGCGGCCATCGTTTCCATTGGCTAGCTCCCCATAGGCTTGAGTCCGTAGACCATGCAAGACCTAGGTACAGTTGCTGCCTTTAAGTACGAGTGGCCAGCTCCCCGTAGGCTTGAGTCCGAGGACCATGCAAGACCTAGGTACAATTGCGGCCATCGTTTCCATTGGCTAGCTCCCCATAGGCTTGAGTCCGTAGACCATGCAAGACCTAGGTACAATTGCTGCCTTTAAGTACGAGTGGCCAGCTCCCCGTAGGCTTGAGTCCGAGGACCATGCAAGACCTAGGTACAATTGCGGCCATCGTTTCCATTGGCTAGCTCCCCATAGGCTTGAGTCCGTAGACCATGCAAGACCTAGGTACAGTTGCTGCCTTTAAGTACGAGTGGCCAGCTCCCCGTAGGCTTGAGTCCGAGGACCATGCAAGACCTAGGTACAATTGCGGCCATCGTTTCCATTGGCTAGCTCCCCATAGGCTTGAGTCCGTAGACCATGCAAGACCTAGGTACAGTTGCTGCCTTTAAGTACGAGTGGCCAGCTCCCCGTAGGCTTGAGTCCGAGGACCATGCAAGACCTAGGTACAATTGCGGCCATCGTTTCCATTGGCTAGCTCCCCATAGGCTTGAGTCCGTAGACCATGCAAGACCTAGGTACAGTTGCTGCCTTTAAGTACGAGTGGCCAGCTCCCCGTAGGCTTGAGTCCGAGGACCATGCAAGACCTAGGTACAATTGCGGCCATCGTTTCCATTGGCTAGCTCCCCATAGGCTTGAGTCCGTAGACCATGCAAGACCTAGGTACAGTTGCTGCCTTTAAGTACGAGTGGCCAGCTCCCCGTAGGCTTGAGTCCGAGGACCATGCAAGACCTAGGTACAATTGCGGCCATCGTTTCTATTGGCTAGCTCCCCATAGGCTTGAGTCCGTAGACCATGCAAGACCTAGGTACAGTTGCTGCCTTTAAGTACGAGTGGCCAGCTCCCCGTAGGCTTGAGTCCGAGGACCATGCAAAACCTAGGTACAATTGCGGCCATCGTTTCCATTGGCTAGCTCCCCATAGGCTTGAGTCCGTAGACCATGCAAGACCTAGGTACAGTTGCTGCCTTTAAGTACGAGTGGCCAGCTCCTCGTAGGCTTGAGTCCGAGGACCATGCAAGACCTAGGTACAATTGCGGCCATCGTTTCCATTGGCTAGCTCCTCATAGGCTTGAGTCTGTAGACCATGCAAGACCTAGGTACAGTTGCTGCCTTTAAGTACGAGTGGCCAGCTCCCCGTAGGCTTGAGTCCGAGGACCATGCAAGACCTAGGTACAATTGCGGCCATCGTTTCCATTGGCTAGCTCCCCATAGGCTTGAGTCCGTAGACCATGCAAGACCTAGGTACAATTGCTGCCTTTAAGTACTAGTGGCCAGCTCCCCGTAGGCTTGAGTCCGAGGACCATGCAAGACCTAGGTACAATTGCTGCCATCGTTTCCATGTGGGCCCCGAGCGTGAGGACACAGTGTTCACCTCTCTGGGCAACTCAGTCTCACGTCGGGTAGGGGTCCATCCCCCTAGCCCCTTGCAGGATGCCGGAGCAAGAGCTTTTGTACCACGACTGCACAGTTGCCTCCAATGGGATTTTGTCCTCGGATCCGAGGACTTCGTTTTTGGTAGGGGGTTGTCCTCGGGTCTTTTCCGTTAGCTGTTTTTCCTCGGGTCGACTTGTGACTTTGCACGTGGGGCTGATCTTGCCTCTGGTTCGTGCTCCTCATCTTTCTGGTTTATGAGGCGTCGCTTGGCCTTCCGCGCTTCCTGTTTGACGCTTCGGTGTCCGTAACGCGCCTCCATTAATGCCCTCGTGAATTAACACGCAGCAGGCAGCTGGCAATCCCCTTGGGACTGGGTGGGAATTAATTTCCTTTGACAATTCCCCTTCGAATTCCGCGCGGTTCAGCCCCCGCTGGTTTTCGCCCTCCATAAAAGGCGTTCTGGGGGGAGCGTTTCTCCTCATTCAATGAATTCTCCCCCACAAACAGACGTATACACCTTCGCCCTTTTGAGTCCCTTTGATACCGCCACCAGGGTTGTGACCGCAGTTAGGAGACCTGGAGCCAAGTGCCGCCGTGGCCGCAGTCCCCACTGGGCTGCCGGCGCGGCAGAATTTAGGCGTAACACTGGCCGAGTCTCTCATGGTGGCCAGGGGGGACGTCGTTGAAATACCTAACGTCTTCCCCCAGAGCGCACCTCCGACGAAGGGGGCACGCGAACTCTCGTCATGGCCGGTGCCCGAGTATTGCCGTCTCTGACGGTCAATGCTCGTGTAGTTCGGAGGGGGTCGAGGAAGCATCACGAGGGAGGGTGTCCCGGGGTCTAGGGGCTCCTCACTTTGTTCAAGCTTTGGTTTGAAGGTGAGCCAGCCCCTAGCCCCCCTTCCCGTGCTTTTACTGTCCAGTTCTCCCATTCTCTGGGCGCTGGTAAAAGCACGGCTTGACACTTCCTTCATTCCTGACAGCAATTCTTTGCGAGTCTCTTGCCCAGCCAGTCCCGGGACCGGTCCGCCTGAGCCTCCGATTGTAGGATTAGCTGGTAGGAATTCTTGTAAAACATGCCTGTCTGAGCCTCTGATTGTATTTGTAAAATTTTTTTTGAAATAATGAGAACTGTAGTACTTGTGATCTCTTGCGAATTAATAAAGGACTTTTTCTTTCAATTGTTGTTGAGTTTTCTTTTCGCACTGCCATTCTTCTCTTCTTCTTTGCTTTTGCTTTCTCTCTTTTTTTTTTTTGCACTGCCAACTTCTGAGTAATAATTGCCTTAGAACGATCGCCGGTCGCACCGGCCAGCACACTAACCCTCCCCACAGACGGCGCCAATTGTAGGGGCTCCTTTTTCGGAGGTGGGCCCCCGACAATGAATTTGTAGAGCGTGGGGGCAAAGGGTTTGGCTCCGGCCGGCTCTTTTCCGGTCTTCCTCGAACTTTTCGTCTATTTGCTCTCCGTCTGGGGTTGCTCCTCGGCTGGGGCCCGAGGAGGCCCCCCTTCACCAGGGGGGTTCTTCACCTTATATACCATCTTTAGCTCGATCCTGGCCTTACAGCTGTTGGTCATCCGGGCTAATGGTTCAGGACTTGTCCCATCAGACAGGTTCTTTCCCATGCCGGGGGTTGCTGCCCCCAAGGCTTTTCAGTGAAGGGTCTTGTCAGCATTGATGGAACCTGGAGGGCCTGGCAGAATAGTTAAGTGTGGATGTGACCTTCTGCAGTAAGTCTGCCCCCTAACTAGATCAGGTTAGGTGGGCCGAGGATAGGTGTATCCTCGGCTCGGGACTTGGAAGGACTAAAACCTTTAGGCCAACCATCTGGGGAGGTCGCCTTCCTCGGCTCGGGCCCTGGGCCTGCCTAAAGGTGGGCCGGGGATTCTGGGCCCTCGGGCCCCACAGGGACAAAATGGGCTTTTGCCCTTTTTGGGCAAATTAAATAGCTTTATATCTCATTTTTCAAACTAATTAGGGAAATGCCCTTCCTTTAAAACTCGATTTAAATCAAGTTAGAAAAAAAAAATTCTGAAGCCCTATAATAGCGTTTTAAAGAGCCTATAGTGACGTTTTAAGAACCTATAGTGACATTTTTTAAAACGTTCATTATGCCTATAACTCGATTTCATTGAAATCGAGTTAAAAAATGTTACTATAGGACCTTAAAACGTTACTATAGGCTCCTTAAAAATGTCACTATAAGGCCTAACTCAATTTATCACAAATCGAGTTTTAAAAGATGAGCATTCCCTAATTAGTTTGGAAACCTAGTATAGTATAGCCTTTTCTTACATGAACACAACCTTTGTTACGTGATTTTCTTGGGGAGAGGCGGGTGCGCTAGGTATTGAGAGATCTTTGATTCCTTGAAGCTAAATTTTTATAAAACTTCTCTTCGGAAAATTTCCTTGAAAGTTCCTCTTTATGAGCCTTAACCATGAGTTTATCCTAGAGTAACATATTGTGAGTGTTGTTCATCCAAACGACAGGTATCATAAATCTTTTCCAGTGAGTTGATTGATAGTAAACCTCTATAGGATTCTTTGGAATACTGGAGTTCTAGGTGTTGTGAATTAGTTCATTGTGGAGAATTTAATAATTTTAGGGCCATTGCGGTGCGAGACAAACAAATTGTTTTTTGAAGTTACATACTTACATATAGAGTCTAGGATTATAAAGATTTTGTGAATATAGATTTAATTATTGCAACTATTTCTTTCTTCTAGGGGAATTTTTCAACAAGGTTGGTTACCCCTAAAGTAGTGTTGCTTTTCTTTTTCTTTTGAAGAGCTCTTCAAAAGTTTTTCACTTTGTCACCAAATTTTTGGGCACTTTTTATTGCTTTTATATCTTTATTACTTTTGGATTATGGTGATTACTGTGGAATATTAATTGTTTGTATTATCTATATGAGTAACGCTACAGTTGCAAAGTATTTTACAATATTTTTACAAATTATTGATGTGACAAATTCTTACTAGTTCTAATTTGGACCCACCACTAACATTACATTTTTACTTACCAATAATTATTTAGAAATATTAAAGTTACATAAAAAATTTGTAAACATTTTATTAAATAATTTGTGTCTGTAGCATTACTCTTATCTATATTAGTTTAATACAACTAAATTACTCATAAAATGATTAGTTTACTATAACTAATTGTGTATTGTAGCATATAAATTATGAAGATATAATTACATGTCTAATATTTTATTATTTTATACATTTAGGGTTAGTTTTATAATATATATATATATATATATATATATATGTATATATATATATATAAAAGCATTAATTAAATTTTAATTTTCAATATATCTGAAGAACCTTGAGGTTATGGTAAAGGCAATTATAATTATTTTATTTTTGCACATTTAGTTGTTCTTTCAGACTTTGCTTTTTTCCTTCCCCCTTTTTTTTCCCCCTTCTTTTCTACTATTTACTTGACCCAAATTTAGGAGAAAAGTATATTTACTTTAATTTGGCCTTTTAATCTTCTCAAAATGTTTTTATTTGAGAATGACCAAAGTATCTTATTGTCTAATAAAACATATAAGATTTGAATCCTACTTTTATATAAAAAAAAAAAAAACAATTTGTGTCTTAACTTAATAATAAAAAACAATTATCATAGAGTAGACACCAAATCTGACACTCAGCTAGAAGGCCGGAAATAAATGGCTAGTAATAAAAGGAAATGAGTCACATCAACACAATTGCACTTAAGCAAACTTGCACATGGGTGGGGTTGGGTTGTTGATGCCTCTGCTCACATGTGGTGCTAAGGTTTCTCCTTCCGAATTTTGTTTGTTCACAATTTGGGACAAAATCTTTGGATTCCTACTGCTCGAAAAAGGCGAAAACAAAGTAGGGCTTTGGATACCTTATGCAGCTTCCCTCTCTCCTCTTGCTTCTCAATCTTGAGTTGAGTGTGAAAATTCCTTTCACATGAGAGAGACCCTTGTGAGTTGTCCTTATTATTATATTAATATGGCTACACAGATTAATCTCCTATGGGACCCGATATAGTGCATTATAGATTTCGTTTTTTTTTTTTTTTTTAATTTCTTTACTTAATTTTTTTTTTCTATTTTCTTTGCTTTAAGTGACTTGAAAGACTAAGGGTTTTAAAAAAATGGAAATAAATTATCAATAATGATACCTTTTGAATTTCTAAGTTTTTAATTCCATAAGTTGTTTTAAATTCATTTAATTAATTATTTTTATGTACTTTTGTTGAAAATTATTGATAAAGATTATATATATAAGAGTTAAGAACCTTGTAATTTAATGGTATTGTGTCTACTCTCCTATAGAAGGAGAAAGAGAAGTAGAGTTTGAATCCTCCCTCTTTCTTGTTGTAACTATGGAACAAAAAAAAAATTCTCATATAAGAATTTTTAGACACCATAGGGTAGAGAAATATGTGGATATTTGGAGTCATGTATTTATTCTATGAAAAATGTTACGTTTATAATATTTTCACAATACTTTTAACAAAATGTTGTATATATAACATTTTAAACAAAATTAGTTGTAACATAAAGTTACAATCTTACTTAATATTTTTTTATTGGAAGTGAATTTTGACATATTCATTATTAGATTACATCTTCTTCTTATATCCTCCATGCTTGCAAAATTTCTAGGAAATTAAAAATCAATAACTATGTCATTAATATATTATTTAAATTGTAAGTTTCTGTAGTATAAAATTATACATAAAATATAAACTTATAGATCACATAGTAAATAATATTTGAATGATACAAAATTTAATATGTGTATTAAGAACGTAAAGAATATTCAATTCAACTGTTGAATTTTTAAAATATATAGTAATATTTATTTTATTGAATAATAATCAATTTTATAGTTAAATTTTGTTATTTATGCCCTTCCTGTGGCCAAATTACGTTAATTTTCTGAAAGCAACGGATAGAAATAGTTCTGTACTTTTACCCTCATTTTTGTTTTTTTTTTGGGGGCCTATACGGCTTTTATATGGCTCGCTGTACCTAAGGCCGAATATAGGTCTGAATGTTTCGAAGTTGCAAACTTTGGACTTTGAAGTACAACTTGAAAGAGCTGCCCATTGGAGAGTTGGCCTCTCTTTTATACTTTTGTGGCTGCTTGATTAGTGGGTCAAAAAAAAAGTGGTGTATGCAGCCCAACAACGACTTCTATTTAGTTCATCACATATATAACAAAAGGATTTATACCTCCAGCTTCCATCATTGTTGAAGGAGATTGCAATTTGCAAGCAATGTATAGATGCACTGTTAGAGCAAAAATCACAGCACAAGATAAGAATTAGCTCCTGTAGTGAACGATAGTACAACCTTGAAAGCTGATTTTGAGTAGAGGTGTCAAATGGGTGGATTTGAATTGGGCATAGTTTAGGTTGAATACATAAAACTAATTTACCCATTATAACTCATTTAACTAATTACTTCTACTCTCAAAAAAAAAAAAAAAAAATACTCAATAATCAAAATTATCAAAATACCCCTAAAACCCTCTAAAATTGCCAAAATACTCAAAAATTATAAAATGACAAAAATACCCCTATAATAATATAACCTATAAAATGACAAAAATATCCCTGAATTTAAAAAATGAACAAAATACCTTCAAAACCTAGAAAATGACCAAAATACCCTTGAAACCTAAAAATGACTAAAATATCCCAAAACCTAAAAAATGACTAAAATATTCCTAAAACATAAAAATTATTGAAATACACCCCAAAACCTATAAAAACAAATAAAAGAAATACCTACGAGACCACTAAAATAATCAAAATACCTCCAAAACCTATAAAATTACCAAAATACCCCCGAGACTTCCAAAATTAACAAAATACCTTTAAAACCTAAAAAATGACCAAAATACTTCCAAGACCTCCAAAATAACCAAAATGCTCCTAAACCTAGCTTATTCATGACAAAGAGATGCAAAAATGATGGCTCACTTTTCTCTTATTTATTTATTTACTTTTTGGTAACAATTGATCTCTTGAAATAGAATTATTATTTCTTTTTGTTGTAACACTTTACTCGTTTTTAATGGTAAGTCAATTGAAATATAATTAAAGCTCCATTTCTTTTCTTTCTTTAAATATGAAAAGATAAAAATCTTTTGCAATTGAAACAGATTAACACAAAGAATGCAAATATTTCAGTGAAGAGGAAAGAGACAACAAGGTGGTTTCGCATAATTGTACATAACCATGACCTTTCTTCTCCATTTTTTCCCCCTATTTTGAAGGATTGAAGCTATTTATATTAATATTTCTATAAACATGTATGTTTAATTCTATGCATTTGTCCTTTTCATGAATGGCATCAAGCCAAATTGTAAGGAGTACTTTTGACAGCATTTTTCAGTTTTGGTTTTAAATTGATCTAATATTGTAAGATGGCATTAAAGCACTAATTAATTATATAATATTATCAATCTGCTAACAGTCAGCCACAAGAAGATACACAATTCTTATTAATGGATAAAACTATACAATTTACAGTAAAATGAAACACTAATCAAGAAAATATCCTAATCAAAATATTAATTATCTTGATTTTTTTAGTTGTTTTTCTTTTTTTGTATACACAATCACCTTCCACTCTCTTCCTTTATCTTTTGAATAAGTAAAAAAAGAATTAAAAAACTAAATGCAAAATGAATAGTGTTAGTGTAAATTTACATGGTTACTACAGAAACCATGTATTTTTATAGAATTTTGCATGGACTAAAGAGTGAATTTTGGGCTTGGTAAATGTGGTATTTTTTTTTTTTTCCTATTATATAAGCACTAATACAAGTGTTCTGAATGTTGGCTGGTTAGGAACGATACAACTTTTATCTGATGATTTGTGCATTGGACACGTATCTAGATTGTATCGTGTCTAGTGCAGAGATACACAAGACAAAAGCTTCACCCGGTTAGGAAAATGAAATTTGAATTGGTTCAATTTAAGAACCAAATATTAGGGGGAAAATGTGGCAAATTTGGCGAAGTCTAAGGATGTTAATTTTCAATATATTGTGATAATGCTAAAAATTGTCAGTTGATTCCCTTCGTCCAAAGGTGGTATGGATGGCAAAAGTGGATCCCACAAAAAGATGATCTTAAGTCAAAAACTCAATACACTGATATGATGCTAGCCACAAATCCTCTGAAGATCAAGTCAATAAAATGATTTTGAGACAATAAAGAGCATAATGTATTACTAGGAATATTTGTGCATTCTTTGTATTACTAGGTGAAGAGGGTAAAAATTTAGGTTGATGGATCTCCATGAAATGGGCTTGACAGTTCCACATCAGTGGGCCGATAGTGGACGGGCCCATCGTGTGCAAGGTCTGTTATGGATGGATCTTGCATGAACGAATGCAACAGGGACGGATCGAGCACCCATGTGACAGCCAGAAACCCTAGATGGGAAGTACTTGAGACACACACTTTGCCACCATGGAATCCCAAGGTAAATGGAATCCTAGCACAAAGAGGATTTTGGAAGATATGCGCATTAATGAAGATCATCTTTATAAGGAAATGTCTTGTCCATCACGTTTAGGATAATTCAAGAGGATTCTTATAAGGAAATGACTTCAACACCAAGGGATGTCAACCTTCTACTACTATAAAAACCCCAATACCCTCAAAAAACAGGTACGCATAATTTACCCTTCTCTAGCACTCTAGAGTTGTGAGAATAGTTCTAACTTGACTTTCGGAGGGTATTCGGCCAGCACTACACCGGTGCTCTCTGTTAGGTATTCTCTCTTTGGTTGTGCAGGTATCGTTACAAGTGTGAGAAGATCGTGTGGCTCACTGGTGATTTTCTCGGCATCATCACTAAGAATAAAGAGCATAAAGTATCCACTCTCTTCCTTTATCCAAGTTTCATAATTTATGATTTTATTTACCTTAAGATGGTCAAAAATTTATACATGTTTAACTACCATGAAAATCATATTATACTCATTCTTAGAGTAACTCTTTGGAAAACTAAATACAACAAGTAAAAAAATCCATTGTGGAAGCATCACTTGGGAAATATAATGTAATTTCTTAACTTTTGAGGCACATGAAAGTTATTACATTATTGGTCCTTATGTTAATGTCTGTTAGTTTCATTGTCTATGTGTCTAA
This sequence comes from Quercus variabilis, assembly GCA_030445155.1. Taxonomy (NCBI): domain Eukaryota; kingdom Viridiplantae; phylum Streptophyta; class Magnoliopsida; order Fagales; family Fagaceae; genus Quercus; species Quercus variabilis. The sequence goes on from CP129445.1 coordinate 33,666,781, forward strand.
CGAAATAATGATATGTCAATTTTTAAGTGACTTGACAACTTTATCATTATTAAAAAATTACACAGTCAAGTCATAATCTAAGTTGTCAAAAAAACACTTTAAAAAACATAGACTAGTCCATTTATGCTCCTAATTTTAGGATTTTGAGAATTATGGTTTTTTTTTTTTTTTTTTTTGACAATAACCAATTCGCTCATGTGAATATCCAATTGGTCTGTGGCCAGTGGTGATAATATTGTAAAGATAGAGGTAAAGAAAAGAATGTGATGTTACAGATAGATTAGGAGTCAATTGGTTTGGGATTCAAATTTTCATTTGAAGCAAGTTGTTCAAAAGATTTTCAACCTACTTTTAGATGCCCAATGCATGAGAACTTTTGTTTAATTTTTAAGCATAGAAACCCTTTGTTTGACAACTCAGATTGTGACTTGCACTTATTTGTAATTTTTTTTAATAGTGAGAAAGTTGTCAAATAGCTTAAAAAATGGTACATCATTATTCCATTAGACATATAAGCAAGGAAACTAATGTACTTTAAATCATAAAACAAAAACTTATCAAACTCAATCGGTCTTGAGAAACCATAGAACGGAATAGGACAATTAACTTGATAAGCTCTATACTTGTTTTTCTTTAAAGTAATAACAAACAAGTTATGCATTCCATGTGGAATTTAATGACAGATAATATTAGTTTTAGTTCTAGATTTTTTTTACAAAAAGCACATATCATAATATAATAGAATATTCAATTCCGTATAGGCATGTGAAAATGAATTTGATAAAATAATTAAAATATAATAATTTAGCTCAATGATATCAAAATAAATGGCATATAATCTTTTGGTTGAAAATTGCAAAAAAACGAAGTTTATTAGTGTTATAGGTACTGTTCAAAATTATTTGGCAAAATGAGGAAAGAGACTGAATTTCAGCAACACCGTTGTTGAAATTGTAAGAAAAAGTATGAGAAAAAAAAATGAAGATGAGTGACGTGATGGGGAGGAAGAAAAAATTGAATTTTGGTAATGAGATTACCGAAATTCTGGTTGCCCAAAACTGCTGCCCAACTGAGTGTGAAGTGCCCGAAGTGCTAGTGCTCAGTGGAGTGCCCAATGGAAAACCAATTGTGGCAACTAAGTTGCCAAAATTGTAGGGAAATAGGAGGAGTTTTGTGGCATTGAAATAGGAGGAAAAAAAATTTTGTGGCACCAAAAATTGAAGGAGTCAATCAGCCAATCACCTCACCTCTTCCTTTGATTCTTATTCCAAAATACTTGGAATATATTCATTGATCATTCCTAATAAAACCTAACCTACTGATATCACGCCTAAAATTTGAATAACAACAACAACAATAATCATAATCATAATCATAGGCATACAAACAATATTAACTACAAGAATACATAATTTTACAATGTATTAGCTTCTAATATTTACAAAGCCATAATAATAAATTTGTTAATTTCTAAAGCTGTAAGTTAATAAGCAAAGCAAAAAAACTTACATTAACCCAAAACTTACAATCCTTAATTGTGCACACTGAAGCAAAGTAGAAGAGTAACTGAACGATCGGAGGATGTAACTTTGTGAGGAGATGCAATTCTTTAGTGAGGGTACTTGCCTTTTATTACAAAGAGGAGAAATGAAAAGGCAAAAAAGAATCTCTTACATAGATTTTAGACGTGATATCAGTAGGTTAGGTTTTATTAGGAATGATCAGTGAATATATTCCAAGTACTTTGGAATAAGTATCAAAGGAAGAGGTGAGGTGATTGGCTGATTGACTCCTCCTATTTCAGCAATTCCATTGCCACAATTTTTTTTCTCTCTAGTTCGGCAATGCCATTGCCACAATTTTTTTGGTTGCCACAATTTTTTTTTCCTTCCATTTTCGGCAACTTGGTTGCCACAATTCATATTTTCTCTCTCTTCCCTTTCCTACAATTTTGGCAACTTAGTTGCCACAATTGGTTTTCCTTTAGGCACTCCATCGAGCACTAGCACTTTGGCCACTTCACACTCACTTGGGCAGCAATTTTGGGCAGCAAGAATTTCGGTAATCTCATTACCGAAATTCAATTTTTTCTCTCTCCCCATCACGTTACTCATCTTTCTTCTCTCTCATACTTTTTCTTACAATTTCAGCAACGGTGTTGCCGAAATTCAGTCTCTTTCCTCATTTTTCCATATAACTTTGAATAGTACCTATAATACTAATAAACTCAACTTTTTGCATTTTTCAGCCAAAAGACTCTAATGTAAAAGCTACTCAAACATCAAATATATAAAAGTAAATAAAAAAACATGTATTTATATGCCCACAATAGGCTAAGCGAACTCTCTTTTTAGCTAAATACATCAGCAACAAAAAAAGAAAATTGTCACAATGGACAAAAGGTACTGAATATCATCAAAATCTGGAAATGAAAACACATCACAAAAATTATTATTATTATTTTTTTTTTTGTGGGAAACAAAAATCACTTTGATTTCACTTCAAACACTATTGATTTTTTTTAAATATATATACTAATAAATTTAGTTTTTTAAGTGGGCTAGAAAATACTATGTTTATTTCAGTTTCACATTTTTAATAAAACGAGCATAGGCCCATTACCCATACGCTCTATATAATGAAAATACCAGCGATCCAAGTCCGACCCTCACTATTCACTAAACAAAATTCTTTTTAATTTCAAAAAAGAAAAATACTAAGTCCGACCCTCACTTAATAATCCATTTAAAGAAAGCTTTTATAAGAAATGAAAAAAAAGTAATTAATATTTTGACAGTTTTTTTTATTTTCCATAAAAGTTGTATAAAAAATTTCCTAAAATTGATTATTAATGATCCTAAGGCACTCCTTAGCATAACCCTTCAAAAAATGTTACCATTGAGCAACAGTCAAAAATCCCAGCTTTTTTTGATGCTGGTTAAAGTTTTTGGTGACTTTTCCGAGAGAGAGAGAGAAGAAGAAAGGACATACAAGAAGGTTCATCTCCTTCCTCTATTCTTTACATGGTTAAAGTTTTTGGTGACTTTTTTTGATGCAAAGTTTAATGCGGATGTTGCTTTTTTGCCACGGTCATGGATTCTTGCAAGGTAATTTCCTCTTAATTCAGTGTTTCTTAAATCTTTTTTTGTTAGTTCCACACAGCTTATTAAGGTTAAGATCCTTAAAATTATTTGAGTCAGTGATTTTTGAAAACAGTTTTGGTTTTAGTTCTTTTGTTATGATCATTTACTCTGTTTGTTATGAATAGGTAAATCATAATTGGTTTGTTATGATACCAGAAGTAAATCATAGTTGGCTTGTTATGATACCAGAAGTAAATCATAATTGGTTTCTTAATTGTTTGATTTCAATCTTTTGTTTTACTAGTGATTTAAGTTTCTAAATCATACCAGAAGTAACTGAGAAGTAGGTAAATAGGTAAGGATGTAAATTTGAGATCATCAGCCTAATGATTTTAAAACTTTTTTCTTTTTAATTTATGAGCAATTCTTTCAGAGTCAAGTTTGTTGAATGTAACTGCAGTTTTTCTTATTTAGTGAATTACTAACTACGAGTACTATTCTTTGATAATTTTACTACTTATTGCAGGCTTCGTGAGCTAAACCAGCTTGGTGAGTTAACCTTTCATAGCGTTAGATGATTTTTCTCTGATATTGCCAACATAAATAGTAAAGCACCCAATAAGTAGAAGGGAAACCCCTCAATAATAAAAACAACTGGAAAGTAAATAGAAAAATAGAAGTTTTCTTAATCAATGAAAATAAATGGCCATCCAATTAGAGGAATGCTCCATCTATGACCATCAACATTGTAAGTAAAGATCAATTTGTTGAGCATCCAATAAAATCCAGTTATCAATTTTTTACACAAACCCCCATTAATCATCTTTTCTATCTCTCTCTCTCTCTCTCTCTCTCTTCAGACCCCGACTTGCTCGATCTGTAAACAGAGTATTGTACATAGAACAAAGACCACATTCCAAATACGTGAACTAAAGGTACAATAAACTTTTAATCACAAGAAAACAAAGGAACACTGAACTAACCCAGAACCAAAAAAAAAATCTTGTCTTACAACAGCAAGAACAATTGCACATGTCCACAAAATTGAAATCAAACCAAACAAACAGAGTAAATGATCATAACAAAAGAACTGAAACCAAACAGAGTAAATAATTTTCCTTAAAACCAAAACTGTTTTCAGTAATCACTGACTCAACTTATGTTAATAATTTTAAGGATCTTAACCTTAATAAGCTGTGTAGAACTAACAAAAAAAAATTAAGAAACACTAAATTTGAGGAAATTACCTTTGCAAGAATCCATGACCGTGGCAAAAAGCAACTCTGCATCAGAAAAAGTTGACAAAACTTAGATCATGTAAAGAGTAGAGGAAGGAAATGAACCTTCTCGTATGTCCTCTCTCTCTCTCTCTCAGAGGAAAGCAGAGTAGGGGCGTGGCCTGGGATTTTTGACTGTTGCTCAACGACAACATTTTTTGAAATTAAACAGAATTTTGTCCACAGAGAGAGAACTGTTGCTCAACGGTAACATTTTTTGAAATTAAAAAGAATTTTGTCCAGAGAGGGTTGGACTAATATCACTGGTATTTTCATTATATAAAGCTCGTATGGGTAACGGGCCTATGCTCGTTTTAATTGACCCATTATTATTAAAAATTTAAAACTGAAATAAACGATAGTATTTTCTAGCCCACTAAAAAAAAAACTAATCAACAGTGGTTGAAGTGAAATCAAAGTGATTTTTGTTTCCCATAAAAAATAAATAAATAAGTAAGTTGATTTTTGTGATAGGTTTTCACTTTCAAATTTTTATGATATTTAGTGATCATCTTTGACTATTGTGACAATTTTTTTTTTTTTTTTTTTGCTGATACATATAGCTAAAGAGAGAGCGTAGCCTATTGTGGGCGTAAATACATGTTTTTGATTTATTTTGATATATTTGCTATTTGAGTAGCTTTTACATTATATATGGAGTTTAGCGTTTAAATTTTCTGCCCATTTATTTTGATATCATTGAGCTAAATTATTATATTTTAATTATTATCAATTTCATTTCCACATGCCTATGCTAAATTGCATATTCTATTATATTATAATATGTGCTTTTTGTAAGAAATCTAGAGCTAAAACTAATATTATCTGTCATTAAATTCCACATGGAATGTATAACTCGTTTATTATTGCTTTAAAGAAAAACAAATAAAGAGCTAATCAAATTAGTCGTCCTATTTTGTTCTATGGTTTCTCAAGACCAATTGAGTTTGATAAGTTTTCATTCTATAGTTTAACGTTCGTTAATTTCCTTACCTTTGTATTTAATGGAATAATGATGTATCATTTTTTAAGTGATTTGATAACTATCTCATTATTAAAAAAATCAATATATATGTATAAAAGCAAAAATCTCATGCAGGAGAGCATAAAGTCTTATCATGTGGTGCTCTAATATTACATTTAGCCTCTTTAACCTCTTCTAATTAACTATTTTTTACTGTTACCTAAAAGTTCACGTTATTTTCTCTTACATATTATGACCTAGACATTATCCTATGTATAAATGAAAGCCAAGACTCTAAGCTTCTTACAAATTCTCTTTCTCCTCGAAGCTCTCTTTCTTCATACGAATTTCCCCTTATACTACACATACTCTTTAGCTTCATTAAAAACAATGGTTTGTAGTCCGAATTTAGTGATCCCATCTAATAAAACCAACATTTCTACTCATTTTTCAAGTCTTAATTTAGACCTTCTATGTAAACTAATGGAAATGTAAAGTCAAGAAAAATGTTCAACCACTCTAAAAAAACACAAAGAGGAAATGTACAATTTAACCTCAATAGTCCTACCACACTATTCTCTCTCTCTCACACACACACACACACACACACACACATTTTGAGTGGTACATTAGGATTCCCTAAATTGAAGATAATATTTAATCTTACCAATGGGCTACATATTGGAAGGATTGTCTTTTAAAATAATGAGTACTTCCCTTGTTGTGTTCCAAAAAATGTCAAATGGTATGCAATATGACATAGTCGCTAATGGTCATTCTACACTCAATTATATTCATATTAAGGGTCCGTTTGGATAGCACTTATTGTTGCTGAAAGTTGATAAAAACTGATTGTTGCTGAAAATACTGTAGCAAAATAATTTTTAAATGTGTGAATAGTATTATGGGACCCACTTTTAATATTAAATATTGCGTGAATAGTGCATGATCAGTGCGTGAACAGTGCACGCACAGTGATTTTTGTCTCTCAAAAGTCAACAAAACCGGCAAAAAAAAAAAAAAAAAAACCAGAAAACGCAACTCTACTTTCAGCAAGAAGAAGCGCTATCCAAACCTAGGCTAAATTGAGTTATCAGTGATTCTATGGTACTACGTATGAAGACCAATTTGTTGATATGACTTTTGATATGCTTTTACAGTTAATTAAGAAATTCATAGCAAGTTGGAACAAACTATTTGTGATGCCTTCAAATTGTAGGTGTTTTTATTTTTTTAAGCAAATGCATGAAAGTGTTAGGTCCATCATAATCATATAAATAATTATAAGTTCAGATATTGACAAACAATTGAGATATTGTGATCATAGATTCTAATAGCATTTGGTCCTAATTAAAATCTAAACAGTTTATAGGATTCTAGCCAAAAATATTTTGCATATACTCTATGATGCAAAAATAATTTTGTTATACCATATGGTAGAAAGAGGACTATAGAAACTTTTAGTTAGATGCATACCATTTTTTTTTTTAAGTCTTTCTGTTGTATTTACATGGTTTGGTTTAAAGAATAATTTTATTGGCAAAATCAGTATATGTTCATTCAATCAAATCAATGAGCAATGAGGATATGATATATGCAAGGGGTGAAAGCCTAAACTTATGTATTGGGTCTAGGGCCCTATTTGAAGGTTACTATGTGTCCGAAGAGATAAAAGCGATTGAGAAGGAGTCTGTATGAAAGAAAGATACCTGGAAATGAAGAGGTACAGTCCGAAGAGAGTACCAGTGGTCCGAAGAGGTCATTCTCCTCAGATGCAAATATTCTTGGTCAAGCAAATATTTGGAGGGTTTAAGTGATCTTCCTAACAACTTCAGTGATAAGGATAAGCTTTGGGTATGCCTAGAGATGATAAGAACGGAGAAATATCTAAAAGGAAAAGCTGCTACCACCATATTAAATGTACTGTATCTGCTTTTCTGGCCGCATTTATGTGGAGGACCCCTGAATAGTGTAATCTCAGCTACTGCCACTTACAGAGAGCCAAAGAGGAGATTTGACGTGACATATACTCAAGTGGATACTTAGATGAAGAACAAGTGGATGATGAAGATGATGGGAAAGGATGCTATATAAAGGAAAAAAGCCTCTGATAAAGGGGGTGGGAGGAAGAAGTTGACTATAGCTCTAAGAATTGTATTCATCTTTCATTCAATAATATACCTTTTCGGACATAAATTTGAAGAGTTTTTAGGTGTGTATTTTTTTTATGTCAGTTCATTCTTGAACACCATAGTTAACTATTGTTTAGTTCACAATCAGCCAAACTCTTTTGCCCACTTTCTACAAATTCATTGTTCTGGATTCATTGGGCTCATAATCCAAACCTTTTGGGCTTGGGCTACAAATCCTGACCCTACAATATATATGATCTTTTACTGTAAATGTTACTTCATTCAATTAATTAAATATATATATATATATATATACTACGTTTTTTTACTGCTAGTTCTTGATTTATATTGTTTTTAAAATTAAAAAAATATTGTGGCTATCAATATGTACTTTTTATAGCAAATCTATGTTTATTTCGATGTTCATTTATATGAATCCTCTTCAAGATTTTCTTGCTTACTCAATTCTTATTGATGTAAATAGTGAAGATCAAAATCCTATAGAAACCAAGTTTATTGTTTCAGTTTGAGACCAACATAATTTAATTATACTTTTTATGCCAAGCTTGAGACCAACATACATTTAGGAAAAGTTTTCCCATGTATCGCACGGGTTTTCAACTAGTTACACATAGTGTAGGTCAAAATCTAATTTGTCAAACAAAGAGTTTCCATGTTTAAAGATTAAACAAAATTTCTCATGCACTGGGCATCTAAATGAAGGTTGAAAATCTTTTGAACAGCTTGCTTCAAATAAAATTTGAATCCCAAACCATTTGACTCCTAATCTATCTATAACATCACCTTCTTTTCTTTATCTCTATCTTTACAATATCATCACCACTGGCCACAATCCAATTGGATATTTGAATGAGCGAATTGATTATTGTAAAAAATAATAATAATAATAATCCTCAAAATCCTATAAATGGGAGCATAAATGGATAAGTCTAAGTTATTTAAAGTGTTTTGACAAATTAGATTTTGATTTGACTGTGTAATTTTTAATAATGATAACATTGCTAGGTCACTTAAAAAATGAAACATCATTATTTTGTTAGATACATAGACAATGAAACAAACAAACATTAACACAGGGACCAATAACATTCATTTTTTAAACTTTAGGGACTAATAACGCTCATTTGAAATTTTAGAGACCAAAAGCACATAGTAAGTAAATTTTAGGAATCAACAATGTAATAACTTTCATGTGCCTCAAAAAGTTAAGAAACGTGTGGTTTTTTTTTTTATTATTTACATTATATTTCTCACGTGGTGTTTCCACAGTGGATTGTTTTTACTTCTTGTATTTAGCTATCCAAAGAGTTACCTTGAGAATTGAGAATAATATGATATTCATGGCAGCTAAGCTTGTACAATTTTTTTACCATCGATAAATAAAATCGTAAATTTTGAAACTTGGATAAAGGAAGAGAGTGGATATTTTATGCTCTTCTTAGTAATACAAAAGACACACAAATATTCCTAGTAATACCTTACTCTCTTTATTCTCTCAAAATCATCTTATTGACTTGATCTTCGGAGGATTTACTAACTTGAGTTTTAGACTTAAGATCGCCTTTTTGCGGGATCCACTTTCGTCGTCCATACCACCTTTGGACTAAGGGATTGATGATTTTTGGCATCATCACAAGATATAGAAAATTAACATCCATAGACTTCACCAAATTTGCCACTTTTTCCCCCTAATATTTGGTTCTTAAATTGAACCAACTCAGATTTCATTTTCCAAATTGGGTGATTTTTTTTCTGGTGCATCTGTGTATTGGACACGATACAATCCAAGCACGTGTCCAATGCACAAATGCACCAAATAAAAGTTGTATCCTTCCTAACCAGCCAACATTTAGAACACTTGTATTAATGCTTGTATAATAGAAAAATATACCACATTTTAGCCAATCAAACCAAAAATTCACACATCAGTCCATGCAAAGTTATGTAAAAATATATGGTTCTATAGCAACAATGCAAATTTACAGTGGTACTATTCATTTTGCATTTATTTTTTTAATTATTTCTTTACGTATTCCAAAGATAAAGGAAGAGAGTGGAAGGTGATTGTTGTATATGAAATAAGGAAAAAAAAAAAAAAGATAATTGATATTTTAATTAGGGTATTTTCTTGATTAGTGTTTCATTTTGCTGTAAATTGTATAGTTTTATCAATTAATGAGAATTGTATATTTTCTTGTGGCTGGATTGGTGGCATCCTGATGGCATTCTCTAATTAATTAGTGCTCTAATGCCATCATACAATATTAAATAAATTTAAAACCAAAACTGAAAAGTGCTGTCAAAAGTACTCCCTACAACCTGGCTTGATACCATTAATAAAAAGGACAAATGCATAGAATTAAACTTACATGTTTATATATATATATATATAGCTTCCGTCCTTCAAAATAGAAAAAAAGAAAATGGAAAAGAAAGGTCACGGTTATGTACAATTATGTGAAATCATCTTGTTGTCTCTTTCCCTCTTCATTGAAATATTTGCATCCTCTGTGTTAATCTGTTTTACTTGCAAAAGATTTTCTATCTTTTCATCATTATTAAAAAAAGAAAAAAAGAAAAGAAAAAATGAGCCTCTGATTCTATTTCAATTGACTTCCCATTACAAACGAGTAAAATCTTACAACAAAAAAGAAATAATAATTCTATTTGAAGAGATAAATTGTTATCAAAAAGTCAAAAAATGAATAAGAAAAAATAAAAGTGAGCCATCACTTTTGCACCTCTCTGTCATGAATAAGTTAGGTTTAGGAGTATTTTGGTTATTATAAAGGTCTTGGAGGTTGTTCGATCATTTTTTAAGATTCAGGGATCATTCGATCATTTTTTAGGTTTTGGAGGTATTTTATTTATTTATGAGATTTTAGGGGTATTTCGGTCATTTTTTTAGGATTCAAGGGTATTTCGGACATCTTTTAGGTTTTAGAGGTATTTTGCGACAAGTCTCAAGGGTATTTCAATCATTTTTTAAGTTTCGGGTATTTCTATCATTTTTTAAGTTTCGAGATATTTCGGTCATTTTTAAGTTACGATAGTATTTCAGTCATTTAATGGGTTTTAAGGACATTTTGGTCATTTTTAGGTGAAGAGAGTTAGTGTTAGACAATGAGATTGGAAAGGTGAAGTAGTTTCTAAGGGATAAGTTATTTTGAAAGGAACTGGAAAGTAGAACATTGAAAAATACATATTAAAAAAGTGAAGTAGTTTCTACAGAAAGCTAATAGTAAAAATGAGTAAAACTGTAAAACTTATAAAAGTTGTGGACTTGTTGATGCGTTGGGGGTAGGGGTGGCAAATGGGCGGGTTTGGGTGGGTTTGAGGTGGGCATAATTGGGTTGGGTATATAAAACTCATTTACCCATTTAAAACCCATTTAACTAATTCCTTATAACCCAAATTCAACCTAACCCAATTATTATGGGTAAACCCCAACCCACCCAATTACCCAATTATCAAAATTACAAAAATGCCACTAAAGTGAAAATGACCAAGGTACTCTAAAATCTTCAAAAATGACCAAAATGCCCCCAAAACCTGAAAATTACCAAAATACCCCCAAAACCCAAAGAAAATGACCAAAATACCTCCAAAATCCAGAAAATGACCAAAATACCCAAAAAATGACCAAAGTACCCCTGAAAGCCAAAAATTACCAAAATACCCCCTAAAACCTAAAAAATGACCAAAATATCCCCAAAACCTTAAAATTACCAAAATACCCTCCAAAACCTAAAAAATGACCAAAATACCCCCTGAAACCCAAAAATTGACCAAAATACCCCTAAGAACCTAAAAAATGATTGAAATACCCCTAGAACCCAAAAAATGACCAAAATACTCTTGAAACCTAAGAATTACCAAAATACCCCCAAAACTCATAAAATTACCAAAATATCCCCAAAGCCAAAAAAAGACAAATATACCCCCGAAACCTAAAAATTACCAAAATATCCCTAGAACCCAAAAAATGACCAAATTACCCTTGAAACCTATAAATGTTCAAAATACCCCCCAAAACCCATAAAATGACCAAAATACTCCTGAAACCCAAAAAATGACCAAAATACCCCATAAACCCAAAAAAAAATGTCCAAAATATCTCCAAAACCTAAAAAATTACTAAAATACCTCTGAAACCTAAAAAATGGCCAAAATAACCTCAAAGCCTATAAATTGACCAAAATAACCCTAAAAACTAAAAATGACCAAAATACTCCCAAAACTTAAAAAATGGCCAAAATAACCACGAAATCTAAAAATTGACCAAAATAACCTAGAAACCTAAAAATGACCAAAATACCCCCAAAACCTAAAAATGACCAAAACACCCCATAAACCCAAAAAATGTCCAAAATACCTCCAAAACCTAAAAAATTACTAAAATACCTCTGAAACCTAAAAAATGGCCAAAATAACCTCGAAACCTAAAAATTGACCAAAATAACCCTGAAAACTAAAAATGACCAAAATACTCCCGAAACTTCAAAAATGGCCAAAATAACCACGAAGTCTAAAAATTGACCAAAACAACCTAGAAACCTGAAAATGACCAAAATACCCCCAAAACCTAAAAATGACCAAAATACCCCATAAACCCAAAAAATGTCCAAAATACCTCCAAAACCTAAAAAATTACTAAAATACCTTTGAAACCTAAAAAATGGCCAAAATAACCTCGAAGTCTAAAAATTGACCAAAATAACCTTGAAAACTGAAAATGACCAAAATACTCCCGAAACTTCAAAAATGGCCAAAATAACCACGAAATCTAAAAATTGACCAAAATAACCTAGAAACCTAAAAATGACCAAAATACCCCATAAACCCCAAAAATGTCCAAAATACCTCCAAAACCTAAAAAATTACTAAAATACCTTTGAAACCTAAAAAATGGCCAAACTAACCTCAAAGCCTAAAAATTGACCAAAATAACCCTGAAAATTAAAAATGACCAAAATACTCTTGAAACTTCAAAAATGACCAAAATAACCACGAAGTCTAAAAATTGACAAAAATAACCTAGAAACCTAAAAATGACCAAAATACCCTCTAAACCCAAAAAAAATGTCCAAAATACCTCCAAAACCTAAAAAATTACTAAAATACCTCTGAAACCTAAGAAAATGTCCAAAATAACCTCAAAGCCTAAAAATTGACCAAAATAACCATCCATTGATCTAGAGAAGAAACCTGAACTTCATCAATTATAATACTTCACCAGTTCCCATACCATAATGCTCTTACCAAATGGCATTGCAAGAATAGGGGAGAGGCAGTCTCTTGTTCACAATCGCATAAGAGGGAAGCTAGGATCAGCTTCTCTAGAAAAACCTGTTTAGCTTATCATTCGTGGGTAGGATGTTTGTTGAAATTCTCCATAACAATATCTTGTGTCTCTCATGAAATCTGGACTTCCAAGTTTGTCATAATGCCTAAGAAATACTCTTCAAACTTCAATTTCAATATGACCTTTTTGCAGTGAAGAATAAAGAGAGACGAAAACGAATCATAATCTTCTATCACCACCTTTCTATTATTATTGCTAGCTAGATAATATTCCAAAAAACAAATTTATTAATAATGAAGTTAAGGTATAGTCACATCGCAGCAGAGAAACATCTTAACAAGTAAAATGACATATATTTGAGGATTGAGCACTTAGCAAATTTTCATTTGTTTGTTTACAATAATTATGGTACATATAATAATCATATAAGCTTTTATATATCCCGACTTTCTTTAAAAAAATATATATATATATATCAACCCTCCAAAGATTCAATTCCATATTTTCCTGGCAGTCCACTAACTGTCAATACTGATTATAAAGAAACACTACAAATGTCAAGTTGTCATCAGATAAACAAAATTTTTAAATTAAAATCCACTTCAATATCACATGAACAACATTTTTTTTTTTTTTTTGATAATAAGAAATCTTTTTTGAACAGAAGAAAACTAAGAACTGGATACAAAGGAAGCAGAACAAATCACATGAACAACATAACAGCATGACTCAACTCATACAAAAAATGAAACGTAACAATATGAAAGTAGGGTCAAAATTAAGTATGGTAATTTAGGTGTAGTAATTAGTATATTTAGTTTCCCAATTAAATTCAAAGTTTCAAACACCATTTATATTTCATTGGCTAATGCAACAACGTGTTTGACTTTTAGTGGTTATTTTTTAGACTTCGGGGTTATTTTGGCCATTTTTTAGGTTTCGGAGGTATTTTGGTAACTTTTAAGTTTCAAAGGTATTTTGGTCATTTTTTGGATTTCAGGGGTATTTTGGTCATTTTCAGGTTTCAGTGGTATTTTGGTAATTTTTTTTGGATTTTAGGGGTATTTTGGTCATTTTTTTTGGGTTTCAGGAGTATTTTGGTCATTTTTAAGTTTTGGGGGTATTTTGGTTATTTTTGGGTTTTGGTGGGTATTTTGGTAATTTTTAGGTTTTGAGGGTATTTTGGGCATTTTTGGGTTTTGGGGGTATTTTGGTCATTTTTTGGATTTCAGGGGTATTTTGGTCATTTTTAGGTTTCGGGGGTATTTTGGTTTTTGTTTTGGTTTCAGGGGTATTTTGGTCATTTTTTGGATTTTGGGGCTATTTTGGTTATTTTTTGGGTTTTAGGGGTATTTTGGTCATTTTTTTGGTTTAGGTATTATTTTGGTCATTTTTTAGGTTGAGGGGGTATTTTGGTAATTTTAGTAGTTTTGGGGTTGGGTAATTGGGTACCCAATTAAAACCCAATAAACATTTGTGTTAATTGGGTTTAATTGGGTTAATACCCATTTAATCCAACTAATAATTGGATGGGTTTGGGTTTATTTTAAGTAGGTGGGTTTGGGTGGGCAAATAGGTTTGGGTTGATTTTGCCACCCCTAGTTGGGGGCCTATAAAATGACCAAAATAAGGAAAAACTAAAAAAAGTCAAAGTAATTAAGTAAATTTGAATGAAACAAGTAGTCAAGGACATACGAGGGGCTGTTAGTTTCATTTGTAGGTGCCAGCTCTTACAAAAATTCTAGAACCTATTTTTTAGCAGCAATTCAAAACTTTGGTTTTATGTGTCCAATCCAAACCCGCCTATTTTACACCCCTAGTTTTCTAGAAGCCTGTGTAGCTCTTGGACAGGTAAGAAAATTTCATCAACTAAGAAACAGATACATCGAGGGCGTTTGGATAGCAATGTTTCTTGCTGAAAGTAAAGTTACGTTTTGTGTGTTTTTTTTTTTTTTTTTTTTTTTTGCCGCACGGGAGACAAAATGTACTGTGCATGTACTGTGCGTGCACTGTTTATGCACTGTTCACGCACTGTTCATGCACTGTTCACGCAATATTTAATATTAAAAATAGGTCCCACAACACTATTCACACATTTAAAAATTATTTTGCTACAGTGTTTTCAGCAACAATCAGTTTTTATCAACTTTCAGCAACAATAAGTGCTATACAAGGCCTGAACCACAAACGAGTCGAAAGCACAAGCCACAGTCATTTCCACCCAATTTCAATTGCGTGAGAAACCAAACAGTCCGAATGAAAGAATAACCACCATCATTACAAATAATTAATTTGTATATTTTGCAAGTATTAATGGTAGGAGGAGATAATGTAACTAAATGGCATATTTGTTTATTAAAAATAAAACCCTAATTAAGTGTTATATTAAGTGTAACTCTCTTACACGCACAGAGTCAAGTTCAAGAGACTTATTTAACTTCTTTTTTTTTTTTTTTCCAAAACGTGCCTTTAACAAAGCCATCATTTGATTACATTGTTTCCTAATATCACATTGTCTCCTCATATCGTAAACGCTTGCAAAATATCAAAATAATCAGATATATCAATAACTATCTCATTAATATAATAGTTAACATAACCTAAAAGAATATGAGACTTGTTATGAACAAAAAAAACACAAACTTTCGAGATATTTTTCTAAATGAAAAGTTATCAAGATATTATTAAATGAAAAGTTATCAAGTAGTGATGTAACATATCCTAAAAGTTGTGAAGCTTGATCCTAATATATTCCAACACCTAATGCAAAACAATAAAAACTACCATCATCCGATCTCATCTGTTCATTCTATCTTTTCATACACAAAAGATAAATCACCAAAAGGAAAATTCTAAAGTTTCTAATACTCCATCTGATTACGGATATGCATTACAATAGCCTACCATTAACCCAAGTATACAAAATCGTTGAAACTCTTGAAGCACCACATCCATGTTTCCTTAATAAAAGCACTCTTCGGCCACAAATCCTGAAAAATAAATTAGAATTAAAATAGCATGAAACACCTAAAATTCCTAATCTATATATTTGAGGATGATAGAAGATCAATCTGTGCCAACCAGTATCCATGTTCTTGCATGGATAACTTGCAAAATAAGGGAATCCAAAATAATTATAGAAATCATGAAAATGGCTTCGAAATAATGCTAATGGAAGCAACTAAGCAATCCAATATTTCCTTGACTTCTAACTGGTGTTTACATTTATTAAATACTAGCATAAGTACACAGAATTCAACAAATGCACTACATTACAGTGTAACCTGCGTATGCCTCATTTATTATTATTAATTTTCTAAAAACCTTATACCCTTATATGCTTCGTATTGAACATTCCCCCAATGACATCTACTAGCATGACTTGAGGGTATTCAACAAGCGTTGTCCACCCATTTTTCCCCATCACTTATACGACTAGAGAAGGAACTGATGCAACGTCATAACCAGGTGTTATATCAGGAATTTGGCATATGAAGTCTAGGATTACTTGGCTCTCTTATGGGGATGCCAATACAAAATACTTTCACCTTACCACCATCCAACACAAAGCTCGAAATTAAGTAACTACTCTTAAAGATGACAGTGGGCAGTGGCTGGTTGAGTCCCAACTCTCTAGCCTCATTCATAACCACTTTCAAAACCTTTTCAGCTCTCTGAATAATACCAGTGCAACCCTCACACACCCAAAGCCATGGTCCTTTGAATCTCTAGCGGTATCAGATTTTCAAAAATCCTTGTCCCAGCTTCCATCCCCAGAAGAAATCCACCAGGTGTTATTTAGCATGGGAGCTTTTAAAGCTTCAAAACCTGATGGGTTTCATGCATATTTTTATTGAACAAGTTGGCAGATTATAGTTGAAGATATTAAAAAATTCATCCAAATTATATTTATTACTGAAACTATCCCCCAGCCTTTGAATCACACTAAAATCATTTTGATTCCTAAAAATACTAATCCCGAACTCGTTACTCATTTTCGTCCTATTAGTTTATGTAATTCACTATATAAACTCATTGCCAAAATTCTGGTGACCCAACAAAAACCTTATCTTAATAACTTCATTCACCCTGGACCTGCCCAATTGGGCTATGTCCTGGGTAGATGGACAAGTGATAGCTATGTCCTAGTTCAGGAATTAATTCACTACCTTCAACACAAGAAAGGAAAGCAAGGGTGCTTTGCAACCAAAATTGACTTGGACAAGGCTTATGATAGAGATAGACTGAACTGGCATTTTATACATGAATCTCTAATATTTTACAAGTTTCCACCTTCCACTATTGATCTTATCATGAATTGTGTAACTACCACTACCTTGAAAATTTTATGGAATGGTAAAGAAGGCCTAATATTGCCTAAACAAGGAGATCTTTTATCCCCATATTTATTTATTATTTGTCTAAACTCTCACTCATGATGGACCAAGCTATCTATACAAGGAATCTGAAGCCAATTAGCATTAGGAAACAACCACTTTCTTGGTAAACAGGAAGTGTACAAGGAAAGCAAAAATCTACCCAAAATTACAAAAATCTACAAAATCTAAAACAGAGGGTATGTCTAGACCACTCAAAGCAGTCCTCTATTCAAACAAAGACAGAAGGAGAATTCGCTTAAACTCGATGATAGAACACTCCTCCCCTTCAAAGATTCTTTTGTTTCATTCTCGCAATATGTTCCACATAATAAACTGCGGAATAACACCCCAAACAGATGCTGTCCTATGTCACCCAACACCTCTAAGCCAACAAGCAAGAGACTCAACCACTTGTTTAGGCATAACCCAGGAAAGACCAAATAAGCTAAATACAAAGGACTGTAAGCCAAAGGCAAAAGGACAATGAATGAGCAGGTGGTCCTTCGATTCCCAATTATTTTTACACATACAACACCTGTTAACAACACAAATATTTCTCTTCCTCAAACTATCCAAAGTTAGAATCCTCCCCTTTGCCGCTGTCCAAGTAAAAAAAGCTACCTTAGTAGGAGCTTTCACCTTCCAAATACTTTTCCAAGGGAAGGGATGATGACCTTTGTTAGATAATATTGAATAAAACAACTTCACTTCAAAAGAACCACTCTGGACAGCTAACCACACCAATTTATCTTCCTTATTCCCATCCATCTTAGAAGAATAAAGAAGAGAGAAGAAAGATTCCAAATTTGCTAGTTCCCATTCTTGTATTGATCTAACAAAAAGCACAACCCAATGTGCAATCTCATTTTGCCAACGCAAATATTCTGCCACAAATGCATCCTTATTCCTTGCTATGTGATACAACATCGGAAATGCTTCCTTGAGAGATAATTCCCCCAACCACCTCTAATGTACTTACATAAAGAAACTCCATGGGGTTCATTTTCAACCATGTGCTATTTGCTGATGATATGTTCCTTTTTGCCCAAGCCATACCTTCTGAATGTAGTCAGCTATTTGAAATATTTTACCAATTCAGTTAGGCATCTGGCAAAATTTTTAACACACCCAAATCTAAACTTTTCTTTTCACGAAACACTCCAATGCATATTAAAGATACTATTGCCAATATGGTTGAGATAGGAAATTGCCTTGGAACACCTCTTCTTACAACACCTAAGAAGCCTGCTCATTTCAACTAATCTGGTAGACCAAATAAGAGCCCAACTTCAAGGATGGAAAACAAATACCTTACCATGGCTAGCTGTCTCACTCTCATCCAATCAGTTACAACATCCATTACCTTATATACCATGCAAACAACCCTTATCCCCACAACAGTGCTAGACAAAATGGATACCATGACCCAATGTTTCTTATGAGGAAACACTCACAAGTAAAAAGATCCATCTTATAAGTTAGCTCCAAGTAAATCTTCACAAATCTAAGGGTGGAATTGGTATTAGACCTATGAAGACCACCAATTTGGCTTTCCTCACTAATCTAGCTTGCATATTATGGAATCAACCCAACTCGTTATGGGCTTCCATTCTAAAACAATGATATTTCCCCAAACACAACTTTTTGGGAAGCTAGTAAACCACAAACTTGTTCACACACATAGCAAGCCATCATAATTGGGAAAAATTTCTTAAAACAGAGGCTTATATGGAAAGTGGGAAATGATGAACACATTAAATTCTGGAGTGATGATTGGCTACCTTGTGGGCCTTTAAGGCACTGAGGGCCCTTCAACAATTCATGATCAACTCCTCACAATGGCACAAGCACACAACACTCATGGTCAATGGAAATTCACTTCCCTATCATTCCAATTACCATCTTGGCTCCAAAATATCATAAGAGCCTTTCCAATGCCTATAGCTAATCATTATCCAGAGCACCAAATCTGACCAAATGAGAAAGGCAAATGCACAGTTAAGTCAGCTTTTTAAGCCCTACAATCTTATAACCACCTGAAGGGCAGCTATCTCTCAGCTATATTTGGAAAGCTCCATGCACACCCAAAATAAAATTATTCCTCTGGAAAGCTGCGCACAGCCAAATACATAACAATAGTTTAGTTCATAGCCTGGAACCCAATGATCAATGTCCTAGATGTTCACTATTAGAAACACCTCTACATGTTTTGCAAGATTGTACTTGGTCCTTACAAGTTTGGAATTCATTAACTATACCCAGTAACCTTAAAATTTTTTCCAACCAAGTATAGAACAATGAATACATCAAAACCTGAATAAAAAAACCCCAATGTACACTAACACCTGGGCAACCATATTTGATTTCAAAACGTGGTCAATTTGGATAGCCAGCAACCATTTAATATTTTTTTTTGATAGGTATATAGCTAATATTATATTCTGGAGTCAAAACCACTAGACATACTAATTGCTCACAATCATGCAATTAAATTCACCCATCTCAGTGGCATTAAAACAAGACACTATTCCAGACAAGGGCAGCTAATAGCATGGTCCTCTCCCCCACAGAATTATGTAAAACTCAATACTGATGGTGATGGTCATGTAGAGGGCTGTCCTGGCCCTTCTGGAGGTGGTGGGATTTTTAGAGATGAATATGGCAATTGGGTGCTTGGGTTTTCATTAAATATAGGCACAACAACAAGCATTGTGGCGGAATTGTGGGCAATACGATTTGGACTCCAACTAGCTCAAAATAAGGGATTCAATCACCTCATTGTGGAAACAGACTCCCAATTGGCCTATAACTGGCTACTCACTGATGATAGTAATTATCCACCATTACTCACAAACTTAATTTGTGATTGCAAGTACCTGGTTCAAGCGGGAACTCAGCCCCACTTACTTAAAAACGTCTACAAGGAAGATAACAGGGTGGCAGATGCACTAGCAGAGAAAGGGAAAAAACAAATCCAGAGGGAAGTGCAATATGACACATACCCCCACCTTTTTGTTTACTACCTACATGTGGGATAGGATGAGGGCTTCCATTTACATAAATGATATAGTTGTTTTGAAGTGGATATGTGTTCCGTACTAAGTTACTAGGTGTTACTTAGTGTTATGTCTGTATGGTTAAGTCTAAGTTTGTATCTGGCTTGTAATATGTAAGTAATAACTGAGAATATGGTTATGTACCTTTTCTTTTAGTAAAATATTTAACTCGTTCTATGCAACCTTAAAAAGAAGCCCAATGTAACAATTAAAATACGCACCTTCAGCGTCTCTTTCGTTTAAGAGATTTCCACTTATTTAGTACATGCAAGACTCCTTCTTTCAACGTTGCCTTTCTTCCTTCTTTAAAATTCCATAGCTCTTGTATTATGTACCGACCACTCGGATTGTATTCATTCATCTCCATCAAGGCTACTTTGACGGCCTCATAAACTTCATCATCACCATCATTCTTCAAACTCTTCATTTTTTCATCTTCTTCATTGATTTCTTCCTGTAAATCCATATCCAATATACCATTAGAAAGTATACAAAAAGTATTGGATATCTTAGAATTTGGAATACCTCAAGGCACATATTTTCAGTATAGGCATACCTTACTATTTCCTTCTTTATCTGTGATTATCTTAAAGGGGTGCCAGCTTGGATCCCTAAGATAATCCTCCCATTGTGAACACAGTTCTATTGCTTTCTGAGCTGCTTCTTCATTAGAAGCTTTTCTCTTCATTGCAGTGAGAAATGGCTTATTGTCAAGCTCTCCCATTCTCTTGATGCCAATAAAAGCACGGGTTGACACTTCCCTCATTCCCTGTGAAACAAGGAAATTATAGTTCCAACCAAAGGACACAAGAATTTTCACGTTGGATTAAAAGCATAATTTAAGGACAAGATATCTAACAAAGTTCTTAAATAAGTAACTGACCTTATCAGTATATCCAAAATTGAACAGATAATAGTGCAGCCAGACAATGAACTATGCTTGTAAGGAAGATTTCTTGTTCATCATTTTATACATACATATATATATATATATATATAACTGACACAGATTATTTACCAGTTCTTTTGTCTTCGTGCAGGATGTGCACATAAAGTGTAGCTCATTTCATACCTTATTTAGCATATTGAACCTAATAGCATTTGCTGTGCATACGCAAGTTATTTACTTATAAATAGGTGCAAAGAGCAGGAGAAGCCATCATAAGAAAATAAAATAAATTACAATATTTGACACACTTTAGTTTCCCCAATATTTCCCTATTGAAATTGTAATGTCCAATTTATAGCTGGGATTTCAAGTTGCATCAAAGAAGGAAAGAATAAGACTACCCCCTCTCCCATTCTCCTCTCTAGGCCCTTCAGCCATTGATTCCTCAACAGGTAGATGCTGCTATGATCAGGCCAAGGCAAGGTTGTCCACAAACTAATCGCCCTCCTGCCCTAAGAAGAAGAAGAAGAAGAAGAAGACTGTCCCCTTCAAATGAAATTAATAGGGTTATGGTACTCCTTTAAATAACCTTTTGTATCTTTATATTTTCTTGTTCTAGAAAGTTTTTTATATGTGGAAAGCTTTTCCCTAAGCATGTATCATCAACTTAAGATTAAAGATTGGGTCACAAAAGATCAATGGAATCACTCTGCATCAGAATATGATTGAAAGAATTCTTTTTGTCAAAACTGACATGTTAAAATTTTAAAATATTATATCTTTTCCTACAATTTCATCTGTGTTTCTCATTCAGAATTTTTTTTAAAAAAATTTAATATACACGAAGTCCATAGTCCCCACCTCATGTATTGGTTAAACATTATCTATAGCGATATCTTCTCTCTCTCTCTCTCTCTCTCTCTCTCTCTGGGAAAGTTAATTTATGCCATTCTCAGTATGGTGTTTGAAACCCTCAAATAACAATGTATTGCTACGGCATATTGTCCTAAAATGGCTATTGATAACCCACTAGCAAACCAATCCATTAGAATGAACACATTAGAGTTGAAAGACAAACACTTACTGAAATTAATTCTTTGCGAGCCTCTTGCAGTTCATCATTACTTTTGCGCTCCTTGATGACAAGAGCTTGCTGAAGAGCTTCCATGTTTTCCAATTCTTCTTCCTTCTCCTTCAAATCTTCTTTAATTGCATCCATATTTTTTTTCACCTCCATATCCCCATCTTCACCCATATGTTTCATCACGTGTAAAGCCCCTCTCATCCGCTCGATCTCCAGCTCTAGTGCTTGTCTAGCATCAAGTTTCTTTTCCAGTTCAATAATTTTGCTGTGAAGCTTCTCCTTTTCTATCTGCAATTGCCAATCAAACACAAATAAATAATGCAAGTTCTATAATTGATACACTTTTTAATATTTTTCTCTCAGATCCAGCTCAAGAGAAAGAATGGAAAACGCACCTTTTGTTCCTCTGCCAACTTTAACACTTTTTCATCAGCATATTTTTGCTCTAAGGTAGCCCTTTCAACCTGAAAAGGCAAAAATTGATGTTGGTGCATTTCATAATATGTTTAGAATTTCCACCTAGTATTTCCAGGAATAGGATATTTAGAGTACTAGTCCTTCCAATAAAGGATTTAGCAATCCAAAATTCTAAGTTTTTTAATTCTAATTACTAATATCTGACTTCACTGCTAGCAATGTAAAAACATTTTATCTAGAGAATTCTGAATGAATGAAATACAGTCCAGCTAAGGATGCCAATGACACATTTTTTAAATCCCCAAACAGGGCATGATCTATTTCAAAATAACTTTTTTCGTCAATTGATTTTTCAAGCTTCAGTGAAAAAAAAAAAAGGTTTTCAAGCTAAGATTATCAATCTATTAAGACTTAACAATCTTAATATGGAAAGATATAAATTACCATTTTTTTCTCATCAAGAAGCTCCCTTCTCTCAGTTTCATTCTGAGCCTCACGTTGCTGCAATTCCTTCTCACGCTGCTCAAGTCTTTTCATTTGTTCTTCTAAACGCTGCGTACTCTTCTGATGCTCCAAGGAGATCTGTGCAAAATGATTGTGTGATTTCTGCTGCACCATTCTTATCTCTGACAACATAAATTGAAACTTAAAGTTAGTTACTGTAAGGAATGGTAGTTGAAAACATACAGAACAAAGTAAATTCACTTCAGGAAAAATGTGAAATTTGAGCATACGTTCATTGAACTTCTTAAGCATTGTATCCTTAGCCATCATCAATCTGTTTAGAGATGCATTGGTCTCAAGATATTTGTTCTTCATCTCTTCAAGGTGCAAACTCTTGCTCGCAAGGGTATTTGTTAAGTTCGAGACAAGTTTTGATGCCTTCCGTTGATCTTCTGCTTCTTTGGCAGAAATGGTTTTCAAATCAGCATTCTTTTTTAGATGGTCACCAATAAAACCTCTTGAGTTATAATCATCACTTCGGGCCACCCATCCATACAGCTTATTTCCTGGATTTTCGTGTCCATAGTAGTCCCTTTTCCCACAATGCTCAACTTCAAAACTCTTCTCAAATGACATAGCATTGTTGAAACCAGCCCAGTCATTCTTAAACTCTACTATGGCAAATCCTGTGTGGCCCCTATATCCCCATAAGGGAAAAACCTTCAGAGGATTAAACCCCTTTCTTAAAAACTCATCCCTGAGTTTTGAGCCACTCTCGGCAACTTTTTTTCCTTGTTTCCATTCAGTTTGAATGTTTGCAAGAATGCCCATCCAAGGATACACGAATTCTTGATCACCATCAGCTAAATGGTGATGTTCAGATTTTTTGGAGGGTTCTGAATGACCCTGAACATCATGATGCCTCCTTGGATGATCCACATCAGGTGTGGGGGTAGATTCAGATTTTTTAGACTGTTCGAAAGGAACTGGCACATCAAATGGCCTCCTAGAGCGTGCAAACTTCTTATCACCATAAGGCATTGAGGTACATTCAGATTTTTTGGCAGATTCTGAATGACCCTGCCCATCGAGATACCTTTTCATATACCTCTCTAAAGCTAAGTGCTTTGCTTTTGTTTTTACTCCCCTACTCGTTGATCTACCAAAACTAGAAGCATGATGGAGAAGATCTTTGTAGTAGAGATCTTGCTTCCTCTTCCCAGGGCAGTATGGGCATCTATATACTGTACTAGAATATTTAACCTTAATTCTTCCTTTCTTCAAATCACTATACTGCTCATACTCATAGTCCTTCAAATTCTTCTCACTAATATCTTCTTCTGAACTGGAAGACATTTTCAAACCTGAAACACATCAAAAACCAAATAGTTAGATTTTATTTCCATTCGTTATTTCTATCTTTCCTAATTAAACAACAATGCAATTAAGATTTAAAAACACAATGAGGAAACACACAAATTTCAGAAGAAAGAAAGTAATCTTTAGTTCAGTTCTCTGTTTCTATAAGTGATGATTCTTCAATGGTTTTCCAAATTATCATGTAACACACTGTTCTGCTTCTAATATAATCAAATAACTATAACCCTTTACTGAAATTGATAGCTTACACGTGCTACCCACTTTTCAATGTCACCAATTTTATGAAATTTAGAAGATCAGCTAAAAAAAAACAGTTATAGCATCCACAACTCAGGTCCGTGAATCTAGTAGGTCATTGGCTAATCAAAAACAAGAGCAATGATAGTGACACATCAAATATTTTCACAACTTAATGAAGTGACAAGTTATGATCAATACAACTGAGTTATCATTTTCACATTGGCCAGCAACTGAGTTCAGTTTTATTATATACCAATCACTACATGCTAACTGAGCAATTGTGTAATAATCCAAAGCGTTTCCGTTTCTTTTCTTATTCTCCTACATTTTCTCAGCAACCAAACAATGCACCAACAATCAAAACCTTAGCCTAGTAAAAAGAAACTGAAAAAATAAAAACAAAAACCACGTCAAACTCATATTTAACAGCTCATTTTCTCTCTCTTTCATCACATTTTCATATCAACCAAACAGAGCACAAACATCCATCCATACATTACACAAATGTACATACATACATATAAAAGAACTTATTGTTGTGTATCGTTGTTACCTTAGAACAAGTTTTCTGGAACCCTAATCGCTTTCCCCAAACGCTTTTTAAGCAAAAAAAATAAAAAACAGAAGCGAGAGTAACAGACTGAGACGACGAAACGACGCCGTGGAAAGGCTCTTCGTCGTCTACAACGCTAAATGGCCCAGAGATTTCTAGAAGACTCAGAATTTCTCAGAGTTTTTGAGAGAGAGAGAGAGAGAGAGTCTTTGGAGTTTAATCTTTAGTGGGTAAATTGAGAAATGATTTGAAGGGAGAGAGCTCTGCAAACACGCACTATAAACTCTTCGTCTTTCCAGAACAACCCCATCCTTGATTCTCTCTTATTTTTTTTCGCTGCCTTGTTAACGAAGGGAAATAAAAATTAGCGCGAGTGGAGGATGAGGGAATGTACTCGCGGTTGATTGGATGGCATTTCTGTGGTTTTTTCAGAAGTTTTGGGGGTGAAATGTATTGAAGATGTTGAAGTTAGAGGGTAGTGTTGGGATATAAGTAACTATAAGCAAGCGAGTATCGGTTTTGGGAGTATCAGTTAATGGTGACGGCGACGTATCTTGTGGGGTCCGGGTCATGTGCACTGATCGTGTGGGGCCCGAATACGAAGATATACACGTGGATGTTGAGGAATGGAGGATTTGGGTCTTGCCATTTGGCATGAAAGGACCTTGACTTCAAAGATCTATCATCCCACTTCACTTCTTTTTTCTTTTTTAATATTTAAAACTTGTGATGCACGCTTCAAGAATAATTGTTTTTCATAGAAAATTAAATTAATTTTAATCCCGATCTAATTTTTTGTTGTATCTATTTAAATTTTTTTAATCTTTGTGTCATATCAGTTCATGAGTGCAAAATATTATGAATATATTTTGTAACTCTCCTTTTTCTCAATTTGTTTTTTTTCAATGACCATTTTCTATTTCCAGCAATCAAAAACTTTTTTGATAAATTGAAACCATCGGAAAATAGAAAATAGTTTTTCTTTCCAATTTATACTTTTAAGGCTTTTAATAAATTATATGGCTTTTGACCAATAATATGTAAAAAAAATAAAATAAAATAAATGATATGTATATAAATAACAAAATTAATAACGGTAACTTTGAAATAATATATCGAAATAGATTGGTATTGAAATATTTCATTTCAATAGATAAACTAAAATAGGCACTTAAACAATATTCGTAACTTTGGTAATGAGACCTTGTTGCACAATTTATAACTTCATTTGGCTGACAACAAGAAATAATCATTTGTCTAATGAATTCAATGTTGACGACCTTATTGTTAACGGTGAAAGTAGAAATAACTCAAGCGAGCCATCAAACACTATTAATGTTGACGAATAAGCATCATTGATAAGTTTAATGTTAGTGAATCATAGGCATCATTGATGCCTTCATATAAACTGTAGTCATTGATTGTCTCTATAACATTTAAAAGCCTATTTTCTTACATTAGTTTGAAATTTTTAATTATGAGTTCTTGTTATGACCTATGAGTTGAATGCTATATACAAAGCATTTGAATTTCAAATCCCTCTAGGGTGAATGCTATTTGAGTTTTAGGCTATGAGTTCAATGCTATTTCTAAAGCACTTGAGTTTAACATTACTTTAGGAGTATTAGATAAGATTAACAATCGGAGAGAATAGACAAAATATTGTGAATACTTTTTTTTTTTTAAATTGAACATTCTCAAAAATATTAACCAAACAAATTTTATGTTTTTATTCTTAAAAAATTACTTTTTTTTTCAACTAATCAAACACTTTTTCCACTTTGTAAACACAAGAAATTTTTTTTCCCCTCCTAAAAGCAAGAAATTGAAAACAAAAAATAAAAACAGTTACCAAATATAGCCTAAGAGTTCAATATTAATGAACTATAAAAATAAAAAGAAAAAATCAATTATATATCTACTCAACCAAAATCACCACACATTATCTCATTAAAAATAAAAATAAAAATGATCATAAGTAGTATTAAACTTAGACAAGAATTTTAATATGCATCTAATTATGTTAATTTTTCTAATAATTCGATTAATTATGTTTTTTAGGATTAAAATTGTGTTTATTTTTAAATGCATGATTTGATGTTAAGGTATTGATGATATCTTGTTGATGAAAGCATGATTTGGTTCAAGTAGGGGTGGCATGTGGTTAAATTCAAAATTATATTTGTAAGGGCACGATTTTGATCCCTGAGCTCAAAGGGTTAAAGGATTTAGGTCCAAAGAGCGCAATACAATGAATTTGTAGAGAATGAGTCAGAAAACTAGGCTCTAATGAGTTAGACAACAATTATAGTTGGCCCAGATGACAAGAAAGCAAAGATAAACTAATTTTATCTAAAGAAAATCGTCATCGGCACAATCCGAAGAGATCAGTTCTTGTATATATCTCTTTTAAATTTGGTTACAAGTTCTAGCTCTTGTTCCTACAGTGTTTTTCTCTTAATTCTCTGATCCCCTCTCCTCAGGGTATTCTTTTTCTTTTATATTGTCTTCCTTCTTTCATCTCCACCCTCCACATGTAGACCATATTTTTGACGTTGATTCCTATCCCATCAACACCTTCTTGAAGTCTCTGAGAGTAACTATAAGGCTGAAAATTACTATTGAGGTATTACTTCCACATTAATGTAGCCAGAAAATTAGCTATAGAGCATTCAATGTGGTGGTAGCAGCTTTCTCTTAGATATTTCATAGTTCTCCTTTGTCTCGTGCCTTCATGATATGTATCTTTATCAATAGAATCTCCCGGAACATTGCCCTGGATGGTAGACCACACATTCGAACCTCCGCTTTGCTCAATCGATGAGGCATTCCTCCTTGGACCACTTTCTTGGACTCTTATGACCAAATCCAACCCCTTCATTCACTAATGCGAACTCCTTGATGGCATTTACCCGTACTCAGACTACTAGATGTCCTCGGATTGGGCCCCCAGCCCAACATATATATATATATATATATATATATACTAATAGGCCTATCATACCTACAATATTCTAATTATAGTTTAGATTAGTTAAAACTCTACTAGCTAATCCAACTAAAATTCTTGTTGATGAAGGCATGATTTGATTCAAGTATGGATGGCAAATGGTTAAATTCAAAATTCTACTCTAATTATAGTTCAGATTAGCTAAAACTCTATTGGCTAATCCAACTAAATTTCTATTTCAACAAATTTTGAGAATCTTATTTTAATTATTTTGATCATTTATCATAATAAATTTTATTAATATAATAAATTTAAATAATACTATTACATACCATCCTTATGTTTGTATCTCAATAATTTAATATAGATAAAATTATATTAAAGTTTCAACTGACTAAATAAAGTTTAGACTTCCTCCAAAAAAAAAAAAAAAAAAAAACTAAAGTTTAAATGTTATTTTTAAAATATATTTGTCTTTTATATAGAAATTACTAGTTATTTAATAAATAAATAAAAAACTCCTAAATGGCTTATATAGTTCAACTTATATTGGGGTGTGTGTATTTAGTTTGGGCGTGTTTGGATTTTACACCTTGAAGAATCAATATTTAGATTTTACCCTTGAAGTTTTATTTAGTTTGTATTTATAGTCCCTCCCTCCATATTTTTAGTTAAGAGTCACATAAGTTTGCTATGTGTATTTAGTTTATCCAATAAAATGATAACATATTATTTTTATTATATCATGTCATTTTTTATTGTTTAAAATTTTTGAGGCTAAAAAAATGATATGGTATCATTTTATTGGACAAACTAAACACACGTTGCAAATTACTACTTCAGCTTATATTTGGGGGGGGGGGGGGGGGATGCTAAATTGCAAACAATATCTTTAAAGTTTGGGGGTGTTTGGATTTTACATCTTGAAGAATCAAAATTTAGATTTTACCCTTGAAGTTTTATTTAGTTTGTATTTATAGTCCCTCCCTCCATATTTTTAGTTAAGTGTCACATAAGTTTGCCATGTGTAGTTCATCCAATAAAATGATACCACATCATTTTTATTATGTCATGTCATTTTTTATTGTTTAAATTTTTTAAGGCTAAAAAATGATGTGGCATCATTTTATCTGACAAACTAAACACACATTGCAAGTTTATGTGGCATTTAACAAAAGATATAGATAGATGGGTTGTTGATGCAAACATAATAGAACTTCAGGGGGTAAAAATAAAATCCAAACTCTAAAATTTTAGAGCGTAAAATCTAAATACCTCCAAAATTTTAGGGGTGTAATTTGCATTTTAGCCTATTATTTTTTAAGTAGGTACATAGCTTAAGGCAATGGTAGTTTAGCTTATTTTCATCTTAAACAAGAATGTATAACTCTTCAAATAATTGCTTTTTTCAAAATACAACTACACTTTTACATAATAAATCAAATAAATTAATAAAAATAATATCATCTAAATGCATTTTTTTTAATACAAGATAGAAATTCTACTCTAATTTAAGCGTATATGTATGTGAAGCTCTCTCTTGGAGAATTGAATTCCGACTCTTATCCCTCACACCTCACACCTCACAAGCACTTATACTTGTTGAGTGACTATCGCACCAAGAGTGTGCGATGATATCTAAATGCACCCTAAAATGATCAAAATAGTCCTTACAAGTTAAAAATGATCAAAGTAGTCCCTAAAAACATCCAAAATGACAAAAATATTCTTAAATCTTCAAAATGACAAAGATTGCCAGACTTAGCAAAATTGACCCGAATTTGTTAAACCGTCTAAACTTGCATTAAAAAAAAAAAAAGGTATTAGTAATAGCAACCCATTCTAGTTTGACCCATTTTAATACGGACTCAATTTTGACCAAATCCAACTTGACTTGTTCACCAAGAATTTAAAATTTTTTATTGACTCATCTTCAATGTAGATTTGTTTAATAGGATGTTAGATTTTTTATAATGTATATGAAAATTCTAAAGACAAGTTATAAACTTGGCATGCATTTCTTAAATATAAACACTTTTAGTGTTGAATCTACTGTTAATATTTAATTTCAGTGTCCCAATTGACCCAAATTGAGGAAAGCATTTTCCGAAAAAGAATTTTAATTTGAGACAAACGAGAACCATACTTTAGGGAGGAAAGGAACATAGATATGTTTATATTTTTGTCTCTGAAATATTGTCACATTCTATTTTTGACCCATCTGTTGAACACATTAGAAAAAAAAAAAAAATTAACAAGAATTGATGAGATGACAATGTTGAAAATTTTTAAGTTTTAAAGACGAAAATAGAACCTCATTACTTTCAAGGATGAAAAAATGACATGAACCATATTTTAAGGACGAAAAGAATATTTTAAATTTTATGAATTTATAAGGTTGTATCCTTGCAAATGGGTACATACAGCATAAAACACTTGTAATAAGGTTGTCAAAATCAGGATACTAGGTAGGATCATGGGAGGTAGATGGGATCATGGGATCAGATCGTGAATCGTAAGATCTTATATTATTTGAGAAAAAAACACATTGGTATGTTAAATAATCACATTAATCATACATTCATTCATAAAAATAAAAAAAAATAAAAAAAAAATAAAACCAAAAATTTGCATCCATTTGATGTAATTATCATATATCACTACATTCGTTTGTAAGTATTATTTAAAGATGCTAAAAACCTCAAAATGTGATAGTGTGACACTCTATTGGGATGTTATTTTTCATTTGGGTCCAACTGACACTCTATTTCTCCACATTAGAATATCAAAACCTGGTCTATTGGGATATTATTTTTCATGTGAATCCAACTGAATCTTTTGTTAAGTTAAAAAATATTACAATAAACCAGTATCTTTTGGGATCGTCAAAATTATATGATTATACTAATCTTAAACGATTGCAAAGATCCTTTGAAAATTCGGATCATTTTGGGCAGGTGGGATTATAAAATTGTAGAATCGTAAAATTTAGATCGAGATTTTGATAACCATATTGTAAACAACTTTTTTTTTTTGAAAATTCAAATTCATGCATCATGCATGTGTCTTGTATATCTATTTTTAGGTACATCCTTGGAACCAAACATTGGAAATAAAGCAATACACGATGTATGGAAATCAAACTCAAGACCATGTCGTCAAGAAATTTGTAGTTTAATTTGTTGCCACCTTCTGGTAGTTTCAATGGAGACTTTTAGAGTTTAAATCCTCCTTCTCCCATTGTAACTAATGAATTATCAAAAAAAAAAAAAAAAACTCAAGACTATATATGAAAGAATCATATCTTTATTGGTATTTTGATATGATAGGAAAGAGTAATCAACATAGAACGAACGCTATATGTTCCAATCTTATAGTATTTACATATATATATATATATATATATATATATTAATAGATAAAACTTAGAGAAAGTCCAATTAGAATTTCAAATTAGAGTCCAATTTTGCACTATGTGTCCTAAATTAATTATTTTTAGAGAGAGTTGTATTTCCTAATTTTAGAATCAAATGTGGGACTATATCATAAATATTCATCTAAGTGAGTTATTAAGTATATAAACCAAAAAGTCTAGAATAAATAAATCGTAAAAAAAAAAAAGTTGATTCACAATAACAAAAACTAAGAAGTAATAAAATAAAAAAAATAAAAAAACATAGACAGTTTAAATTTTATACCTAATAATATTCTTAAATTTTATACTATACATCTTTTTGTATATCTTTAAGTGTATTCATGCATATGTATGGAGCTACAAGCTAATCTATATCTATATTTATATATTAGTAAAAGCTGAAACGTAGCGTTTAATGTTACTATGCTCATGTTGAACCACATCAGCATCCACGACATTATCCTTTTTCTTTCCAATTTTCCTATAATTATTTTTTAACATTTACTTTTTTTTAATAATTGCACTTTCTCTAACCTTTCTCATGTCTTTACCTTTTCATCTTCCCACTACCCTCAACTTTAATATCACTTTTCATCTTTTTTTTTTAATTTTATCTCTTCATCTTTCTCTCCCTTACATTTTCACCTTCCTACTACCCTCAACCTTAATGTCACTATTCATCTTTCCATTCATCTTCCTTTATTTTGTCTATTTATATTCACATCATCTTCTATAAATTTTTTATTCTCTCTTCCATTCTTTACATAGTTTTCCATCACAGAAAAGTGTCTCCTCATCTTTCACTCCCTTACCTTTTCATCTCTCCACTACCCTCAACCTTAATGTCACTATTCATCTTCCATTCATCTTCATTTATTTTGTCTCTTCATATTCACACAATCTTCTATAAATTTGTTATTCTCTCTTCCATTCTTTGCATAGTTTTCCATCACAGAAAGGTTGTTTCTCCCTCTCTCTCTCTCTCTCTCTCTCTCTCTCTCTCTCTCTCTCTCTCTCTCTCTCTCTCTCTCTCTCTCTCACACACACAAAATAATTTTTGGAGTATTGTTTTTTTTTTTTTCCCTGCATCTCTGCTTAAGTTGATAAATTTTTGTGTTTGTTATAACTCTACGTTGAGTTGGTACAATTTAGTTTTGTGTTTTAAGTTTTTTTTTTTTTTTTTTTGGGGTTCTCTTTGATTGTTAAATATTATACTATTGCGTTATAAAAAAAAAATTTTAAAAAGATAATATATAAGAATATAATATATACTATTCTATTACATAACATGATTTGGGTAATTAGGTGTTTATTGTTATATATACTTACATATATATATATATATATATATATATATATATTGTTTTTACTTTTTTAATTTTTTCATCTTATTTTATTCAATATTTAAACTTAGTCACATCCTCCATATAATTAAATTATTTATATATTTTTTTAATTAAACATATAATATTTTATTTAAACTTAAATAAATTAAATTGTACTCACTTTTTTTAACATTTACACTTTCTCCAACCTTTCTCTTTCCCATTAAATTTTCATCTCCCCACTACCCTCTCTCTTAATACCACTCTTCATCTTTCCCTTTATTTTGTTTCTTCTTATTGTTATCCTTTTAGTATAAATTTGGCATTCTCTTTTTCATTATATGCATAATTTTTCTTCACAAAAAAAACTTATTTCTCTCTCTTCCTCTCTCAATTTTTGGTGATATATATTTTGCATCTCTTCTTTAGGTTGAGAAATTTTTGTGTTTTTTAGAACTCTACTTTAGGTTGATGTGATTTAATTGTGTGTGTGTGTGTGTGTGTGTGTGTGTGTTTTTTTTTTTCACTTTGGTTGTTAAATTTTATCATATTGCATTGTAAAGAATTAAAGATAATATATAAGAATTTAATATTATAATATTACATAATATGATTTAAATAATTTGGTATTTATTTAGAGATAATTAATTTGGTGTTTATTGTTATATCTTTTATTTTTACTTTTTTTCTTCTCATATTATTTTATTCAACGTTATTATTATTATTGTTGTTGAATTAATATATTAGATTGTATATTTTTTAAAAGTCAATATATTTACTTGAAAGAAAATGAAAAACCAACTATTAACTAATAATAACTAAAATGATAATATTATCACGCGCGACGCGCGGGTCTACGACTAATTATAATAAATTTCAAGCACTCTATTGGCCCAGTAATAGCAAATAAGAAAACTTAAAATATGAATTTCAACCAAATTACAAGCTAATATTATATCATATCTGATTCGTTGACAACTATTTTTTTTTCTAACTTTTGTTATAGACAAATAACAATTAACGAAAAACAAAGACCACTGTTTAATAAACCCAACAAACAGTTGATTTGCAAAAGAGAGAGAACAAGACTAGCTTGATAATAGATCTGTAGTCAATTTATAAATTTCTGCAGTACTCAAAAAACATGCAGATGAAAAAGTTGAACTCAATTCAATACATATATATGCTGAAAACTAGGGATATGTATTAACTTGCTAGATAAAGTTTAGTACAAAACAAGCAAGTTTCATGATAGACACAAAAATGGATTCCAGTATTGTCCCAATAAAAACAGCGAAGCAAAAATTTGGGACAAGTATCACAAAAGTATCACTCCCTGCTCTCTTATTGTTGATTTCCCCTATGAAGCATGGACGCGGCTGGGAAGGTGCCACATTGGAGTCCAACGCGGGCTACGGCGTCCGACGCGGCTGCCTGCTTGTTAATGACATGTCTGAGCTTCATTTTTTTTTTCATGGATTCGGACCGACTTGGCTTGATTCGCACCGATTCGCGTCGAACTAGGAAAATTCGGCTTGATTAGGAAAATTCGGCTAGAATCAAGCCGTATCAGCCAAATCGGTCGTATTAGCCAGTGACCGAAACAATCGAAACAGGCCAAAATATGCCAGGAATCATGCTGGAATACCCGAAATCGGCTTTGAATGAGGCCTAAACACCTTAAATATGTCATTCCTCAATTTTATTCTGAATATATGTTGCTTCTTTTATGTTTTCTTTTTTGTTTTGTTTTTCTTGCCTTCTTCTTTCTTTGTTTTGTGAATCAAGGCACAGTAATATATTTTTTAAGAATATTTTAATAGTAAAAATATATAGAAAATATAAATAAAAATATTTTTAATAATTTTTTAATAGTCACACCCGCATCCTACTTTTTCAAAAATGGCCGAGTTCCGCATCCGTACCTGAATTCGGAAACACACCTGTGCTTCATAGGATTTCCCTTGTCCCAAATAGCCAAAACATCAGCACATCGACTGAGAGCCCAAAACTCTGGAAAGGCACTATTAGTCCTTTCCATGTTAAGAGAAAAGCCTAGGACCCAATTAGCGTTTTCATCCTTAATGAGACCTCCAGCTCCAGCTGGACCTGGATTCCCCTTCAAACATCTATTTGTATTTAATTTAACAATGTTGGTTGGAGGGTGATGCCAAGCTACAACTACATGGAATGTATAAGTCAGTGTATGACTAAACTTTGTTTGTTGAATTGTCTTGGCACTAAGAATCTAAGATTAAAAAATTCAATAGAGTGGGAGAGTGTATGATATGTGATGGAATGACAAATTTGTTACGGAAGATAACACCAATGGCCATTGCTAATTAATTAGATAGTCCAAGTAGGTAGTGAAAAGGAAAATAATGTTCCAAGGAATACCCTAAACAAGAGATTTTTTTTTTTTTTTATCACTCATCACTCGTCACTCAATTTTCATCACTCATCACTCATCACTTAAAATACCCCAATTTTCCCAAACCCACATGTTTGGCACTCATCACTCAATTCTGCTGTTACTTTTTGTTTCCAACAACAACAACAAAAAGTCAAACATTGCGGCTGAACAATGAGAGAGTTGTGAGTTTAATTACAAAAATGCTATTGGAAACTAAGTTATGGAAACTGAAAACACCTAAAATATGTTTTCAGTTTCCATAACTCATTACTAAAAAATTAGAGAATTGAGTGATGGAAACAAAAACTGAAAATAAAATCCAAACGGACTTCTCAGCCATGGGTCCCACTATTTTTGAGGTATGAGTTACAGAAACAGAGTTATGAGTTATAAAAACAGTAAATCCAAACAACCCCTAAACTTTGCAATTCGTTTTTCCCAATGATACAATAGGGTTTCAAAAAATGCAAAAGGTTGCTCGTGAACATTCAATTCCATTTAAATTTGTTTGGCCCAATAAGAATCCCTTCAAACATGAATAGGTGTTTCTAGGCTACTACAATGAGAGCAAATTTGATGTGAGGTGTGTGGTTAAAGATGGCAAGACTAGTAGCTAACCTATTGTGCATTCATTTCCACATAAGGTAACCTGCTATTGAGACTTAATGTGAAGCTCGATAAATAGCTTGACAATAGCTCGATCTATCAAGATTTACGATTTTCAATTTTCCAAATCTGAAATTTGCCCCAAGCTTAAGTATTTGTTTAGGGTTTCTTTTCTCACAATCCTAGACATAAATGAGGCTTATTTTAAAATTCGTCACACACGAATACAGAGACGAAGAGACTTATTTTCTTTATGTGAAGTTATTGCGTTTGTACGCCATAGAGTTTTGTAACCAAGTGCTTCCTGATCTTCATTATTGATAAAGTGAAAAACTTTGCAGCCAACAAAATTTATTCAAGTTGTTGGCATTAGTCACATACTGGAATCCGTGCAAAGGGTTAGTCATAAATTGGAGATTTATGCATCAAAGGGAAAGAAGGCTACTACAAGATCAAATCCAATTGGGTATTGGAGCAAATGTTCAACTGTAGGTTGGTATTTCGGGATAGGCCAGGGTAGTTGGTAAGAGTTTTTATATTTGTAACCACTTGATTGTTAATTAGTGGATTCTTGGGAGTGGTGACCTTAAAATTACCCCGTGGAGTTTTTGTTTTATGAGATTTTTCCCATTTGTCAACAAATTACCATGTCCAATTTATTTTCTGCTACACTTAGTATTTTTGGTGATTCGTTGGTGCCTTCACATTTTGCATGCAATTGAATTTAATTAATTAACTTGGGTAATCGAATTAATTAACCGGGATCAAAGCTATCTTAACCCAACAAGACCAATTTGCACAAGAGTAGAACATCAACAAAGAAACAAACAAAGAAGATGCAAAGTACATCTACAATCTAAAATGGTAAAGGTTGCATAAGAAATACATCTATAATTTTAAAGAATAGCATGCACGAATCTCAAATTATGATGAATGAAAAAATTTTGACACTAAAATAAAAAAGCCTCTATACACGCATGTGGCAACTGTGATGAGACTGGTTATTGTTAAGACTTACTAATGAAAATCACACTCTATTCATGTCCATATATTCCGCTGTAAAACAAATAACCTTCAGTTCTTATTTCGTTGGGGGGTTTTCCTATTGCTTCAGAATGTAGGAAACTACCTCTTTCAGTAATGCCTTCCTCCCTTTTTGTAATTCTCTTCAGTATATACCTACCACTTGGGTTGTACTCATATTTCTGCCAAGGCTGTGGTCACAGCCTAATAAAGTTCTTCACCGCATAATCATATTTTAGAACTTAAAAAATTTCTCATCCAATTTATTAATTATTTCCTGCCCAACCAAATCCAGTATGAACCATTTAATAAAAAGTTTCGACAAAAGGAAAGAAGGAAAAAAGAGAACTGGGTGTAAATTGATAGAAAAAATTGATGCAATAAGTCCAAACAAGAAAATGGTAGTACACACAAAACGCTCCCAGGTTTACCAAGAAATTCCTAAATGAGGGATTGTGGGGTAATGAAGCAGACTACGTACCAATAAAATCACAAGAAATATTGCCAAGTTTAGTAACCAATCAATCAAGAATCTAGAAGAGCAAGGAGGTGGCCTTGCTGTTGGATATCAAACTACATCTAATGGTAGAAGATCAGCAGGGACGGACCCACGCTGGGGCAGAGGGGGGAGGGCAATGCCCCCGCCCCCCAAAAACACCCCAAATTAAAAAAAAAAAAAAATAGTATAAAAAAAATTAAGATTTGCTCTTATATATATATATATATATATATTTGTCTCTCCTCCTCTAAAATATTTAGATATTGACCTACAAGAAAATAAATAAATAAATAAAATTTATGCCCCTTTAACTACAAAAACAAAATAAAAAAATAAATATAAACTAAACAAAAATCTCGGACAAAATAAGAAACACTTATTTTGTATGTTATACTTTGTTGATATGTTTTATAATATGAAATCTTTAAGAAATACTTATTTTATATGTAGTATTTTGTTGAATATAAAATAGATATTAATTTTTTTTTTATAATTTTCTTTTTTTGGTTTTAAGCTTTAGCCCCCCAAGTATGAATCCTAGTTCCGTCCTTGAAGATCAGGTTGTAGAGTTGCTAAAGTACTATTTAGAACAAGCCTCAGAGAAACCATTCCGAAGAACAGTAACGAATTATTTTAGTGTAAACCAACCTACAGAGAACAATGCTGAGTCTAGCAGTAAGGACTATTTGAAAATTATAATCAAATGATTATAACCCTTTTCTGAAATTGATAACTTACTCGTGCTACCTACTTTCCAATGTCACCAATTCTATGTAATTTAGATAGGAAAACATAACAGTTATAGCATCCAGAACTCGGGTAGTCCGTGCATCTAGTAGGTCTAGAGCAATGATAGTGACACAAATTTTTTCACAACTTAATAAAGTGACAAATTATAATCAGTACAATATCATTTTCAAATTGTCCAATAAGTGAGTTCATTTTTTCTATACACCAATCACTACATGCTAACTAAGCAGTTGTGTAAAAAACTGTGAAATTATTTTGTGTAAGTAGAGTTATTGATCAAATAATCATAACTTAGAAACAGAGCACTATCTCTCCAAACGCCAAAGGTATTTGTTTTCAAAAGAGTTCTTTACTACTATTTCCAGAGATTTTCTCAGCAACCAGAGGATAAACAAAATTGACCATTATGAAAGTCAGATACCCAGGAACAGAATGAATTTTCTCTGCAATAATCCATAACTCAAATTCGAAAGAAAAAGAAGAAGAAGCTCAAGTTTGAATTTATATTAGGTTCAGTTTGTGGAGCTCAATGTTAGAACCAAACGAAATCTGTAATAACCAAAAGTTTCCGTTTCTTTTCTTATTCTCCTACATTTTCTCAGAAACCAAACAATGCACCAACAATCAAAACCTTAGCCTATTAAAAAGAAACCGAACAAAACTCACGTCAAACTTCATTTTTAACAGCTCATTTTCTCTCTTTTTCGTTACATTTTCTCATCAACAAAACAGAGCACAAACATCTATCCATTCATTCAGACATGCATACATACATTATACAGAATACATTAATATATATATATATATATTTAGTCATATAAAAAAACATATTGTTGTTGATCGTTGTTACCTTAGAACAAGTTTGCTGAAACCGTAATATCTTTCCCCAAACGTTTTCGAGGGTGACAGACAGAGAAGCTAAGACTCAGAATATATGAGTATAGAAAGACTAGAGTTTAGCGTTTGGAATGAGAATGAATACGCAGAGAGAGCTCTGCAAACACGCACTATAAATCTCCCTGCAACTTGCCGATAGAGTCTAGATATAGGTAAAAGAACAAAAAACCACCACTCAGTTCCCTACTTACACCCAGCTACTCTTCATCATTATCCTCTTGAATTTGAATTAAATCTTCCTATAACTTCCCACTTGAGTCCTATACAGATACAAACTTTTCATCTGTTTCTCCAAAACAAAAAACCTCCCATCTCATGTACCCAACTTTCCAGCCAGTTACTCTTTATCTTTATCTTCCCAAATTTACTTCCCTACTTACAAGCAGTTACTCTTCGTCTTTATCCTCACAAATTTGAAAATTTCAGAAAGAAGTTGTTATTTATCTAACTAAAATAATTAAGTTTTAAAATCCTAAATTTTAGCTTATAAAATCTCTCTCCCTCTTTTTTTTCTTATAACAAATAATTTTTCTTACAAACTGTTTAATTCTATAAAAAATAGTAGTAAAAGATTAGAAAGTCTTATCCCCACTCCCCACTTTATTAACACCTTAACTCATAGTTTATGAAAAATTCTAAATCCATATAAAATGGCACAACTTGTGTCACAACTGTTCACGTAACAAACTATGAGTGGTGGAGAAAAAGTGGAAGGTCTATGTGAATGTGACAGGCAACCAATCACAATTTAACATGTAAGATAGTTATAACAAAAGTTGTGGCAGTTTATGTGATATTAGAACTACTCATACTTTATTAATCCTATTGTAGCTTAAGTTAGTCTCATTAGTGTCACGTGTTAATCATGTGGATTTATGTGTGGTATGAGTCTGTTAAGCAAGGCTAGTGAGAGAAAACAATTATCGAATATCTGATAAGACATGGTTTTTCTCCAAACTAATTTGGAGTGAAACCCTTCAAACACCTCCTATTCCCTTTTATTTTATTTAAATTTTGAACATCTAACCGTTTAATTACTTATTTTTTTATGTTCTTAATACATGCAAAATTCTGTTCAAATCGGATATTATTTACTATTTGATTAATGAACTTATTTTTTATGCATAATTTTATATCACAAAACTTAAAATTTAAACATTTAATTGATGACATAACTATTGATCTTTGATTTTCTTGAAATTTTGCAAGCATAAAAGATATAATAAAAACATACAATCTAACAGTTAGATTTTTATAATTTACATTCAACAAAAAGATATAGAAGAAGTTTGAAGAGTTTCTCTCAGAAGTCCAAACTAGTTTGAAGAAGAGAAACATTTTCCTAGATATTATCTTAATCAATTAATTGAACTAGTAAGTTTCCCGTGCGATGCACGGATAATTTTGTAATATTTTATATAAAACGTTTTTGGAGAATGTTATACATATATTTAAATGAAAAAATAATCTAAATTTGAGAAAAGAAACATATACATTTTGAGATATTAAAAATTAGATTAGTAACTTCATTGCACATTTGTAGCCTTCTCAATGTAAGTTTAATTTTTCTTTTTAAATCATTAAACCAAAAATAAGTGCAAAAGAGTAATAAGACCATGAAAATCAACTAATCTGTATTGTGTTCACATATTGCATACCATGAAATGAAAATATATCCAACTCTCTCACTGCCTTCCACTCATCGATAATGCAACATTAATAAATAGTGTGAGCAAGTGTATATGCGTGTCATATAAGTGATTTAAAACGATGGTAAAAAAATTTACCCGTAGAGATTTTGTCGGCTTGATGGTGGGGAGAGGCCAATATGAAAGAGGTGGCGGCCCCTCAGATTCCTCTTACAAATGCTTTGTCAAACTCAAGTATTTTCTTTTGGTAATAGTGAAACAATGCGTTTCATTTAATTATTCACAATATTTTAGTGTTTCTCTATCTCTACCTAGTGCCTTACATTTTTTTTTTTTTTTTTTGAGAGAACATGGTTAGTTATTAGTATTAGTCCTTAATTATTATTTTTTTTTTTTTAAATTCTAAAATGATAGGTATGCTAAAGGAATTGAAGAAGAGAGAAAAGGCGTGGTATAAGCAAAGGCAATCAATGGGAGATTAATGAGATAGCAGTAAAATATAAGTTAATGTAAAATTTTGAGTAACAGTAAAAAAATACTTAATAAAAAGAGGTAAAAAAATGTTAAATGTAAAATTAGAGCACCATATGGCAAGACCTCATGTACTCTTGCATGAGGTCTCTGTTTTTTTTTTTTTTTTTTTTTTTTTTTTTTTTTTTTTTTCATTAACATAATTTTTATCTTTAACACTGCAAATTATGAATTACTGCAATAAAACAAAAAAGAAGCACTAACTCACTTGAAGTTAAATAGAGGAATCACTTATTTTGATTGGGCAAAAATAGAAGAAAGAATGTGTTGGACTTAGGAAGGCACTAATTGCATATGCTGCTTGTGATTATCTTTCAATGTTTTATGGCCGTTTGGATTGAGGGGAAGTAGAGCAGATTTGATCAAAAATTAGCTTATTTTTAGCTAACTCTACTCTACTCTCCTCCACTCTCCATCCTTCCTCTCTCAATCCAAACGGGCCCTTAGAGCATTACGCTCCACCATTGGCAATTTATCTGTACAAAAACGAAAGAACTTAACCCTGGACTTTTGTCTCTAGGAGTATGATCTCAATAAAAAGAGTTCATTTTTAACCATTTAAATAAGGTTAGCATAGTTTAGGTAATGCTACTTTTGTTACAGTTCTTATAAACATCATATCCTACTGATGGTTTTGAGAATGTTATACATATATTATAGCATAATTGTTATAGAATTGTGGTAGTAATGAGTTCATGGTAAG
Organism: Quercus variabilis; assembly: GCA_030445155.1. Lineage (NCBI taxonomy): Eukaryota > Viridiplantae > Streptophyta > Magnoliopsida > Fagales > Fagaceae > Quercus > Quercus variabilis. The sequence continues at coordinate 33,708,766 of CP129445.1, forward strand.
AGTTAACAAAAAAAAAAAAAAAACCATGTAGAGGTTTTGCTTGCTTGATGGTGGTGGGAGGCCAGCTAGCATAACGATGGTGGTGGTTCCTTAGATTCATTTCTTTCACTCTCTTACAAATGTTTTGTTAATCTAAAAAAAAAATTATTATTATTATTTTTTTTTTTGGTAATTGTGAAACAATGCATTCCATTTAACAATCAAAAATATTTTTGTGTCTCTCTATCTCTCTCTAGTACCTTATTAGGTTAGTTATATATTAGTCCTTAAATTTTTTTTTTGGTACTTTTGTTTTTAATACTAAAATGGCGGGTATGCTAAAGCCTAAAAGACATGAAAAAAAGAGGAAGGTATGGTGTAAGCTTAATCAATTAATGAGGTAACAGTCAAAATAAGTTAATGTGATATTTTGGGTAACTGTAAAAAGAAACTTAATGAAAAAAGGTAAAACAATGCTAAATGCAAAATTAGAGCACCATATGACATGACCTCATGCACTCTCATATGAGGTCTCTACTTTATGGTCCATTTGGATTGAAGGAGAAGGAGGGTGAATAAAGTAGATTTAGCCCAAAATTAGCATATTTTCAGCCAACTCTACTCTACTCTCCTCCATTTTCTCTTTTTCCCCTCTCAGTCCAAACAGGCTCTTAAAGCATTACACTCCACTACTAGCAATTTATCACAAAAACAAAAGAACTGAACCTTGGACTTTTGTCTCTAGGACTATGATCTCAATAAAAAGAGTTAATTTTTAACCATTTAAATAAGATTAGCATAGTTCAGGTAATGCACTTTTGCTACAATTCTTATAAACATCACATTCTACTGATGGTTTTGAGAATGTTATACATATATTATAGTATAATTGCTATAAAGTTTTGGTAGTAATTAGTTCATGGTAAGAATTAACAAAAAAAAAAATACCCGTAGAGGTTTCGCTGGCTTGATGGTGGTGGGAGGCCGACTAGCATGGTGGTGGTGGGAGGCTAGCCAGCATGACAATGGTGGTGGCCCCTCAAGTTCCTTTCTTTCTCTCTCTTACAAATGCTTTGTCAATCTCAAATTTTTTATTTTGGTAATTGTGGAACAATGCATTTCATTTAACAATCAAAAATATTTTTGTGTCTCTCTATCTCTCCCTAGTACCTTATTGGATTAGTTATATTAGCCCTTAGTTATTGGGTTAGTATCTTATTTATTTATTTATTTTTGTGCTTTTGTTTTTAATACTAAAATGGTGGGGATGGTAAAAGACATGAAGAAAAAAGAAAGTTGTGGTGTAAACTTCGTCAATTAATGAGGTAACAGTAAAAATAAGTTAATGTGATATTTTAGGTAACAGTAAAAAATACTTAATAAAAAGAGATAAAAGAAATTAAAAGCAAAATTAGAACGACACATGTCATAACCTCATGCACTTTTGCATGAGGTCTCTGCTTTTATATATATAAATATATATTGATATATTGATTGGATATTTTCTCTAATCTCTCTCCATATTGATCTAAGGGCCCACTACCAAAATTTGGAGTTGGCTATAAGAAAATATGTTCTACAATAGGAGACGTAAAAATCTGTTATTCTCTGTAAGAAAATTTGTTCATTTTTCTCATCCATTCCGGTGGAATAATTAAACATGGAGAAAATGGGGTTTATTACAAAGGGCCACCTCCTTCTATACTTCCATTAAGCTGAAGTATTACATTTGAAGATCTATGTGATGGAGTAGCTTCCATGCTTCATATAAACAGAGAAGATTCAAAACTTACCATTTGGTATAGATTTCCTTTTCAATGTCATCTACATCCTTCCCTTTTGTTGCATGATAAAACACATTTTGAAATCCTTCTTCACAAGCTGCCAGATTATTCTCTTTTCAAAGTTTTTGGTTGCTTGTGTTATGCATCCAATATCTCTCATACTAGAACCAAATTTTCTCCAAGGGCAAGGAAGTGTGTTTTTCTTGGCTTTCCTTTTAATGTTAAAGGATATAAGGTCTTTAATCTTGACTCTCATACTGTTTTTGTTTATAGGGATGTCATTTTTCATGAAAATGTTTTCCTATTTGTTTTAGGTTCTTGTGGTTCTGTTTAGCATCCTACTTCCTTACCTTTGCCTCGTGTTCCTGCCATTCATCCTATTTTTTATCCTATAAATCAGTCTAAATCCACTTCTGCTATGCCTCATGATTCCATCATCCATATTCATCGTTCTCTTGATGAGGTTCCTACAGAACCCTTGATCCTATTGTTGATCATATCCCTCTTAGAAGGTCTTTTAGAGTTGTCAAACAACCTTCCTACTTACAGGCTTATCACTGCAACCAGGTATCTTCTGTTCTTGCTGCCTCTTCTTCCCAATTGGGTACTTCTAATCCACTTTCTTCCCATCTTTCTTATCAACACCTCTCTCCTTCTTACAAATCTTTTTGTTGTTCCATTTCTTCCTTTGTTGAGCCTACCTATTACTACCAAGTTGCTTTTGATCCCAAGTGGCAACAGGCCATGGCTGCTGAAATAGCTGCCCTTGAGGCAAATTACACATGGACCTTGACTCCTCTGCCTGCTGGTAAGAAGCCTATAGGGTGTAAGTGGGTGTACAAAATTAAGTATAAGGCCGATGGTTCAGTTGAGAGGTACAAGACTAGGTTAGTTGCTAAAGGCTTTACACAAAAAGAGGGTGTGGACTACTTTGAGACTTTTTCCCCTGTGGCCAAAATGGTTTATGTCAAAGTGCTTCTTGCTATGGCTACAATTCAGGGCTAGTTTTTTAGTCAGTTAGATGTGAATAATGCATTTTTTCATGGTGATTTGGATGAAGAAGTTTATATGGCTCTTCCACAAAGGTTTCATAGCTCGGGGGAGGTGGTTTGTAGGCTGAATAAGTCCCTATATGGCCTTAAACAGGCTTCTAAGCAATGGTTTGCCAAGTTTTTTGGAACTTTGATTCAGTTTGGCTTCATTCATTCCAAAGCTGATTACTCTCTGTTTACTAGAAGACAAGGTGATGTTTTTATGGTTCTTTTGATATATGTGGATAATCTCTTAATAGCTTGTAATGATAGGGCTGGTATGCTAGGATGTAAGTTAGCTAAGACACCTATGGAACAAAGTCTCAAATTAAGTAAATTGGAAGGGGAAGATTGATAGGCAGGTTGATAGGCAGGTTATTGTATTTGACAATTATGAGGCCAAACATCACTTTTGTTGTCCATAAGCTTAGCCAATACATGTCTAGACCAAGAAAGCCACATCTAGATGCAGCCTATAGAATCTTACAATATTTGAAGAATGAACCAAGAAAGGGTCTTATGTTCTCTTCTAAGACAGATTTACATTTGAAGGGGTTTGCAGATACTGATTAGGCTTTATGTTTTGACACAAGGAAGTCTGTGATAGGGTATAACATCTTCATTGGAGATTCCTTGGTGTCTTGGAAGCCTAAGAAATAGTCCACGGTTTCAAGATCTTCAGCAGAAGCTATGTATAGAGCCATGGCAATTGTTACATGTGAAATTGTATGGATTTTATACTTCCTCAAAGACATTGGAGTTAAACATGATAAAGAGGCTTTGCTGTTTTGTGACAGTCAAGCATCTTTGCATATTAGTTCCAATCCTGATTTCCACGAGAGAACAAAGCACATTAAGATAGATTGTCATGTAGTCAGGGACAAGGTTTTGGAGAGGGTTATCAAGCTAAATCATGTGAGGCTCATTGTCAATTAGCAAACATGCTTACCAAGGCATTGGGCTACAATCAGTTTTCTAATTTTGTTAGGAAGATGGGAATGTTAAACATACACACACCAGCTGCCCTTGTGGGGGAGTATCAGAGTGTTGACCACAAGGAAGAAGCAAGAGCATAAGGTGGAGCTGGTTCAAAATCAACAAACATTGAATAAAAGCTGCATAAACGACATTAGCTAGTGTTTGTACTGTAGATACGACCTGTAGCTTAGTGATTGTTTTATTTTGTAAGTGATTGCATGTGGGAGTGTTTAGTTATTGCTGTATACTCACGTGTGAGAGTTAGTTTTCAGTCTGTTAGTAGCTTTTAGTTAGTTAGGCTTGCTCTGTGTTGTATATAAGAGATTGTAATCTTGCTTTTGCTAATTAACCATGCATACAGAATTTCTTCATTCTGTTTCTGATAGGGAGCAAGTGAGAATATGACTTCAAATATAGTAAAATTGAGAGGGAAAAACAAACTAACCCTAACTAATCGGTCTAAAATCCATAGCCAACTCCAAAATTTTGAGACCAAAGCTTTGTTTGGTATTGATGTATTCTTGAGATATCTAATTCTTTGACAACTATTTTTCCCCAATTTTTTAAATATGAGACAATCACAATTAACGAAGAACAGAGACAGCTATTTAATAAACCCAACAAACAGTTGATTTACAAAATACAGAGAATAAGCCTAGCTTGATACATCTGCAGACAAGTTATACATTTCTGCAGTACCCTAAAATCCTGCAGATGAAAAGTTGAACCTTTCAATTAATACATATATTTTCTGAAAACAAAGGATATGTATTAGCTTGCTAGATAAAGTTTTACAATAAATCAAGCAACAAGTTTCATGATACACACAAAATACGGATTCCAGTACTGTCCCAGTATAACAGTTAAGCCAAAATCTGGGACAAATATCATAAACTGATTAAAGTATTAGCCCCTCTCCTGTTGTTGATTTCCCTAGCTAGACAAAATATCAGCACACCTATTAGTTCCCTACATATGTGCTTAGGTTCCTGCAATAAGAGATATAAGTGTTAAGGTCATTTGTGAGGGGGAGGGGAGGGTGTGTGTAATAGACATCCATTTAGTAATAAGAAGAGAATAAATTTTAACTAATAATCTCTTGATTCTTATAAAATAATAAATAAATAAAAATACTCTCTTAAATCCTCTATTTCAGGCTAATAGTAAGCCAAGCCTGAGAACCCAGAACTCTGGAAAAGCACTATTAGTTCATCCAATAATGAGATAAAGGCCTAGGACGCAGCAAGCATTTTCATCCCTAATGAGACCACCCACTCCAGCTGGACCTGGATTCCCCTTCGAACCTCTGGTCATATTTAATTTAACAACGTTGGACGGAGTGGGATGCCAGGCTACAAGGAATGTACGACTAATCTATGTCGAATTGTCTTGGCACGAACAATCTAAGATTAGAAAATTCAATAGAGTGGGAGTGTATGAAGTGTGACGCAATGATAAATTTGTTACAGAAAATAATGTCATTGCTAGTTAACTAGATAGTCCAAGGAGTGAAAAGGAAAACAATGTTCCAAGAAATACCCCGAGCAAGGTAGTTAAAACTACTCATTTTGTTTTCCCCAATGATACAATGGGGTTTCAAAAAATGAACATTCATTTTCAACCAAATAAGTTTGGCCCAGTAAGAATCCCTTCAAACATGAAAAAGGTGTTTCTAGGTTAATACAACAAGGGCAAATTTGATGTGAGGTGTCCGTGTAGTAAAAGATGGTAGTACGAGAAGCTAACCCGTTGGCTATTGTGCATTCATTTCCACAGAAGATAATAATAGCTTGGGTGGCCTGGGTTCAAGGGTAAACAAAATTTTCCAAGGAATCTGAACTATCTATTTCATATGTGCTTCACAGTTGCTCATTTTACAATAGATAAAGGTAGCACTACAACAGTCTCATATCATTTAAAGGTCTTACGGATACCGAAAATGTCAGATCTTTTCTTTTGTTTTTTTTTCCCCTCCTTTGGCAGCAGGGTCATGGGGTTACACAATGCCTAGTAAAGTTCATTCATCATCATCATCATCATTATTATTAAGATTTACAAATGAAATTCACACTCTATTCATGTCTAATATTGTAAATTTCATTCATTTATTATAATTATAATTATTATTATTAAGACTTACAAATGAAATCTACACTATTCATGTCCATAGATTCCACTATAAAACTACTTACCTTCAGTTCCTCGTTCATTTGGGGGTTTCCCATTGCTTCAGAATGTAGGATAGTACCTCTCTCAGCGATGCCTTCCTCCCTTCTTTGTAATTCCATAGCTCTGATATTACATATCGACCACTTGGGTTGTACTCATGCATATCTACCAAGGCTGTGGTCACAGCCTTATAAAGTTCTTCACCATACTCATCTTTTAGACCTTTCAATCTCTCATTTTCTTCATCAATTATTTCCTGCACAACCAAATCCAGTATGAACCGGTTAATAACAATTTGAAAAAAGGAAAGGCAGTAAAAAGAGAACATGGTGCAAATTGATTTAGAAAAAATTGAAGCAAGAAGTCTGAGCAAGAAAAAAATTCCTACATGTGTGGGGATAATGACTAATGAAGCAGTCTACCATTAAAATCAAAATAATGATTACTGAGTTTAGTAACCAATCAATCAGGAGACTAGACGAGCAAGGTGGCGGCATTGTTGTTGGATATAGAACTACAAATGCTAGAAGACCAAGTTGCAGAGTTGATAAAGTACTATTTACAATAAGCCTCATAAACCTTTCCAAAGAACACTAACGAATTATTTAAAATATAAACCAAGCTGCAGAAAGCAATGTTTTTTTTTTTTTTTTTTTGAGAAACAAACACACACACACAAGGAGAGGGAAAGGGGTTCTAACACAAAGGCACCCCACAACTCCACTCAAAAGCCATGATAACTTTTAAGGGAGGATGGGGCAAGTTATACTACACACAACACATTCTCTTAAGCAATGTGGGACAATTACTTATTCTTTTTCTTTTGAGAAACACACACACACACACGGGAGAGGGAAAGGGGCAGAAAGCAATGTTGAGTCTAGCATAATTAAGGAAAAAGTTTGGTTTAAAACTAATTTGGAGCTATCTTCCTCTAACCCATGATGTGGCGATTGAAGAGACCATCTATGTGTAGTTATATTTACATGATTTTTTTTATGAGTCGTGTGACATGTCTATATATATCTAAAAGCTGACTTGTCATCCAGTTAAGCCACATCAGCGCCATATCATCATTTATTTTCTTATTTTATTTTTTATTTTTAGATTTACCGATTGACATTTATTAAGCATCTCCTTAAATTTAGGTGTTACTTTATCTCCAATTCTATCATGTGTCTCTCCGTTAACTTAAACTCTTCAAATACCGCTATTATATGGAATTCTGACAGTCACCACTACATTACAACCTCCTCACCTCCTCTATATGTTGTAACTTCTTCAATTTATTAGGTATGATATGACGATTAACGCCATGTGGAAAACAATTATGGATACATGTCAATCTTTTCAGCTGCCAATATTTTTCTTTGCCGTTTTCATTCAACATTTATTCATGCTTTCTATTGTGTTGCCATGATAGACTCCATTTATATTATCATCTAATGTTATGCAACCTTTCATATGTTGATATATGATTGTTACCAAAAAAATTAATAAATCTTCTACATCCTTTCCTCTTCTTTCGATAAAAGAGACAAAAACTTCAACTCTATATATTTCTTATATTTGGATTGTCTCTTTCAATCTCTCTAATACATTTTTCTCCCAAAAAAAAATATCTCTCTAATACATGAAATTTAGGAGTTGCAACAGGGAAATCAACTTCACCACAGCAACAGTACCCCTCTCTCTCTCTCTCTCTCTCTCTCTCTCTCTCTCTCTAACCTTATTCTTCATGTATTTGCATGTTCTCAATTCACATATTTCCTTCTTTGTATTTAGAATTTGTGGTTGAATGGTTATTTTGTGACCAAAAATTTATTTTTCCTAAAAGCTTGAAATGGTTGATATTATTTTAAGGTTAGTGTTAAAGTTTTGAATCTCAGTGCTTGGATGGGTTTACTTTAGATTAATGTTTGTATAACTTTGAGCATAAAATAGTTTTATAGGAATCAATTTGTTTGTACAATTTTACTTGTATCTTTAGTACAAAACTTATATTTGGTTCGTATTCTTCTTTTTATGACATGTAGTACTGTTTCAAGTATTTGTTCCTATGATGCTGCATTGATCAAAACATGTAAAATTTGGATGAGAAGCAACGTTCTATAAATATCTCTACTTCAGATGCACATAAAACACACTCAAACATACTTTTTTTTAGTTATATATCAATTTGACCATGCATTAATATTTTTATAATGATTTGCATATTATTAACTCAATTTCCTATTTTTAAATTTCATTAGATCTTATTATCGATAACTTTTCCCTGCATCACACAAGTTGGCGACTAGTGACTAGTTTAAATAATACACATGGATAGTCTTATAAATCACTATGTAATGGGTTGGAAAAGATAAACTAGGTTGGAACCAAACTTTTTCCAATAACGAATATTTGAAAAATGATAAAGTTTAGCTTTAAACCAGTCTGAAGTTCTCTTCCTCCAATTCACTATGTGACGATTGAAGAGACCAACCACATTTAGTTTTAATCACATGGCTTTTTTAATAAGCCATGTGATGTTTTTAAATAACACATTTGAATTGTCTTATAAATCACCAACTAGTGAATTGGAAGAGATAGTTTCAAACTAGTTTAAGGCTAAACTTGTTTCTTTGAAAAATATGGTGAACTAAAAAGATAAAAAGGAAAGAAACTTTATGCTGGTATTAGAGTATTGAATGCATACCACAGTTTTTCCATCTTCACCCGTGACAGTCTTAAAAGGATGCCAGCTGTGATCCCTAAGGTAATCTACCCACATTGAGCAAAGCTCTGCAGCTTTGTCACTAGCTTCTTTTTCAGAATATTTACTAATAACTGCGTCATAGAATGGTTGAGAGTCAAGCTCTCCCATTCTCTTGATTCCAATATAAAAAGCACTTCCACATTTTCCTAAACTCTGCAATCAAGGTAAATTTAACTTTTTATAGAGGTACCATAATCAAATGACATTACCTCATTGGAAACGAAGTATAAACAACATTTAAACATCTCAATGTAAAGGTGTCTGTGTCAGCATCAAGAGAATACAAAAATTTAACAGAAATAAGATACCAAAATTACGGCAGTTCATCAAGTAAGATCAAAAGCTATTAAACTAGAAGTTTACATTGCATATGGACACCCAGTTTAAAACGTTGTCTTCATCAATGAGCAGGTTCTATTAAATGTAATAAAAGGTCCCCAATACTATCCCCCAGAAAGATAACTGTCAAAATTCTGAAGATTGTTTGTTCTTGAAGAAAGATAAACTTACATTTATTATCTCCTTTCGAATATCACTTAGTTCATCACTCATATTGATGTGCTGAACAGTCAGAGTTTGATTAATTGCTTTCATGTCCTGCAAATCTTCTTCATTCTGTTTTAAAGATGTCATTAAATGTTCTCGGATTAGTCAGCCTCTAAAATGAGATTTTCAGTTTGAAGATTACAAGTACTCGCAGACAAAATCGGACAACATTTAGAAATACTTACTTTCAACAATTTCTTGTGAACTGCCTGCAATTTATCACTACTCTTTTTCGCTCTGGAGATAAGATCCTGATTAAGCGCTACCATGTCAGCAGAAGCTTTTTCCATCAGTTTCAAATCTAGTTCAATTGCTTTAATCTTTCTCTTGGCCCCCATATCCCTCTGCAATGAATAGCCGGTCAAATCTTAAAAGATAGAAGTAAGAAACATTTGGAATGGATAAAATGTATATATGAAATAATAACACTTAAAAAGTCAGTTATCTAAGGTTACTAAATAAAGGGCACCTTCTGGTTGCTCAGCTTAACTCAAGGGGTAATGCTTCATAAACATAAAAGTTAAAACAAATCTCAATGCAACCATAAAGCTTAGTTTAGTTTTTCATTATATATATACCCAAAAAGAAGAGAAAATATGAGACTCCAAATTTACATTATGAAACTTCTCTGTACTAGAGTGTTTTTTTTTTTTTTTTTTTAACCAAACAAACACACACAAACGCGACGGAATAGGGATACTCACCTTTACATGATGAAACTTCTCTGAACTGGTTATAATTTTTAGTAATTGGATAAACCAAGTACAACCATGTCAATTTTTGCTACACTGATAAAATGATTTGATCATAACAATTATGAATCATATAAAAACCATTTGTGCATCTAAAAATATGGAATGACTATATATTTATTTCCAAATTTTATAACTTCCTCATTCTTATGAAAATAATTAATGGCTTGTTTGGAAGTTTAGAGAGGGAGGAGAGTAGAGGGGAGTAGTGGGGAGGAGAGTAGAGGAGAATGATTCACCTCCACCTTATTTGGATGTTTTTAAAATTAGTAAGGGGGAAGGGAGTAAATAGCCATTCCCCTTGTGTAATTTTGTTAATATAATAAGGGTAAATTAGGTAATTTACTTGATCAATAGTTTATATACTCTACTCCCCTTCCAAATCTCTCCAATTTGGGGGAATTAAAATTGGGGGGCTAGAGGGAGTCCAAACCCCTCCAAACTCCTCCAAACCCCTCCCCCTCATTCTTTAAAAAACTTCCAAACAAGGTAATTGCATTACTCTTCCTCCCTCTACTCTACTCCCCCTCCTTTTTTAAACATCCAAACATGCTATAAATCTTAACCCTTTGGAAAGGTAGAGTTTTTTTCGGGGGTCTCATCGATAAAAATCAAAGAATTTCTATCTATTTTTTCAATGAATTTTAAGATATCAAAAAGATATATCAACCACAAAAATTGTAGGAAAAATATAAAAGAGTACAAATTAAAGCATAACTACACTACAAATGGTAGTAGACTCCTACCTCAAAGCTTCTACAAGAATAAGCAGAAGAGAACTTCTAAACAAAAGACAAACTTAGTTATGGTCTTTAAAGGTTCTTCTGTTTTATAGAGTGCTTTGGAACTTGGAAGTAGAGGCGAAAGAGGAAGATAATAAAGGTCGTAAGAATCTTTTGAGTTGGACTGTCAAATTGTCATGAAAGATTTGCATTACGTAATGACTCGCTGTTCTATGATGACTGAACCAATTGCAAAACATTTCGTACAGTCCAAGGCTTCAATTACAACTGAGCCTACAAAATCTTGAGAAGGGGGGGGGGGGGGGGGTTTCGAACATGACATCATCACTCGAAATTAAATTATTTAAAACAATTTAATGACCGTTTAATTATTATAAATAAAAAATTTTGTCTTTTAACTTAATATTGCAAAAAATTAAGTTTATTTGTGGAATAGATATTGTTGGAAGTTATACAAGAAAATGAGAAAAGATGAAAATTTCTACAATACCATTACCGAAATTCTAACAAAAAGTACGAGATAGAAGAGATAAATGATGTGATTGTTGGAGTGAGAAAAAATTTGAATTTTGGTAATGAAGTTACTGAAATTCATACTGCCCAGAAGTGCCCAAAGGAGAAGTGCTCAAGAGGGAAAAAACCAATTGTGGCAAATAAGTTACCGAAATTGTAGGGGAGTGAGGAGAGAGAGAAAAGGAATTGTGGCAACTAAGTTGCCGAAAATGGGAGGAAAAAAAAAATTGTGGCAACCAAGTAATTTTGGCAATGAAGTTGCCAAAAATGAGGAAAAAAAAAATTTGTGGCAACCAAGTTTGCGAAATTGGAGAAAAGAAGATTTGGGCCGAAAATTGAAGGGGAAAAAAAAAAAGAATTGTGGCAGCCCATAAAAAGGAGAACAATTGATTTGTGGCAATGGAATTGCCGAAAATAGGAAGAAAAAAAAATTGTGGCAATAGAGTTGCCAAAAATTGGAGGAGAGAGAGAGAGAGAGAGAGAGAGAGAGAGAGAATTATCTAGATAAAAAAATATTTTGGATTCTTATTCTAAAAAGTACACATATTCTTATTCTTTCTGTATGTCAGTAGTTTTTTTGACCGAAGCAATTTGGTTTGTGTGTATGTCGTGTTCTTTCATTTCATCTTATAAAAGTATTCTTTGCATGATTTGCCCTATTAAACAAATAATTATAGATTTAAGTACATTGATTTTTATTCTCAACCAAAAAAAAAGTAAATAGATTCTTGTTATGTGAAATTTGCATCCTATTTAAACAGCACTAATGTTACTGAAATTTCCACGGTTCTTATTTTCTACTCTTTTTCTCCTAAAAATTCTATCAACCTTCTTCTCCACTCTTATTCCCCTCATAATTTTATCAACCATTTTCAATTCATGCGTGCCACACATTCTACAAACAACTATAAGGAACAAAACTTGCAAATTTTTATCCATTCTTTATCTCTTACAAGGTGAGTTACATCTCTTAAGAGTTATTTTTCTTTTTATATCATGTTGATATGTTTTAGGGGCATGACTAAGCATGAAAATCTTGTTTTTGTTAAATTATTTGTTCATGAAAATCTTGTTTTTGTATTATATGTTTTGCAAAATGAACTTATTTGTATGATATGTTTTAAATTATTTGTCCATGAATTCTTGCCAAAAATTTCATATAGCAAAAATATATTTCAAATTTGACATAGATTTTCCTTAAAGAAATACTTACTTTCTTAGTCTATAATAAACATGTATGTTATAAGAAAACCCAAAAAAAAAAAAAGGGTTAATATATGCTCATAAATAAAAAATCTAAGTTTTAGATATAATAATAATAACAACGAAAATTGTATGATATTAGAAATATTTATCTATTATCGTATGGATACATGAGAACATTATATAATTTGTCTTGTTTGAGAAGAAGCAAAATGAAAAGCTACATAAAATAATTAACTTAACCATAACAAATCCTTCTACTTGTTAATTTTATGCTAAGTTACTTAAGAAAAGAGAAACAAAAAATAATTTTAACTACTATGATGGACAATAATAAATTATCAGTGAACCAATCCTCTTTAATAGAATTCTCTCAGCTCTAACTATTTAAACATTGAATAATTTTAATGGATTACCTTCTTGTATTGCATTTTAATGGTTATGCAGTGTTAATATATTAATACTATTGTTATGTTTTAGTGTGAATGGCAGAAAAGTTGTTCATTTTTCTCATCCATTCTGGTGGAATAATTAAACATGGAGAAAATGGGGTTTATTACGAAGGGTCACCTCCCTTTATGCTTCCATTAAGCCGGAGTATTACATTTGAAGATCTATGTGATGAAATAGCATCCACGCTTCATATAAACAGAAAAGGTTCAAAACTTACTACTTGGTATAGATTTCTTTTTCAATGTCATCCACATCCTGTGACTTACTAGCAAATTTTGGTAGAAGATAATAATAGTGTCAATGTAATATTCGATATGTTAGGCTACCAATATGAATTTGTAGGTGTAGAGTTGTATGTGAGTATAGAGCCAATAAGAAGCTACCGAGATGTTTTTCCCATTCAATATGCTAACGAATGACCAACTACATTGTTTAGTTATTCACATGGCAGACACTTTCATGATCCATATGCCACTCATACTGGTCATTATTTTGAAGATGCGGCTCGTTCCTCAACATTGGTGGTGCTAACTATCATGCTCCATATACCCATGTTGCAACTGAGGACCAACATGTTCCTTATCAGCCAATGAACACCAGTGATGCTATCTATGATAACCCAACTAAGCACACCACACCAGAGGCTACTTGTTTTGAGTTTGAAGCTCAGTATGACCAAACCACCACTCAGAAAGCTGCTAATGATCCCAATGATAAATACCGCATAGCTACTACTACTCAAAATGCGGTCCATATATTATTAAAAAGGATGTGGGCTACGGATATGATGACCAACTTGATAACAACGAGGTCCTTGATGATGTTGGAGATGAACAGGAGCTTCCCAATGAACCTAATCATGAAAGCAATCCAACAATGGCATTCCATCAACCTTCATCATTAAGCTTTTTCATAAAACACGTGAGATAATATGATTGATCCAACCCCACCATTTGAAAAGCCCATTCAAAGTACTTGGGACCCTACCCAAGAGTTTTATGTGGACTTGCTTTTTGTTGATAAGGATGAACTACAAGCTACTGTTAAACAATATCACATCAAGAGGAACCAAACATTTAGTGTAAAAGAGTCGGATCCAACGTGTTGGTCTATTTGTTGCAAACATTGTTCTTAGCGTCTTTGAGCATGCTTTCGGGCTACACATGTGTTCTTTAAGGTTAAGAAATACAATGGTCCATACACATGTACAGAGTCCACACTCACACAAGATCACAAGCAATTAGACATCCATATTATTGAGAAAGAGTTGAGGGACATTGTAAAAAATGATACAATCATAAAGTTTTCTTCACTTCAATAGACTCTTTACAATAAGTACCAATATCGGCCTTCTTATTTTAAGGTGTGGGAGGCGAAACAAAAGGCAACTGGTAAAATATTTGGTGATTGGGACAAATCTTACCAATTATTGCCAAAATGGTTGAAAGCTTTAAGTGATTCAAACTCGGGCAGCAAGGTTAATTAGAGAACATTACCTGCTACTGTGCCAAGCTATGCGATATTTGACAGAGTGTTTTGGGCTTTTGGTCCATCAATTGAAGGTTTTCAACATTGTAGGCTAGTGATTAGTATAAATGGAACTTTCCTATATGGTAGGTACAAAGGTAAGTTACTGATTGCATGAACGTGAAATGGTGACAATAGACTTTTTCCACTTACCTTTGCCATTGTGGAGGAGGAAATTGATGACAGCTGGAGTTGATTTTTGTGTTGTATTAAGAATAATGTCACTAATTGGGATAGGTTATATGTCATATTTGATTGTCACCCTGGTATAATTTTAGCGATACGGACTATATGTCAATCAACACGTTGATATCATCGTTTTTGCCTTCACCATGTGGCTAGCAATTTCAATCAACAAATTAGAAATAAAAACTTGAAGGCTATGGTAATGTGGGCAGGCATGGAGAATCAGGTACGAAAATATCAAATGACCAGGGATAGAATTACTCAATTGAATGAAAATGGTGATAAGTATTTAAGGTACATACCCGTGCAGAAGTGAACGTTAACACACAATGGTGGACATCGTTATGGGGCAATGACCACAAACTTGTCTGAAAACTTTAATGGTATTCTAAAGAGTACTAGAAATCTGCCAATAACTGTGTTAGTTGAACTTACATACTACTGTTGTGTAGCCTACTTTGCCAATTGGTATACTAAGGCACACGCAGAGATTACAATTGATGAACTCATTACAGCCTATGCAAATAATAAATTCAATAAATGGGAAAAAAAGGCACCAAAGCATTCAATTACTGTGTTTAGTCATGAAAATGGTCTATTTGAAGTTAAAACACTAATAAACCCTAACACTACATATAGGGGTAATCATCGTGAGGTAAATATGAGGCAGAGAACTTGTAGTTGTCAAAAATGGCAGGTTTATAAGATTCTGTACTTACATGTTATTGCCGTGTGTAAATATTAAAGCATATCTGCAATGCGATATATCGACCGCTACTACCATCTGGAAGAACAAGTTGCTTGTTATGTACCTAAATTTTGCTTGGTTCCAAACAATGTACATTGGAATGAGCTTGATTTCCTGGCCTTGTATCCTAATGTTTATCTGTGCCCTGCAAAAGGTTGACCAAGATCAACATGACTTCAAAATGAGATGGATTTAGGGACAAGGCATCAACCAAGGCCATTGTGCAGTCTCTGTAGGCAAGAAGGCCATAATAGAAGAACATGCCCCACTTGAACTATGACTGGCTCCACTAGTGGTCAAACTGAATGACCCAGCGTAAGAATTCAATCTACTTCAGTGGATTGGTTGGACTGTAATTTTTTTTTTTTAGGAGTTGGATCGTATTGTTAATTTGTATTATTTGAAAGAACAAGTTGGTACTAATTCCATTGCCAAGCATATATGCTATTATGTTTTCTATCACTGCAAGTTGGATTAAGGTGTACGTTTATTTTGTGTGTGTATATGTGTATATATATATTGTGTATTACAGTTTAGGGGTTCAATAACACCTTAAAATGTATACTTTTTATGGAGTGCTTGGGTCATTTACCATGTTTGAAAGTTTCAAATAAGGAAAGAAATCAAAGGGCCACAATCTGAAAAGAAAAAATCAAATTTAAGCAATAATTAGTATTTTGGGTGTATCTATCTCCTCAAAAATCCAATTGACTCAAGGCTGGATGGGCTGGAACTGTGACTTAAATATCTACAACTTTTTGGTTTTGAGTTTTTTGAAATTCACAATTTTTGAAGGCCGAAATATACTCACAAGGGGCTGCTGTAAATTTGAATGAAAATTATATAATGAAAGTTTTATTTTTCTTTAACACTTTCATGGGGTTTGGAAGAGAGGCTGTGGAGAACAAAAATAGAAATGTACACCACAGTAGCCATCGTGCAAAGGAAAAAAAGATCAACTACAAAAATAGAAGTTTGAAACTTTTTTTTTTTTTTTGCCTATTCTGCGCCTACAATTGTGGCTACACATATAGATTCTATGTTAGATTTGTAGGATTGGACAATTATATTAAATAGATGTATGATTAGATTAATTGGGCACTAATTTTAAATACCAAAATATGTGTGCACATTTCTTATTTTCTCAAAGGTCTTGCGGTTAGTACTATAATGTGATATGTATACTATCTGGGCATAATATTTTTTACTACAATAATGCACAAAAAATTATAATACTTTAATATATTATTAATACACAATCATTTTATAGGCATAAATGCACTTTTGGCCCCTACATTTTGGGTCATTTCTCAATTTGGTCCCTAAATTGATTTTGCTCCTAAGTTAATCCTTGATTTTTTAAAATCATTTTTAAAATAGTTCCTGCCGTCAACCCAATAACAGAAAAATCTGAGGTGGCAAACGGAGTGCATAGGTGGTATGTTAATCGTTGACGTGGCTAATAAAATAATATTAAAAATATTTATTTTTCTTTTAAAAATGACAAGTCAGCATTTTAATTAATTGATAGGCCAAAATGTATTGACCCCTTGTGATTAAATTAATTAATTAGCCAAGTTATTAATTAATCAATTTAACATGTAAACGCGTGGTAGCACAAACAAATCACCAATAAACTAATTATGCAGCAGAAAATAAATAACACGGTGATTTGTTTACGAATAGGAAAGACCCGACGGCAAAATCCCCACCGGGTGATTTTCAGGTCATCACTCCCGAAACTCCACTATTATCACAACAAGTGGTTACAAGTAAAGAAATCCCAAGTACCTTACCAACCTACAGTTAAACCCTTACCCCAATACCCAATTGGACTTATTCTGTAGTGACAGTTTTCCCCTTTTGATACATGGCTCCCAAGTACGTGACTAACCAATATGCGAATCCCAGTACACGACTTCAAACACCAACTAGAGAAAGTTTGTTGGCTGCAAAGTTCTTCAGTTCATCCACGATGAATATTAAGAAGATGCTTGGTTACAAAACCCAAAGGTGCACATACACAGCAACTTCTTCAGAAGAGATAAACTAGGTCAAGAACTTCATCTTCGATCACAATTTGCTTGAACAGAGTTTTCTCAATGCTTGTACAACTTGTGAACACTTTGATGACCCTTAAAACAATCATTTTATATGTCTAGAATTAGAAGAACAGAAGGCCTAAAGACACATTCACGGATCCCAAGAAATCATATCAGAATTCTGATTTTTATAAACCTTAATAGATAACAAGGTGTCGAGAAGCTATCGAGTAGATGTCGAGCTTTAATGAATGTGCACTTCTTCAGCTTGTTTCTTGGATAGACTTGATGACTTCAACACTTGATCTCGAAACCTTATTTTTTTGAAGTATTAAAAACACCTAGAACTACCCAATTACAAGTTGAGTGCATTTTCTCAAAGGATTAGCCAATTATATTAAAAGAATGACATATGTTTTTAACAAGTGAAACAAATATGTCCCAACAATCTTCCCATTTGGCAATCCGTGACAAAACCACAACAAACAAATGAATATATGAGAGAAGTCACAAATCACTCAACTGATATTCATTTGTTGAATACAATAAAATCTATCATAACACAAACTCTTAAAAAACTTTACAAGAAGAGAGTTTATGGCAAGTAGACTTTAACAACCTGTATTTTTGAAACACTTTAAACAAAACTCATCAATGCATCTTAGTGTGAAACAGAAATAATAAATTGCATACAAGTATAAGAAGCATATGTATAAAGATAGAAAAGAAACAACACATGTAGAGATAGGTGAAAGAAACATACATTCACCTATATAGAAAATAAGCACAATGTATGTAAAAACTGGTCACAAGACCTAATGTACAAGACCAATGTATCTAATAAAGTAGAAAAGAACGAGATACATCAAATCCTCACTATATCCCTCATATCAGCACTCTCCCCTTAACAAAAATGTCCTACACTAACTCTCCCCCTAAGAATGACTACTCTCAAATATCCAAAACTATTTCCCCTTTTTTGTCACGAGTGACAAAGGGTAAAAGTGTCAAGTAGATATCTCATTAGTAGAGCTAGCATCTCCATTATCATCTGAAGCGTCATCGTCATTACCATCATCATCATCATCCTCAGCATCAGAATCAGAAGCCACTAGAGGAGGCGGTGAAGAAGAAGCCTAAGGAGCAAATCCACTCATAGTCGCCTACTGTCATGCAATACAACCGACACGAACGTTCACCTGATACAACTCAATAGAGAGTGTATCAAGGTGAGCATCCATGTGCTGCAGCTGCGCCATGATGTCTCCAAGAGATACATCTCCTATGGAAGAGGAAGGGGCGGACAGGATGGAGGAGTGGAATCCGGATGTCGCAACCTAAATTGCGCCTCACTACGTTTTATGGTAGCGGCATCTATGGCACAAATGTGTGTGAAGTGGTTGGACACAGGAAAAGAGACAAAAAAATGGCATAAGATCATCGTGATAGTGGAAGGAAAGATGAGCTTATCATGAGATGCCGAATCTAAATGAACATCTATAATAGAGAATGAAATGACAAAAACCGAGATAACAAAAACCGAGCTCGAGGCTCTGTGATGGAGTTGTAGTGAGAGAGAGGATGGAGTACAAAGGTCATCACCATGTTTAAGAATCTAAGACCTTTAGCAAAAGGCCAACATGATGTGTACCGACGCTCATCCCACTCTGAAGGGCGCTCATAGAAAGCAGATATGAGCTTATCCTTGGACACAGTCCTCAGACGCTCACAAGAAGGATGGTCAGAAAACTCTATCCTAGGAACACGAAGCACATCTGCAACAAGATGCGGTGTGACAGGGTTATGCGTACCTCGAACGTGAGTGAAGAAAAGAGATACTGAATGATCAATCCTATGTATGTTGGAGTAAAACTCCTGAATAAGCACAAGAGGACATGTGATCAGGACGTCACACAGTGACTCCCATCCCTTACTGTAAATGACAAAGGGAAGGTCAGTGTCAGCGAAATCTACCAAAGTGACTTAGCATTTCGAATGAACACCTCGTCTAGAGAAGTTCTCTGAGAAGGCCTTACAAGCATCCTTATCACAGAACCGAATGTTAGAAGGAGTAGGATCAAAAGATGAAGATGTCCTAGAATGCAGAGGGTTCTGGGACGGAGCAGACTTACGCTAAGGTGCCATAGACACGACTAACATAAACAGATAGAGAGGGAGAGAAAGAAGACAATCAGAAAAGTCCTACGCAGTTCAAATATATCAAATATATTGAAAAGAGAGTATGCATGCATAGGGAATGCATAAACATATGACATGCAAAAGAAAATACATTATGCGCTCAGCCCAATCTAATCCTACCGGCACACAAGCATATTACACACATCTAAATGCGTGAAAATATCATTATAGTGCAAATGTGATGCAATGTATGAGGTTTTAAACACATTTAAATGAAAACCCAACCCAAAATTTCAACAAAAACTCATCAATTTTGAAAAACCCCAAAATTTTTCAAAAACCCCAAAATCTAGGTTTCAAGTCATGAAATGCATGAAGAAAGAAGAGATTAGAAGCTTACCAAGTGAAGAAAAACTTGAAGAAGCTTAAAGAAACCTTGAGGAACAAGATTGGAGTGAGATGAGAGTGTTTAGGAGAGAGAAACAGAGAGCTATCGAGAGAGAGATCAAGAGAAATGAGAGGTGAATTGTACGAAGAGTTTAAATAGAAACCTCAATAAATCTCGACAGCTAAGGTATCAAGAGGTGTCGAGCCAGCTGTCGAGGAAGGTATTGAGGAAATGGTTTTTGACAGATGCAGGTGTCAAGGAGGTGTCGAGATTGTGATAAGAAAAAGTTTTGAGAAGCTCGATAGATAGCTAGGTATCGAGGAGGTGTTGAGGAGGTATCGAACCAACTTTTAAAAACAGTTTTTGGAGAAGTGAAAAATACTGACATGAATGCAATCCAACAAGCAACTCAACCAATGATCCAATCAACATATTAAGCTCTCAAAATCATCTCTCAACCAAAATTTTAAGCACTTGGATCCTCTGAAACACACACACACACACTAAACAAGTTTAACCAATTTTATATTTCAAAAACAAGTCATGACAGTTTAATGAGCATACATTAGCACATGTAAAACCTTGTAATGGCCAAATCACATTATACCTGCACATGTATCAAGAGTAGTAAAGAATATTGCGTGTTGTGTGTGAAAAATATCGTAAGATTGCATAAGTGTATACATGTTATGATGATTTGAGATATGAGAATATCATTTTAACTCACACACAATCATAACTATTTGATGGGGACTATCACCTTTAAGGTATATCTTATAACTCCCACATCTCCTAGAAAACACGCTTGCAATAATATTTAAAGCATTTTTGATCTTTTTACTTTTAATTTTCTTTGCATATTTTCTTTTATTTAGCATATCATGCATGGGCATATAAAAGAGAGAAAAGAAATACCCAACATATTAAGCATAGACATTGCACTTTTGCTATGTCGAAGCATACGGATATCTTTGTCACTGCACTTTTACTATGTTGAAGTATACAGGTGTCTACGACACTGCACTTTTGCTATGTCGAAGCATACAGGTGTCATTTTATGATTGGCGGGTAACAGTGGTGAGATAGTTATTTATGCCTTTCTCTTAAGATTTTCTAGTCCTACCCGTCAAAAAGAGTGATACGAGTGTTAAGTTCAAGAGGACTTAATCTTACTCATCACAAACAAGAGACACAAAGCTCACTTGCTTAGTTGTGCATAGAGATGCTCATCTAAGCTACAGATAATACAAAGTTTAGAAAACTTTGTTTCAATGGTCATCCAAGGTACACAAGTATCAAAGTACACAAAACACATACTGTTTTTGTATTTTT
Organism: Quercus variabilis; assembly: GCA_030445155.1. Taxonomy (NCBI): domain Eukaryota; kingdom Viridiplantae; phylum Streptophyta; class Magnoliopsida; order Fagales; family Fagaceae; genus Quercus; species Quercus variabilis. The sequence continues at coordinate 33,730,037 of CP129445.1, forward strand.
ATGATTTTTCAATTTTTTATTTATTTTTATTTTAAAAACAAAAAAAAAAATGAAAACAAACAAACAAAAACATGTTAAACAAAACATAGCATAAAACTAGACTAACTCAAAATAAATGCAAAACATACAAGTAATGCAACAAACAAAACGAGAAGATATAAGAAAGTGATAAAATCACTTAGAGTCCTTTTTTCTTTCACACCTTGGAAGATCCTTTCCTTTGATTGAATCCTTAAACCGTTGGTGAAGGGGAAGAATTGAAACCATTCAAGTTTGAAAGGAACATGAGGGCTTTCAGAAGATCTCCAAAAGGAGCAAGAGAGGATTGAAGCTGATTTTGGCTTCTAGATGCTATCATGTCATTGCTCTGTTGAGTAGCTAATCACTTATAGCAATTTGGTCGAGTATGGTCGGCAGCTCCACAATGATGACAGAGGTACTGCTTCTTCTGTTTAGGCTTTTAAGAGTTAGCCTTCTTAACCTTAGGGTTCTTAACATCTTTCTTATCTTGTTTAAGGGGTGTTCCTAAAATAGATTTGCCCTTGTCTAAGTTCTCACTAGCTAATTCAGATTTAACATCATTGTTCTTAATTTCAATATTATTAGCAAGATGAACAAAAATAGTAGTACTAGTAGAAGCAATATTAGAGGAAGAAAGACCATACCCTAAACCTGTTCGATTCGAAGCATATTTCTAACTGCTGAGCATCTCATCAAGCTTTGCACTTGAAGTCCTCTCTAATTGAGCTCAGACTTGAAACAGCTCCGCTTCAAACTTCTTGGTCTTTTCAGCCAAGAAATTATTCTCAAATCTCAGCGCTCCAATAGTCTGATTTGCCTCATCAAACTTTGTGGACAACTCTTCACGATCAAGTTCCACATTACTGAGCTTCTTGATGGCCAGCCTATACAGTTTCTCATACTTCTCAAACAGCTTGTATAGTTTCTCATAGGCTGAACGGATATCATCTTAATCATCCATCTTCTCACACTTAGAATCCACAAATTCTTCTTCTTCTTCCACTTCATCAACAATCCCTTCAATAGGATTGACTCTGGCAATGAAGGCGTTCAAGATTCCGTCATCTTCACTGTTGGAATCATCCTCAGGTTCAATGCTTTTGAGATATGTAGGGCACTCATGTTTCATATGACCGAAGCCATGACACCCAAAACACTTAGGCCCTACGGAAACAGTGTACTGACTGCCATCCCTTGCATCCTACTTCCCTTTGTCTTGGCCCTTTAACTGAAAGGAACTGGATTACCTGCAATCCTTGTCAAAGCCCTTTTCATTGGCATTCTTCATAAATTTCTTGAACTGCTTGGTGATGTAGGACTTCATCTTGGAATCTTCATCATCTGAAGACTCATTTGTTTCACTGCTCTTGGCCTTCAGTGCCATGCTCTTTCCTTTACCCGTCTTGCCAATTCTGGTCAACCCTAGCTCATAGGTCTACAAGTTTCCAACCAACTCAGTTAAAGGAATCTTGTCAATATCTTTTGATTCCTCAATCACCATAATCTTGAGATGGAATCTCTTGGATAAAGATCTGAGCACCTTTCTTACAATCTTGGGTTCAGGAATGGTTTCACCAAGATTGAAGGCGAATTTCACTATGTCCTTGAGCTTGGCATAGAACTCATCAAACGACTCATCCTCCTCCATCTTTATTTCTTCAAAACTTGTAGTAAGCCTTTGAAGTTTTGAATCCTTGACAGCCTTTGTACCCTCATAGGTTGTTTGGAGGATGGTCCATGCTTTCGTTACAATTTCAGTAGAGGATATCTTCTTGAACTTCTCATTGGTGATTGAGCTAAATAAGGCATTTAACGCTCTACTGTTGAAGTTTGCCACCTTGATTTTGGTTTCATCCCAATCGGTCGATGCTTCTTTTGGCTTGGTCTAGCTAATCTCTACAGCTTGCTACACCTTCTCATCTAAAGATTGCAAGAAAGTTCACATGTGTACTTTTTAGTATGCATAGTTAATGCCATCAAATAAAGGAGGTATGATTAATGATTGTCCTCTATCCATGACAAACAAGGGCTAATAGATCAACACAGCAAAGATTAAACCTAATCAGAGTATGCCCGCTCTGATACCACTTGATAGGCCAAAATGTAGTGACCACTTGTGATTAAATTAATTAATTAGCCAAGTTATTAATTAATTAATTTAACATGCAAATGCGTGGTAGCATAAATAAATCACCAATAAACTAATTATGCAGCGAAAAATAAATAACACGGTGATTTATTTATGAATAGGGAAAATCTGACGGCAAAAACCTCACCGGGTGATTTTTAGGTCACTACTCTCGAAACTCCACTATTATCACAACAAGAGGTTACAAGTAAAGGAATCCCAAGTACCTTACCAACCTACAGTTGAACTCTTACCCCAATACCCAATTAGACTTGTTTTATAGTGACAGTTTCCCCCTTTTGATACACGGCTCCTAAGTACGTGACTAACCAATGCACGGATCCCAGTATGCGACTTCAAACACCAACTAGAGAAAGTTTGTTGGCTGCAAAGTGCTTCAGTTCATCCACGATGAAAATCAAGAAGATGCTTGGTCACAAAACCCAAAGGTGTACATACACAACAACTTCTTCAGAAGAGATGAGCTAGGTTAAGAACTTCGTCTCCGATCACAATTTTCTTGAACAGAGTTTTCTCAATGCTTGTGCAACTTGTGAACACTTTGACAGTCCTTAAACAATCCTTTTATATGTCTAGGGTTAGAAGAAAAGAAGGCCCAAAGACACATTCACAGATTCCAAGAAATCATATCAGAATTCTGATTTTTATAAACCTTGACAGATAGCAAGGTGTCAAGAAGCTACCGAGCAGGTGTCGAACTTTAATGAATGTGCACTTCTTCAGCTTGTTTATTGGACAGACTTGATGACTTCAACACTTGATCTTGAAATCTTGTTTCTTAAAGTATTAAAAACACCTAGAACTACCCAATTACAAGTTGAGTGCATTTTTTCAAAGGATTAGTTAATTACACAAAAGAATGACATATGTTCTTAACAAGTGAAACAAATATGTCCTAACATTAATAAAAAAAAAAAAAATTAAACTGAAAAAATTCAAAATAAAAAAAAAAAACAAAAAAAAAACTTTTTCAATTTTAAATATTGAGAAAACAATTTGTAACAACTATTTCAATTTTTCTTGAACTTTCTTAAGAAAACATTAAGTTAACACCCCTTCTTATTCTAGGCTAGCGTGTCTGTGTTTGTGTTTGTATCTATTTCATTTTCTTCTTTCTTTTAAGATAAACCAAAAAAATCAAAATCAAAATCAAAATAACTTAAATAAATATTATTGGTGAGTGTTTGTGTCTGTATCTTTCTTCTTCTTCTTCTTCTTTTCCTTTTTTTTTAGATCCTCTCTTTCTCTGTTTATTGGTGTGTAATTGTGTTTGTATCTTTCTTTTTCTTCTTTCTTTGTTCAAGCTTTCAATCCCTCTGTCTCTCTCTCTAAACCCGACTCTCTAATCTTGGGATTTTTCTAGTTTTCCGTGGAGTGGTCGGTAATGGAGGTGGAGATTGGTGGTTAGGGTGGAGATCGTTGTGGTTGGGGTGGAGATCGATAATCCATAGGTCTTGGATTATGGGTTTGGTTGGAGATGGAGATGGAGATGGCTGGGTTTGGTTGGAAAGGCTGGGTTTTTCTAGGTTTCAATAGGGGTGGGCTGTACTTTTGTCGAGTCAGAATCGGAAGACCACCGACTCCGGTGTACTCAACGGCGAAAAGTTATTGTTTCTATCTCAACTAAACGTGACATCTTTTTCGTACAGTTTAGTTAACCGTGACTCAGACTGGGCTTTGACTAGGTGGATTCGGTGTTGTTGATGGCGAGTTGATGGTGGATTTGGGTTTGTTGATGGCGGACTTGGTGTTGTTGATTGTGTTAAAATTTTTTGTGCTGAGATTGATTTTGAGTAGGTTAGTCAATTAGGTTTGTCTTGATTTTGAGAAGAACATGAAGAATTGAATGTTCAAATAGTGTTGAAAACACTATGAACGTTTAGACCCCCAATTACAAATTACCAATTTAAGTTTATTATCAAACAATAAATGTGCGGAACATGAACATAAGCTAATAAAATAATTGATAAACAATTTAAACCAATTAAAATCACATCCACAGCAGAAATTACAAGGAAAATATTAAGGGAAGAGAGATGCAAATAAAAGGACAACACAAAGATGTGTTATCAAAGAGGAAACCGAAGCCCTCAGCGTAAAACCTCTCCGCCGCTCTCCAAGTAGTAAGTAATCCACTAAAGAATGTAGTTGGGATACATAAACAGCAGAAGACCCTCTAAGCCTAATCTACCCAGTGTACCTAAGCCCTTCAAGCTTCTTGCTCCAACGAGGTTATGCCGAACCTATTTCTTCTTTAGCTTACCAGATTCCGCTATAGCCCATAGCATCAACCAATAGTTATTGGTCTCTTCCTAATTGCTTCTCTAAGCACCAAATAGCCTTCTCACATATATGGGTATGGTGAGAAAAGGATTTGGGTAAGAACCTCTCAAGGATGTAACAATGGAGAGGGTGAGGATAAAGGAATTTGAAGAGTCTCTATGTAAAGATTATGGATGTATCAATATTATTTTTCTCTGAGGTTTCTCTCTCAAAATTCTCTCTAGAGGCTCCCTACATTTCGTGGGTATAAGGGGTATTTATACTAGGGTGAGAATGGAATACGAAAAGTCAGGTTTTTCAAAACAGAGTTGGTTGGCAACTTGGCCTCGCGACTTGACTGAGTTGCGAGTTCAAGCCGCGAGATAACAGAATGGCCAGGCTGGGCTTTTTGTCCTATAGTACTCCAGCTGGCGTGACTGTTCATCTTCTCTGCATGCTTCACTCGTGTGCTACAGTTGCTTGCCAGTCGCGAGTCACTCGCTAGTCAAACCCGCGAGTCCCTGCATCCTTGCACAATCTTGAGCATTTCTTCACACACTCTCTCTCACTACCCTTATATGATTCCCACCTAAATACAAAATTACTAATTGCTAAATTACAAGCAAATTTGGCACGGAATAAAGCCAGCAAGATGGTTGATTAGATTCAACCTTACAATCTCCCCCTTTGGCTATTCCATGACAAAACCCTACAACAAACTCTAGACTTAATGCGTGAGTTGGGAACAGTTGATCAAAACTCACTTACACCTAACTCTAGAATCTGTGAAGCTCTTGAACCATAAGAACAAGTATCTCCTGAAACACAACAACACAGTATGATCATTATATGCAGAAAACTTGTAATGCAAATAGAGCAAGCACAACGCGATCAAGCAAAATGGAAATAAGTAATAAACCAAGGCTTGACCAAAAATGAACAATCACTATAAATAGTGATCACAATGCTCATTCACACAAAGAATAAACATCTAGACATGCAAGCTAATAAGCTTAATTGCAAAGTATCATTTGCATGTCCAATACTTAACCAATGCAACAACTCAAGGTAATTGCATTAAGGATAAAAATCCAACAAAGGGCACAAGAGTGATGTACTTAAAGAAAAAGCATGACATTTAACATAAAGTACTAAAGATACAAAGCATGGGTACATAAACCTTAAAAGCTTACAAAAGCAACAGGTACAAACCCTTAACACATATTGAAAAACATCTTAAGTATTAATAAACCAAAGTTTCATAGTTAAACAAATCCATGAGTTTTAAACCTTTAAACCAAAACTTTAACCACAGTGTATTAAACCCATAGTACCATAGAAACATAATACCAAACATAATACCATAAGAAACATAAAGTAACACTAAAACATAAACTGAATAAACACTGTTTATGGCATGCTCCCCCTCAAAATGACACTCCCCCTCAAGAGCTACCCCTCAAAAATTCTCCCCCTTTTTGACCAGAATGGCCAAAAGGTCACTACTGGGTGTTGATGCTGTCAAACTTGGCTGAAAGTACGTTGAGCTGATCCTGAATTGTTGCCATCTTGTTAGTATGCTCATTCTGAACCTCTTTGAGTCCATCAATCCTCTCCAGGATGATCTGAAATGCATCTGGAAGTGCAGCTGATGGGGTTGAAGCTCTACTCATCTTGCCTCTACTTCTGGGTGTGGATGTCTATCCTGCAGCCTCTACTTCAATTTCCATTGGATCACCTTCTCCTTGGTCACCCTCCTCTTCATCACTTGGAAGACGAACTTGTATCCTTGTGATGGTATGTTTGTTAATGGCTGAGAATGGAGTCATGTGACTAATATCTTGAGGGATTGTAACACCTTTTGCTCTAAAAAGTATCATGAGAAGACTAGGAAAGATCAGCTTAGGCCTAGAGGTGGTTCTAGTTTCATCCATAATTGTGTCAAATATGTGAGAACTGAGAACTGATGTCAATGAAGGTTTTCTTTTTGAACTCCATGAGGAAGATAGCTCTGGCATTGTTAATTGTAGTCAGCTTCCTCACTGGATACAAGTTGAACATCATGATGGTGGTTAGACACCTCATGTCAGCAGGGAAGACATTAGTGTTGAGACATCTCCCATCTTTAACACGACCAATCCGATTCTGAACAGTTTCTATAGATAACATCCTGTCCTTGTAATTGGTGAAATCATGATCCTCTAAACCTTCAAGCCCTAGAACCTCATCAATATCATGTGCATCTAGGGTGAACTCATGTCCTCTAATCTAGCAATTCAGCTCATCCTCCCATATAACAGCATTTGTATAGAATTCCCTTATTAAAAGCTCGCAAACTGCAGGTAGGTCACTCAGTAACTTATCCCATCCTCTACTCTCAAAACACTCTGGAATGAAGGTGTCCTTTAAGTCCTCTAAGTCTACAAACCTTTCCTAAATAATGGTTTCCTTCAAGAAAGAATCTTTGTATCTCTCAAAGTGTTGAACAGACCTAAACAGGTTATGGTCCATTTTCAACCTTTTGTCAACCTTCTTAGCAGGTGTCTTCTTCTTTGTAGGTGTGGGAGCCATCTGTAAACAAGCAGAAGAGGCCACAACAACAAAGCATAATAGATGAACACAACCATTAGTAACAAGTTAGTGGTATAGAGAAAAGTAGAAGATCGAGCCAACACTGAGACCATATTCAGCTTAAAAGCAATCATTGAAAGAGATATCTCATACTAATGCATAACACATAAAGATATCAATGATCAAAGAGCATAACACCTTAAACATGAAAGCTTTAGGGGACAACACCAAACATATATTTTAACATGCAGTAATTAATTGTAAAGAGCCAAAAGGGGGCAAAAGACCATGAGATATGTCAAAAAGAGTGTGAAGTGTTCAAACCAACACAGAGCAAACAATATCCACAAGAGAGAAGCAACACTTATGATAACCATAAAAAGATAAAATAAATAGCCCAACTATCTAAACACAACCATTTTAAAACAACCTAAAACACACACAAAGTGCATTACAGTAAACCAAAGAAAATCATAACATAATAGGTATGAGATTCAAACACCACACAGATCAATTAACACACTCAGTCAATATCAATCATGAAAGCAAGAAAATAAAGTCCAAAAAGCCTAATCAACAATACCCAAAAAATCCAAACACAACAAACATTCATCCAAACTATCACCGAAACAACAAATATCTCAAATCAAACCAACAACTCACAGATTTAAGTAAACAAGCTTAGAACATGAAGTATGTAGAGAAAAAGAGAAAACCCATACCTTTTTCTTGAAAATTTGGAGTTGAGATGATGTAAAAATGGAGGTTTGTTTGAGAGTGACACGGTGAGTTTGAGAGTGTTTCAGGTAAGGAAGATAATGAAAAGTTATAAAAATTTGAGGGAAAACTAACATGATTTTAAAAACTGCCCAATTTGTGCAAAACACGCGTTTTTCGCAACTGGATCAAGTCGCCAATTAGTTGCTAGGGTAAGTCACGAAACACTTTGAAAACATGATTCTTGAAAAATTTTCTAAGTGTTTTTCGCGACTGGAAGAGCTACCCGCGAGAGAGTCATGATGTGAGCCGCGAAAATCTCTATGTACCCCTTGCGACTAGACCTTCCACCCGCAAACAAGTCGCCACATTGAGCTGCAAGATACATAAAAACTCAAATTTTGAAAAATATTCTAAGTATTTTTCATGACTAAGGCATTTACCCGCCAGTGAGTTGCGAAAACCTTCTAAGTAAAGTTTACAACTGGGGCATGCGGCTAGACCAACCCACGACTGAGTCACCAAAATAAGGCAACATTGTTTTTGAAATTTTGACAACTTTTGTAAAAACAAAATACTTTCCAAAAACAAACTAAAACACTAAAAAATCTTTTTGTATTTGTTCAACAAAGATTGAGTATGTGAAAACACATTTAATCAAGTACAATTACACAAATAAATATGGCATTCATTGAACATAGACTTGTGTGTTGTCTGTGAATATCAAAAATGAGATAGTCCTTAGTCTAATGTGAAGTTTCAATAATCAATTCAATCAAGGCATACACAACTAGTACTAGATAATGTAACCCATCTCAATTATAAAAATATGCATATATAACCTCCCACACAAACTTGAATACAATATCTTTGAAGCTTTTCATTTGGCTCCATGTTCAACATATCATTTGATCTTTTTGAATCAATACATCTCATTGTGAGATCGATGCTTGAAATTTTTTATATTTCAATTAGAAGAGTTAGCTTTTGGCTTTTTGGGCATCATACAACTTATTTTTGGTCGCTTTCCCTTTTTTGTAGTCAAATACTAGTACGTGCGACAGGCTTTTGCAGCTCAATATCTCTTTTCATTTTGAGATTTACATTTGGTGAGCTCTTTAAGTAAAGCAATAAAATAAAAGTGGGAAGATATATAGGCACAAGTCTATACATGTCTCAAGATCAACAAAATTATTCACTAATCATTCATGACAAGGTTGAATATCTATTTACAATAGTCACATAGATTTCAAGATTTCTTCTACAATGATATGAGTGCATAGGGAACAAGCTAGGCTCGTAGATGCACAAAGTTATTAGTACAAAGGTACAAGGAAAAACATGTTTTGAGACAAAAACTTAACAAAGTCGATCAAACGTTTTGGATTTTCTTTTATGTGTTTTTGGATTTTTGACATAAAAGTATGAAATGATTGATCAAGAACAACAATGTAAAAAATTTAAAAAGAAACAAATAAAACAACCAAACAATTTTCAACTCAAACAAGCAAAAAGCACACAACCAAGCATATTCAAAAAGCATAGGAAGTATTAATGCGTGGACATGTTGTAATGCTTATACATGAGTATCTCTCTTTACCCACACGTCACGTGTGTTTGGGTGACATCCCTATAGGATTAGGTACGAGAGTTAGGACTTTCAAACCTTCTAATGAAGCTCTCTAAGTAAGTGGTCAATGCATCAATCATCTTCATCATGTCCATCACACCGGGATCGCCATTTTAACCTCTTGATGGCTCAACAGCTCAAGTCCTCTTGTCATTTCTTGGTCCTCTTGACCTTTGATCAGATGCATTCTTCAATGCTCTAAACTTATGACAATTCGGTTTGGTATGTCCTTGTAATCTACAATGGTGACAGAAATGATTCGTTCTGGGACCCCGTTGTGATCTTGGAAGTGATCTTCCTCTAACTTCATGTCTGGCTTATGATTGATTACAGAACGTATTTAACACCCGTTGATTAGCCACATTCTTCTTCTTTTCAACCTTAACTTTCTTAGAAATAGACTCTTCTACAACCGGCTCTTTGGCCTTCACAAACTTCACTTCTTTGGTGACATTGGCCGATGAGCTACTCCCTTCGGTATATCCCAACCTGGACTTATCTGAGGAATGTTTTTGAAATGAAATAACATCATCTAACTTCTTCGTGGAGACCCTCTCTATCTTGGCATTTGCTTGCACTACCTCTTGCTCAAGAAATCTCACTTTTGTGTAAGCCTCTGACAGCTCTCCATTTAACCTTTCTATCTCACACTTGGCCTCCTTATGTCATACTAGGAGACTTCGATAGTCCTCCTCTGCTTTCTTCATCTTCTTCACAGCCGCCTTGGCCACCCTTATGTACTCTCCCAACTTCTCAACGAGTGAGTTGTAGTTCTCTTGGAGACCGGCTGTGCTTTCATCTTCTTCAACATCTGATTCTTCAACAACTCCCATTGATTCTTCATCACTATGCTCCCCAAGATCTTGTACAAGCAAATTTAAGTCCTTTGAAGACTCAACATGAGCAATAGTTATAAAAGCGGAGTAATTCCCTTCTTTGTCATAGCTTTCCTTAGATTCAGAATTGGATGAATCCGAGTCACTGAGACTTGTGGCATATACCTTGTCCTTTGATTTCAAATAATTGAGACATTCCTTTTTGAAGTGTCTATGCCCGTTGCACTCAAAGCAACTGATTCCTTGTGAAGATTGGGATTCCTTTTCATCTTTCTTCTTGAATTCCCTTCTCTCTTTCTCGGAACTTTGGAATTTCCCTTTATCATCAAATTTTCCATTGTTCTTGAATTTCAAGAATTTTCGAAAATTCTTCGCCAAATATGCCACATCTTTATTGACAACATCCTCATCTGATGAGTCATGAGCTTCAACCCTTTCATTAGTTATCTTAAGAGTAAGAGATTTGCTCTTCCTTTGAGTGGGCAATGACAATTCATAGGTCTGAAGTGAGCTTATCAGTTCTTGGACTTTGATATCATCAAGGTCCTTGCTCTCTTCAATCGCTGTCATCTTGGCATGGAAGCTCTCCAGCAACGAACGAAAAATTTTCCTCACCACTTTAGAATCCTCCATTTTCTCCCCCAAATTGAACTTGCCAACGACCACTTCGTTCAACTTGCTATAGAAAGAGTCAAAGGACTCATCCTCACTCATTTTGAGCTCCTCAAACCGAGTGATCAGCATCTGCAGCTTGGTATCCTTTACTTTCTTCATTCCTTCATAAGTTGTCTCCAGTATTTCCCATGCCACCTTGGCAACAGTGATGTATGAAATCCTGTGAAATTATTCTAGAGAGACACCACAGAAAACGGCGTTCAAGGCTTTACTGTTAGCGTTAGCTGCCGCCACAAGAGTTGCCTTATCCCAAGTGGATTTAGCAATCTATGGCCTAGACCAACCTACTTCTACAGCATCCCAAACATTATCATTAATAGAACATAAGAATGCCCTTATTCAAACTTTCCAAAAAGCATAGTTGTTACCATAAGAAAATGGTGGAACATTTAAAGATTGAGACCGGTCCATCTTAATACGGGTTCAAGGATCGCAGTAAGGTGTTTAAACCATAAAGAGTGCACCTGCTCTGATACCAAATGAATGTTCAAATAGTGTTGAAAACACTATGAATGTTCAGACCCCCAATTACAAATTACCAATTCAAGCTTATTATCAAACAATAAATGTGCGGAACATGAACATAAGCTAATAACAGAATTGATAAACAATCTAAATCAATTAAAATCACATCCATAGTAGAAATTAAATGGCAAAGATTAAGGGAAGAGAGATGCAAACACAAGGACAACATAACAATGTGTTATCGAAGAGGAAACCGAAGCCCTCGACATAAAATCTCTCCGCCACCCATCCAAGTGGTAAATAATCCACTAAAGAATGTAGTTGGGATACAAGAACAGTAGAAGACCCTCTAAGCCTAATCTACCCAGTTTACCTAAACCCTCCAAGCTTCTTGCTCCAACGAGATTGCCTCAAACCTATTTCTTCTTTAACTTACCGGATTCCGCTATAACCCATAGCATCAACTAATAGTCATTGGTCCCTTCCTAACTGCTTCCCAAAGCACCAAATAGCCTTCTCACAGATATGGGTATAGTGAGAAAAGGATTTGGATAAGAACCTCTCAAGGATGTAACAATGGAGAGGGTAAGAGTAGAGGAATTTGAAGAGTCTCTATGTAAAAATTGTGGATGAATCAATGTTGATTTTCTCTAGGGTTTCCCTCTTAAAATTCTCTATGGAGGCTCTCTACATTTCGTGGGTATAAGAGGTATTTATACTAAGGTGAGAATGGAATGTGAAGAGTCAAGTTTTTCAAAACAGAACTGGTTGGTGGCTTGGCCTCGCGACTTGACTGAGTCGCGAGTTCAAGCCACGAGATAATAGAACGGCCAGGCTGGGCTTTTTGTCCTGTAGTGCTCCAGCTGGCGTGACTATTCATCTTCTCTGCACGCTTCACTCGTGTGCTGTAGTTGGCGGCTTGCCAGTCACAAGTCACTTGCGAGTCCCAGTCGTGAGTCCCTGCATCCTTGCAAAATCTTAAGTATTTCTTCACACTCTCTCACTCATTACCCTTACATGATTTCCACCTAAATACAGAGTTACTAATTGCTAAATTACAAGCAAATTTGGCACGGAATAAAGCTAACAAAATGATTGATTAAATTCAACCTTACAAGAGTGAAGTTCATGTTCTGGTTTAGAGGTTTTTGGGTTTGACATTTTTATGGGTTAGAGGTTTAATGATTTTTCTTGGGTTGGTTTTCTTATGTGGGTTTGGGTTTGATGATTTTTTTTATGTTCTGGAGGTTTTGGTGGAGGATAGGGATTTTGTATGAAATTTTGCATTGTTCTGGGTTTGATTGTGCTCTTGTTCTGGGTTTGATTGTTCTTGGATTCGGGAAGAACATGAAGAACAAGTTCTTGTGTTCTTACCTAAAAAATAATGAAAACTATAATAATAATAATAAATTAGATTTAAAAGTTTGTTTGTTTTTAATTTAGTTTAAATTAAATTGAAATTGAAAAATATAAATTATATTTATTTTTTTAATTAAACTAACCTGGCTTTTTTTTTTTTATAATTCAAAAAATGCTAACGTGGCATTTAAAAAATACCAAATAAAATATTTTGTTATTATTTTATTAGCCACGTCAGCGAGTAACATGCCATCTATGCACTCCGTTTGCCACCTCAAATTTTTCTGTTGCTGGGTTGACAGCAAGGACCATTTTAAAAACGATTTTAAAAAATCAAGGACTGACTTAGGAGCAAAATCAGTTTAGGGATCAAATTGAGAAATGGCCCAAAATGTAGGGACCAAAAGTGCATTTACACACATTTTATATTGATTAGTGATTGCCATGATGGGGTACATTAAGTTTTTTTTTTTTTTTTTTTTTTTTTGTGTTCCACAGCGTGGAGAATGCCTATTTACTCGTTAAGGGTACCTTCGTGCTTGCACAAGTACAACTGTCTTTGAAGAGGGACTTTTCCCTATGCGCCTTGGCTACGTTCTAATATCAAAATTTATTTGATAATTACCACTTTCATCACTTTCATCATCTGATGACACCTCCATATCTTCTGTATCTTCCCCACTGTCCTCAATTGAGGCATCTTAATCAGAGTCTATTATGGAGGCCTCTTCCTTAGAGTTCGAAGCACATGCCCATGTGTTTGGTGGCATGCAGAAATCACCAACATGAGGGGATGGTTGGGAAGGTTGTGGTGTGATGAATAAGTCATGTTGTTCATAGCTGTACTACCCATGTGGATATGGATTATTGTGAAATGGATTAGACATGGGTTGGCCATCATGTAAAGTTGGATACGGATGTTGTGGGGAAGGGGATGGAGGTGGCTATCCTAGTCATAATTGTATTGCCCAGAATGGGATGGAGGTGGCGATGGGTGATAGGAGGGAGGTGTTGAACTAGGTTGAGGATAATGGTCATAGCTATACAAACCCTCAAATCCTTGTCCTAGGGAAGTGGATGATCCAATCTGTTGATATAAAGAAATGCAGTACTCGTTGACACTAATTGAATTATACTCATTGAAGGTGGTCGACTCATTTTAGGCGGATGTTAATGGTCTAGCTTGGGTAGAGCCGTACATATTGTGCTATGTAGAGGTGGGTGGTCCAGCTTTATCATTTCCGCATTGTCCACATTGTGTAGAGGTGGATGAGTGGGTTTCACTAGAGGTTTGCGGGTGTTGTCTTCCTTGGTGCCTTTGTCGTCACCCGAACTGTGTCACCCTCTCAGTAGGGACAGAGGAAATATTTGTTTCCATCGATAACTTCGCTAGACTGAGGCCTAATACTATTTCTGGAAGGACTTGTTTTGCAATCAGGTCATTCTTTTGTTGGTTTGCAACAACCATATTTAACATATTATTGATCTCAGTTTGCTACCACATAAAAAGAAAAAAATTTATTGATATTATTAAAATAGAAAAGCTATTTTTTTGTGTAAATAATTTTGTTATCAATATTAGTGCAGTATTTTTGAAAATGCTAAAATAATAATCCGGTACGTATGGGCAGCCACCTCTGGTGTCATGAATAGGTGACCATGTTAATGGTATCATGTTATGTTGTCCACACCTAAATGAAAATTGTCTTCCCCAACTACATTTTAAGCTCACTCGTTCCAAAGTTGGTAGTATTGTGCACGCTGCCTACGCCAATTGACACTGGACTTTCTTGTCAACTTTACACAATACATAGATTTATCGAAATTGTCAGTAGGCCACTTTGGACATCTTTGCAAAAACCCAAAATGTCACATAACTCTTTTTGGATGGTAATACTCTACAATTTGGAAGTAGAGCAATGGCGCTGTTGTAGTCCATATATTTTTTTCTGCAAGACACCATGGATGCAAATAATTATCGTACGGTGTCCAAACAACCTGCAATTCCAATTACAATAACTATATTATAATCGATCAAGACAATAATATAACTAGTAAATTAACCATTGATGCATTGTGACAACATATATTACCTGTTGATTATGAGGTGTGTCATTATTAGAATGGTATACACGTAGAACAGGCGTTGGTGTGTGAGTAAAAGTTCTCTTAGTCGCCCACCTATACATAATTAATGATTGCCACTGATTTTAGGGTTTGGAAGTATCAAGGATAAACACTACAATATATAATGTTGTATAGAAATAGAAAGTAAATATTATACTTGCAATCGTATGGGTTGTCACCATTTAAATTCGTTGGATTTATTGGAATTGGGGTCAGATATGGAAGATGCTCCCAGGCCCATAATTGTAATATGAAAATAGGGCCTACAACCTTTGTGCTTTTTCTAATAGTAGTAGTGTACAACTCTTTATAAAGGAAAGCAAGTGTGGCGCTACCCCAGCTATATTCCCCAGCTACACCAAAGTTCGCTAACAGTTAGAGAAAGCAGCAATGCAATCTACTTTGGCTCTTATTTCCAAATAGTAAAGCCAAAACCTGGAACATGTATGCCCTAGCATACTGTTAGATTGTTACAACATTAGCACCCTCTGGTAGGTTTGAGAATGTATTCCTTACCTAGGTTATTTTAAGGCCACCATATTCCATTGCTGTTGTAGGTGGTGTATGCCCAAGTAAATTTTGACAAACTATTCCCTAGTCCAAATTAATGGGCCCGCACATTGCATTGCCATCAATAGGCAATCTTGTAATGATTGTTATATCCTATAGAGTAATCGACATTTCACAAGTGGGTAGGTGAAATGTATGGGTTTCAGATACCAGAGAAGTGATAAGACCCCAGTCAAGATCTATATGCGGTAGGCGGGTGACACGGTATAGTTTACATTGATGCAAATATAGGGCAATACACTTGTCTAACTGCCAAGGGGGGGAGGGGGGGGGGGGGTTGCAAACGGTTGGGGTTGCACTCGTAAGGTAGAAACCTGAAATTTTTTTAAAAATGTACAATGTTATATTGGTAATGTACATATTATTCATGTAAATTGAATAATTGTAGATATTATTAGGACATTAATAAATTTTGATCTCGCAACGTACATTGCCTTCCATTGCATCATTAGAGATGTGATATTGTTGTTGGGATAGTAGAGAATGATCGAATGGCCTAGACTCCATTTCGAATATATCCTACATTAAATGCTATAATGAGTTAAACTATGCAACATCCATTACCTCTATATTAGTAGGAAATTGTCTATAAATCAAACTAAATTAACCATTTTTTTTGGACTAAGATAACCTATATGACATTAATGAATTGACAATAAAATATTATTAAGATCTTGGTCAACCCTATATTAAATAGAATATAAGAAATTAATCATAATCATACTCATACTCATACTCATAATTGGAATGGAATCAACCCTAATTATCGTATTCTTAAATTCATACACACATAATATAAAGTATAGTGTAAGTGAAGATGCGTTTTCACAATATCTTTAATATATAAACACTGAGATTAAAAAATTATAATATCTGAAGGTATATTTTTTACAAACCATCTATATAAAAAAAAAAATTACAAACTAAGAAAATAATTTCCAGTTAAATTAGGGCGCTGAAAAGCTTACTACAATCGCAATACGAAGTGAAGGAATGTAGGAATTATAGAGTGATACTTGCAAGAAAAGAAGGAAAGAACAAAAAAACACAATCAGGTAATCATAAATATCTTCTAAAAAAATAATCCTAAGTAAAAACAAAAGAACAATAATAAAAAGTAATAAAATTAATATGTAGTGACTACTACAGTTTTTTATGCTAAATATTAAATATAACTTACAATGCTTGTAGTTCATAATAAAATTAAAAGAAACTCAAATAAAGGATTTATGAAGCAAATTTTTTAATAATAATAAAAATAGTTTTATCGAAAATAATCATACACACAATAATTAGTATTAACTATAATATAACCATATATAATATTTACAATATATTAGCGCATAAGATTTATAAAGCATATAATTAATTTTTATTTCCCAACCTATAACCACCCTAAAAAGTAGAGATTCAAGAAACTTAATACATTTTTATACCAACTAAACTTTAAAGAAAAAGAAACACAAATGTACGATTTATTGTACTAAATAATAATAATAATAATAATAATAATAATAATAATACACATACATATCTTTATCATAAACTGTTAGGTTTTTAGACCCCTTAAAATACAACAATTGGATTAACCTAGTTTATTAGCCAAGTGATTAACTTAGTCAAATTATGCAAATCTAGGTTAACACAATCAAATAATCATATCAAGATATAAAGCAACGGAAATATAAAGAACACAAAGATATGATTACCCAGGAAAACCAAACTAGTAAAAAACCTAGGGAGAATTTAACCTAGCTATCCTAAAGATAAACTTGAATCCACTATATGAAAGAATCGAAATTCATACAAAAGGACTTACAAGCACCCACGCTCGACTTCCTAATGCTACCCACTAGTAGAACTTACTGACACGACTACGTGCAAACTCCAAATCCACGGACTCCTTCTTTCTTGGATTCTCCACAAGATACAAGCACTCCCGCTTATGTTTCTTTAAGCTCCAATGGCAGCAACTGAGTTGATCATCAAAGTGTTGATAATATCTCTACCTTGAAAACCCTAAGTTTATGTGAAGGAAAACTCTTCAAGGATCTCACAAGAGATTTACACAAATCACAAAATATGAGCAACAATACAACCAGAACAACTCTTAAAACGTGGCTAGGGTTTTGCCTTATATACCTAAGGCAAAAACATAAAACCCTAAACATTTAATGAGATAGGGCTGAGTTGGAAATTCTATAAAAAAACATCCTGGCTGACTTTCGATCGATCAAGTCTAACCTTTAATTGATTGAGCCAGGCTAAAATGCACTAATACAGCTGCAGACTCTCGATTCCAACTTTACACGAATTACACAACTTCGAGCAAGCTTAAACAAGACTAAACATATTGTTTTGATCATGGTTTGTCAACATTACACATTAGAGTTCTAAATACATCAAATCCTAATTCTTTAGAACCTAACATAAACCAACAAACATATTATGCAATATATTTTGTCCAAGTAATAGATGTAATAATTGATAATAACAAAGTAAAAATGATTATAAAAAGATCACAATAATACAATTTATTACAATTTTTGTGGTCATATAATAATAACAATAAATAATATTAAATCATTTCAAAATTAACAAAACACATATATAAATTTAATTAGAAAGTCAAGATGCTTACCACAATTGTGATACTAATTGAAAGAGTGAGAATTATAGAGTGACATTTGCAACAACAACAACAACAACAACAACAACAACAACAACAACAAAAAACCAGATAATAGTAAATAAACACAAAATAACAACAATACTGAAAAGTTTATGTGAATTAGTTTGACCCTTAAAAGAGTTCAGGATATTGTATTTATAATGATATGAACAAGATACTTGAGATTTGCTATACAAGGCAATATTCTGCAATGAGTGAAAAATATTTGAATCTCAAAATAGACTGTTCCTAACCTAAGTTAAAGGCAAACAAGCTATGCTGAAGTTATGGACATCAATTAAAAGATATTTGAAAATAAAGTATTGCTAGCCTAAAAACATAATCTTTTTCTTTTTTTTGGGAGAAGCACTAAAGTACGTCATAGGCTGATTATATGTTATCAACTACAAAATAATCAAATTCATATATGGTGACTATTACAATTTATTATGGTAAATTACAAATATAACTAAAAATGCTTGTAGTCCTAACCATAAAGAATTCATTAATCTAAAATTTGAATAACAACAACAGCAACAACAATAATCATAATCATAATCATAGTCATACAAACAATATTAACTACAAAAATACATAATATTTTACAATGCCAAAATTCCTATTAAAATTTTCTCTCTCCTCCCTTACAATTTTGGCAACTTGGTTGCCATAATTTTTTTTTTCTCCCATTTTTGGCAATTTGGCTGCCAAAATTCCTATTAAATCCTCCCTTAGCTTCTAATATTTACAAACCATATATCTATACAATAATAATAAATCTGTTAATTTCTAGAGCTAACAAAGCAAAGCAAAAAACTCACATTAACCCAAAACTTACAATCCTTAGTTTTGCACATTGGAACAAAGTTGAAGAGTAATAAAACAATGAACAATCAGAAGTAAGTGAAACAATATGAAAAATGTAACTTTTTGTGAGGAGATGCATTGCAAAAAGTGATGCTGCATGCTGTTTTTTTTAACGAGGAGTAGAAATAAAAAGAGAAAAAAGAATCTGTACATGACATAGATTCTATGTGTGTGATATTAGTAGGTTTTATTAGGAATGAATAAAGAATATATTCTATGTACTTAAAGTCTTCGGAGAATAAGAATCAAGAAAAGGTGATTGACTCCTCCAATTTTTGATGCCACAATTTTTTTTTTTTTTTTGACATGCCAAAATTCCCATTAAAATTTTCTCTCTCCTCCCTTACAATTTCGGCAACTTGGTTACCATAATTCTTTTTTTTTCTACAACTTTCGACAATCTAGTTGCCAAAATTTCTATTAAATTCTACCTATTTCAGCAACTTGGTTGCCACAATATATATATATATATATATATATATATTTCTCTCATTTTCGGCAACTGGGTTGCCACAATTTTTTTTTCTCCCCTACAATTTCAGCAACTTGGTTGCCACAAATTTTTTTTCCCTTCCATTTTCGGCAATTTAGTTGCCACAATTCATTTTTTCTCTCTCCTCACTCCCTTACAATTTCGGCAACTTGGTTGCCACGATTGGTTTTTTCCCTTTCGAGCACTTTTCCTTTAGGCACTTCTGGGCAGCAGATTTTGGGCAGCAGGAATTTCGGTAACCTCAATACCGAAATTCAAATTTTTTCTCATTCCAACTATCACATCATTTCTGAAAGTTCAATATGGGTATGAAACACCCTTGAACGTTTAGACCCCCAGATACAAAAATACCAATTCAAGCTTTATATCAAACAATTAATGTGCAGAATATAATAACAAGCTTATAACAGAATTGATAAAACAATCTAAGCCAAATATAAACACATCCACAGCAATAAATATAAGGCAAAGATAAAGGAAAGAGAGATGCAAACACACGGACAACACACGATGTGTTATCGAAGAGGAAACCAAAGTCCTCAGCGTAAAACCTCTCCTCCGCCCTCCAAGTGGTGATAAAATCCACTAAAGAATATAGTTGGGATACATGAACAGCAGAAGACCCTCCAAGCCTAATTTACCCAAGTACCTAAGCCCTCTAAGCTTCTTGCTCCAACGAGGTTACGCCGAACCTATTTCTTCTTTAGCTTGCCGGATTCCGCTACTTGACCATAGCATCAACCAATGTATATTGGTTCCTTTCCAAATTGCTTCCCTAAGCACCAAATGGATCTTCTCACAGACGTGGGTGTGGTGAGATAAGAGTTTGGTAAATGACCTCTCAAGGGTATGACATTGAAGAGGAAGAGAGTAGAGGAATTTGTAGAGTCTCTTTAGATGAAGATTGGGAATGAGACAATCTTGTTTTTCTCTAAGGTTTTCTCTCACAAAATTCTCTCTGGAAGCTCTCTCAAAATGATGGGTATAAGGGTGTATATATAGTAGGGTGAGAAGGGAATACAAAACGTCAGTTTTTGCCAAACAGGGCAAGTTGGCGACTTGGTCTCGCGGCTTGTCCAAGTCGCGAGTTCAAGTCACGACGTAACGGCCTGGCCAGTCTAGAGCTTTTGTCTTGTAGCGTGACAGCTGGCGCGACCCTTCAGCTTCCCAGTGTGCCTCTCATGTGCCAGCCTTTGGCGGCTTGCCAGTCGCGATCCACTCGCGAGCTCTAGCCGCGAGCCTCTATTTTTCTTGCACACTCTTGAGCTTTTTTTTTCACATCTTCTCACACACTACCCTTACAATTTTTCCACCTAAATACAGGGTTGTTAAGTGCTAAATTACAAGCAAATTGGTCACGGAATAAAGCCAATTAAATGGTTGATTTATGTAGAAATGATGCAGAGGTGAAAGATTTTTCAGTGAGAAATGAACGCTTTGAGAGAGAGAGTGAGGAAGACAATGAAAAGTCACTGAAAATCGAGGGAAAACTGAAAAACAATTTTAAAAACTGTCTTCAAAAACGCAAAACACGCGTTTTTCGCAACTTAACCAAGTCGCCAGTAAGTCGCCAGGGCTAGCTGTGAAACACTGTGAAGGTAAGATTTTAGAAAAATCTTTGAAGTGTTTTTCTCGACTGGAAGGTTTAGCCGCGAAGAAGTCGCGAGCTGAGCCACGAAAATCTCTGAGTAACCCTTGCGATTGGACTTTCCACCCGCGAACAAGCTGCCAAAATGAGTCGCGAAAAGAGCAAAACTCAAAATTTTTTAAAAAAAATTCTAAGTCTTTTTCGCGACTAGAATACTAACTCGCCAGTAAGCCACAAAAAATCTCTGATTGAGCTCGCGACTGGGGCTTGCGACTGTGCTAACCCGCGACTTAGTCGCCAAAACAGGGCAACACTGTTTTTGTAAAAATTTCACATTTTTGTAAAAACAAAGTACTTTCCAAAAACAAAACAAAACACTCAAAAATCTTTTTGTGTTTGACCAACAAAGATTGAGCATGTGAAAACACATTTAACAAGTACAATCACACAAATGAATATGGCATTCATTGAACATAGACTTGTGTGTTGTGTGTGGATATCAAAAATGAGATAGTCTTTAGTCCAATGTGAAGCTTCAATGATCAATTCAATCAAGGCATATACCACTAGCACTAGATAATGTGACTCATCTCAATTATAGAACTTGATAACAACTCTTTGAAACTTTTCATTTAGCTCCATATTCAACATATCATTTGCCATTTTTGAGCAAAGAAACTCTCATTGTGAGATAGATGTCTGAAATTTTTGATATTTCAATTAATGAGTTAGCCTTTGGCTTTTTGGGCATCTTTCATACATTTTATTTTGGTCGCTTTCCCTTTTTCCTAGTCAAATACTAGAATGTGCGACTGGATTTTGTAGCTCTATATCTCTTTTCATTTGGAGATTTACTTTTTGAGAGCTCTTTTAAAGCATAAAAATAAAGAGTGGGAAGATATATAGGCATGAGTCTATGCATGTCTCAAGATCAACAAAATCATTCACTAATCATTCATGACAAGGTTGAAGATCTATTTACAACAATCACATAGATTTCAGAATTTCTTCCACAATGTTATGAGTGCATGAGAGACAAGTTAAGCTCATTAAATGCACAAAGCCATTATTACAAAGGTACAAGGCTAAACATGCTTTGAGACAGAAATTCAACAACGAGATCAAACTTTTTGGATTTTCAACTTTTTATGTGTTTTTAGATTTTTGACACGAAAGCAGTAGAAGAATGATCAAAAACAAGAAAGATGTAAAAGCATTTTAAACACACACAAACCACAAATAAAACAGATACTCAAAAACACAACGCAAAAAACCAATCATATCCACAAAACATTGGAAGAATTGATGCATGGACATGTTCTAATGCTTATGCATGAGTACCCTTTATCACCCACACGTCACGTGCGTTTGGGGTGATATCCTTGACGGATCGGGTACGAGAGTTAGGACTTTCAAACCTCCTGTTGAAGCTCTCTAAGCAAGTGGTGAAGGCGCCAATCATTTTCATCATGTCTGTCATTCCAGAATCACGGTTTTGGCTTCTTGATTGCTCACCACCCCAAGACCTCAAATCGTTTCTTCTTCCTTGGGACCGAGGTACACTCGCATTGTTGTCTGCTCTTAGCTTTTGACAGTTTGGTCTAGTGTGTCCTTGCAATCCGCAATAGTGACAAATATAGTTTATTCTAGGGCCTTGTTGCTGTCTTGGGAGAGATCTTCCTCTAGCTCCAAATCTGACTTCAGATTGATCTTGGGATTTGTAAAACATCCATTGATTAGCCACATTCTTTTTCTTTTCATCCTCAACTATCTTTGGAGTAGACTTATCAACAACCGTCTCTTTGTTTTTCACAAACTTTACTTCCTTGGTGACTTTGGCTGATGAGCTACTCCCTCCGGTATATCCAATTCCGGACTTATCTAAGAAATGTTTTTGAGACGAGATAACATCTTCCAGCTTTCTGGAGGAGACCCTTTCAATCTTGGCTTGCACTTGCACCGTCTCTTGCTCAAGAAATCTTACTTTGGTATAAGCTTCCGATAACTCTCCATTTAGTGTCTCAATCTCACATTTAACCTCTTTATATCTAGCCAGTAGACTTTTGTAGTCCTCTTTAGCCATTTTCATCTTCTTTACAGCCGCCTTTGCAACCCTTGCATACTCACCTGATTTCTCAAGGAGTAAAGTGTAATTCTCTTGAATACTCAATGTACGTTCATCCTCTTAAGCTTCTGATTCTTCCACAACTCCAATAGACTCTAAATCAGAATGTTCACCAAGCTCCTTCACAAGTGTATCCAAGTCATCTGAGAATTCCACATGAGCAATGGTCATGAATGCGGAGAAATTTCCTTCTCCATCACAGCTCTCGTCAGAATCAGAATTTGTTGAGTCCGAATCACTTAAAGTAGTGGCATAGACTTTTTCCTTCGACTTCAAGTAATTTGGACATTCCTTTTTAAAATGCCCATGCCCATTACATTCAAAACATGTAATTCCTTGTGAGGATTGGGAATCTTTACCATCTTTTCTTCGGAAGTCTTTCTTCTCTTTTTCGGCACTCTGGAATTTTCTTTTGCCACCAAATTTTCCACTATTCTTGAGCTTTAGGAATTTCCGGAAGTTTTTTACAAGATACGCCACATCTTTATCTACCGTATCCTCTTCCGAAGATTCATGAGACACTATCCTCTCATCAATTGTCTTAAGAGCATAGGATTTGCTCTTCTTCGCTGAAGGAAGAGACAACTCATATGTCTGTAGAGAACCAACCAGCTCTTGAACCTTGATTTCGTCAAGGTCTTTGCTCTCTTCAATGGCTGTAACTTTGGCACGAAAACTTTCTGGTAGTGACCGAAGGATCTTCCTTACAACTTTAGACTCCTCCATCTTTTCCCCCAAATTAAATTTGCCGATGACCACCTCGTTTAGCTTACTATAAAAAGAGTCAAAGGACTCATCCTCATCCATCTTTAGCTGCTCAAAGCGAGTGGTCAGCATCTGAAGTTTGGTGTCTTTCACCTTCTTGGTTCCTTTATAGGTCGTCTCCAGAATCTCCCATGCTTTCTTAGTAACAGTAAAATGTGAAATCCTGTGAAATTCTTCTGGAGAGATACCGCAGAAAATGGCATTCAATGCTTTATTGTTTGCATTAGCTGCCGCAAGAGCTACCTTATCCCAGTTGGCCTTACGAGCCTCTGGTTTAGTCCAACCTATCTCAACCGCATCCCACACAGCCTCATCCATAGAATACAAAAACTCCCTCATTTGGACTTTCCAAAAAGTATAGTTATTACCATCAAAAAATGGTGGAGCAGTGAGAGATTGAGACCTATCCATCTCAACAAAGGGTCAAGGATCACACTTAGGTATTAAAACCACAACAAGTGTACCCGCTCTGATACCAATTAAAAGTTCAATATGGGTATGAAATACCCTTGAACGTTTAGACCCCCAGATACAAAAATACCAATTCAAGTTTTATATCAAACAATTAATGTGCGGAATATAATAACAAGCTTATAACAGAATTGATAAAACAATCTAAGCCAAATATAAACACATCCACAGCAGTAAATATAAGGCAAAGATAAAGGAAAGAGAGATGTAAACACATGGACAACACACGATGTGTTATCAAAGAGGAAACCGAAGTTCTCGACGTAAAACCTCTCCGCCGCCCTCCAAGTGGTGATAAAATCCACTAAAGAATATAGTTGGGATACATCAACAGCAGAAGACCCTCCAAACCTAATCTACCCAAGTATCTAAGCCCTCCAAGCTTTTTGCTCCAACGAGGTTACGCCGAACCTATTTCTTCTTTAGCTTGCCGGATTCCGCTACTTGACCATAGCATCAACTAATGTATATTGGTTCTTTTCCAAACTGCTTCCCTAAGCACCAAATAGACCTTCTCACAGACGTGGGTGTGGTGAGATAAGGGTTTGGTAAATGACCTCTTAAGGGTATGACAATGGAGAGGAAGAGAGTAGAGAAATTTGTAGAGTCTCTTTAGATGAAAATTGGGGATGAGGCAATCTTGTTTTTCTCTAGGGTTTTCTCTCACAAATTCTCTCTGGAAGCTCTCTCAAAATGATGGATATAAGGGTGTATATATAGTAAGGTGAGAAGAGAATGCAAAACGTCAGTTTTTGCCAAACAGGGCAAGTTGGCGACTTGGTCTTGCGGCTTGTCCAAGTCGCGACGTAACGACCTGGCCAGTTTGAAACTTTTGTCCTGTAATGTGACAGCTGGCGCGACCCTTCAACTTCCCAGTGTGCCTCTCACGTGCCAGCCTTTGGCAGCTTGCCAGTCGCGATCCACCCGCGAGCCCTAGCTGCGAGCCTTTGTTTTCATTACACACTCTTGAGCTTTTCTTCACATCTTCTCACACACTACCCTTACAATTTTCCCACCTAAATACAGGGTTGCTAAGTGCTAAATTACAAGCAAATTGGTCACGGAATAAAGCCAATTAAATGGTTGATTAAATTCAACCTTACAATTTCTCTCTCCTCTCTTATCCTTTTTTGTTAGAATTTCGGCAACGATGTTTCCAAAATCTGCTTCTTTCCTCACTTTGCCAAATAACTTCCAACAATTCTCATATCACAAATAAACTCACTTTTTTGCAATATTCAGCCAAAAGACTCTGCCGGGTTTTATGTTTGGCAAAAATTATTTTTGCCAACTTATTTTACTATTCAGCTTATTTTTTCTACTATTCATAGATCCCACTACACTTTTGGTACTATTCATGGGTCCTACTATACTATTTGAGTTAACTTTTACTTTTATTTACAATACTTTCAGTAAAAAGTTTTCAGTTTCAGTAAAATAATCGGATCCCAAACAGACTCTCAAAAGCGGATCCCAAACATAAATAAATAATAAAAAAAACTAAATACAAAATGAATAATATCAACATAAATTTACACAATTTCTGTAGCAACCATGTATCTTTACACAACATTGCATAATCTAATATGAGTGAATTTTGAGTTTCATTGGCTAAAATGTGTTCTTGATTTTTTATATTTTGGTTAAGAAGAATACTAACAGTTAGGTTTAAGGGAACCTAAACCTCCAAGTTAGACTGGTTCACACTCTTTGATTTGGAAAATCATTATTATCTTTATTTAGTGTCCATACATGAATTTATACAAGATTAATTTCATTCCAAATAAAGATAAACACTAATTTCACACCCCCCCTCTGTGTGTGTGTGTTTGTTTTCCCCCAAAAAAAAAAAAGTTACACTTTTAACCCTTGAAATTTGGTAGTGTTTTAATTTCAAAATCTTAAGTATGAGATTTTACATTTTGATCAACCAAGTTTGGTTTTATATTCAAAATGCTCATTTCTTCCAACTTTGTGACTAATTTGGAGAAAGAGGAAATTGTTTTTTTAGACTTGACGACTAAATAAAACACAATCAAGCTTTTTTTTTTTTGAAAACAAACACAATCAAGCTTGATAGACCAAAATAAAAAATCTTAAAAAGATAAAGGTCTAAAATGAAAATAACCCCATACTTCAAGGGTCAAAACTCAAAGGTATAATTTACTTAATCTTTATTTACTATTTTATTTAAATGCATCATGACAAATTTCCTATTTTTATCTTAAAAGTATAATTAATTTTAATCTTAAATGTCGTTCTTCTGGAGTTGATACTCCCATTTTATACGTTCTTGAAGCCTTTTTATTATGCAATTACATGCATTATTGTTGAGTGAAAATACACTTTGAGGCTTGGTTTTGCTTGAAGTAAACCAATTGATTATCTCTTATGTTTGTGATTTGCTCATTGGTGAGGTTATAAGAATTAGTATTAGAGCCAAGTGAACAGACAATGAATTGAGCAGCTAGAAGCTGAATTTGGGGTAAAAATAAATAAATAAATAAAACTGATAGCAATGCACTCTTAAGCAGATGTGAGAGATGTTCTTCATACTGAATGCTCATCTTGATTAACTTATAAATAAGGGTTGTGATCAGATTGAAGATTCGCACAACCAAAAAAAAAAAAAGACAAAACACTGGCCAAACTAATTTCAATCAACTTACACGCAGTCAACATAGCGATGAAACTGCATAATCTAAATAAATCAAGGCATCTCAATGGCCAAACTACTCAAAAACCTAAGCAATTCACTCAGCACAATAACCCCAAAGCAAGCTACACTTAATTTTAATTTGTCCACTTTAATTGCTGTGATATTCTTGCTATTCGAATTTGAAGATTGTAGACCTTTCCAAAGAGAGTAAGGTTTGGATCTAGTATCCAGTTGCACTGGATCTGTTGAAATTATAACACGTGTCTACTTTTGAACACATGTCACCTCTTAACGGGTCCAGTGCACTACATGCACTGGACCTAAGCCTCACCCTTTTAAAGGTTAGACAATGTAAAAATTATGGAGAGAATGCCAAGTGCCATCAATTTATCTTACTTATACCAGCTGAAACAATTACAAGTGGCAAAGAACAAAGACTACTGTTGAATAAACCAAAAAACAGTTGCTTTGAAAAAGAAGCACGAGACTTCCTCAGTTCCCTGAAAAACCTGCAGAAGGATGAACAGTTGAACCTTTAATTCATTTTTAAATAACAAGAAATTCTATCTAATTCATTTACAATCAGATACTCTGACACATTGAGTACACCCCATAAACGTATCATAATTTTTACAAAATGTGACATTGGATATATGATTTTCTGAACATCATAAATTTTCAATCTAGTAGAAATGAAGTATAAATTAACATTAGACACCAGATGAATCAATGATTTACCAGAATTTTCCAATAACCTGATTCTGGATCAATTCATGCTAAAGGGTGAAGATGCTTTGATTTCTTACATTTTTTGTAAACAAAATCACTATATTATGTGTCATCCACGATAATAAATATAATTAGCCTTGATATATAAATATTATAATGGAAGAGCTAGAACTGTCTCATACCATTTAAAGTCTTATGTTTAACAAGCACGTATATGGATGAAGTCATAAAGTTCATGCAGCTCCTTTGTTGCAGTTGCGGCTCCCCTGGCTCTCAAGCAGGCTGTCCACCATCGCCTCTCCAATGACTCCATTTCCGTGATTGAAGTCCTCTAGCATCCTTTAGTCAATGTACCAGATTTTAGTACTCCTTTTTTGTCAACCATTTTCGCTTAACTTAATGCCCTATCATGTGGGAATTTTTCAATTTGCAAACAGAAATATTAGCCGTTTAGCCCCACAATATTGCATGTTGGCATGCCCATTGAAAATGGGATGGGCCCTTAATATATCTCTTCTCTTCAAGATTGGGACATGCCCCAAGTCTCTAGATGTGGTTTTGGGCATATTCCTCTTTTGCCTTGATTTGTAATTTTAATTACAAAAAAAATTACATATAGATTCCATATAACAAAAATGCAAGTCAATGTACGAATCATGCATGAAGTAAACACACAAATTACACCTTCAAATACCAAAAGAGTGAAATGAGCACTGTACCCAAGAAACAAATATATAAAAATATAAGAGAGGTACTGTTCATGTAATAGGTGTGGAAAAAAATGTCTAATCTTCCTTTCTTTCTTAATTTTTTCTTCCCTCTTTGACAGTTAAGTATGAAGTTTCACATTGCCTGTTAATGTAACATAAATTCACTTTTCATTATTATTACTAAGATTTACAAATAAAATTTCCATTCTAATCATGTCCATAGTTTTCACTGTAAAACTACTAACCTTGGGTTCCTCTTTTGTTTGGGCCTTTCCCAATGCTTCAGTATGTATGATACCACCTCTTTCAGTGAGGCCTTCCTACCTTCTTCGTAATTCCATAGCTCTGATATTACATACCCACCACTTGGGTTGTACTCATTCTTTTCTGTCAAGGCTGTGGTCACTGCCTCATAAAGTTCATCACCATACTCATCTTTTAGACCTTTCAATTTCTCGTCGTCTTCATTAATTATATTCTGCAAAATCCAATATAAAGTTATAAACCATCAGTAAAAATCTGACAGAAGGAGAGGCAAAGAAAGGAGCATTTGGTGCAAATTAAATAAGAAAAAATTGAAGGCAGAAGTTCAAGCTAGCAGGAAAACAGTCATGGAGATATTTTGCAGTTCTAATAAATGGTTGAATAATATGGTGAGCTAAACTGCAAATAAATAAATTATTTATAATGGTGTTAAATAATCAAGAGCCTTATAGTTTAATTGGTTGGCACCTCCTAGTATTTCCAAGATATCTAGGGTTGAAAAGCCCCCTCTCCATTGTAACTATTAAATTACAAAAAGAAAAAAATTAATGGTGTTAAATTATTAAATGCATACCACATAATTTCCTTCTTTACCCATGACAATCTTAAAAGGATGCCAGCTTGAATCCCTGAGGCAATCCTCCCAAATTGAGCACAGCTCTGCAGCTTTCTCTCCTGCTTCCGGGTCATAATATTTTCTCTTGGCTGCTCTGTAGAATGGTTTAAGTTCAAGATCTCCCATTCTCTTGATTCCAATAAAATCAGAACTTCCAAATTCTTCCAAACCCTGCAAACCAAGTAAATTCAACGTTATAGGCCATATTGGAATGGCATTACCTCAATAATAACATATAAACAACATTTAAAAATATCTCAATGGCCATCCATGTCTGTTCAGCATCCACAAGTGCACCATCTTTCTTATCTTTCTTCCCCCAACCACATCTTTTATTATGATCAACAATACAAAATCACTTAAAATGCCTCTAGCAAAGAAAACTAAACACTGAAATCTGAACTTAAGACATGATTGAGATAATCAAATGATACATTATTTAGCTTGTCAATTAGCACCAGTCTTCAGCAATCAACTTCAAAAGCCATTAAACTGGTAATTAACAACTACTATACATTGTTGTAGGAGCTTAAGTCTACAAAATTTACTTCTTCAATGAGCAGGTTCTGTTAAATGTTATATCAGATCCAAAAAATATCCACCAGAACAATAAATGTAGTTTACGCACAAAGATATACTTACATTGATCAACTCCCCTCGAACCCCTTGCAGTTCATCATTACTAGCTCGCTCCTTGACAATAAGACTTTGGATTGTTGCTTCCATCTGTTCCAAGTCTTCTTCTTTCTGTTTTAAAGACCATTGCGTCAGCCATTCCTCCAGAAATACATAAATATATAAACTCGGATGACTTTCAGGTTGAGGCATATATGTAGTAAAAAACAAACGCAAAAGCATATAACATTTTAGCAATACTTACATCCATCAATTTCTTACAAACCTCCCGCAATTCATCATTACTTTTCCGCTCCTTGGCAATAAGATTTTGATTAAGAGATTCCATTTCAGCCATAGCTAGTTCAGTTGCTTGCATCTTTTCCTTGATCTCCATATCAACCTTCTCTGCACTGCCAGATACTTGTCTGAAAGCTTCAAGTTTCTTCTTTAGCTTAGAAACTCTTGATTGAAATTTCACTTTTTCTTTCTGCCATTGATAAATCATTTCAGATAAAAATCATAAGAAATTTAATAACTTATACATACTAAATAGTAACCAAAGAAATTTCAAGAAAAAGAATCCATAACACACCCCTTTATCCTCTGCAAACCTCAATGTAGATTTTAAAAACCTCTCCATTTGATCCTCTCCCATGCCCAACCTTTGTTTGGCATTGTCGAGGTTCTTTTCTAGCTCTATAATCCTAGCATGGAGATTCGCCTCTTCCCTCTGCCAGGAATAGCCAATCAATGTTTCTTGTTTGAGATTTACGGAATGGATATACATATTATATGCAATCATAGTTTTAATGATTAAGTTAAGTCCGAGAGAAAATATCAAAAGAATGAATCACCACTTGATCCTCTAACAATGCACTGACAGACTTCTCCATGAATGTCGCTGCAGTTAAAAGAAATCTCAAGGTCAATGAATCGCAGAACTTTTTCCAAATGATGAAATGCCAAAATATAAGTAAAACAAAAGGTTCTTAGATAAAGGGATCGTTCCGGTTTCTCAAAAAAAAAAAAAAAAAATCATTAGGAAATAATAAATTAGAATTTGAATCAACATTTCAAAAATTTTAGCTTGACAACGTTTTTCAAATGATGAAATGTCAAAAATATAAGTAAAACAAAAGGTATTTTTTTATTCTATAATACAACTTTATGATGTGAAATATCAATTGTTTTTTACTAATCTTAATGCAACCATATAGCTGAGTTTCTCATTGTATACCCAAAAGACAAAAGGAAGACCTAATGAGACAACAATTGTATATATCCTTTTGAACACTCTGTTATTGTAAGTTATCATGAAACGAGCACAACCAAGCATAATGAAAACGTGAAAAAAAAAAAAAAAAAAAAAAAAAAAAAAGAAAGAAAGAGAAATGGCAAGTCTTACCTTAAAAAGGCAGTCTATGATGAGCACCTGCTTCCTCAAGTAAAGCAATCGCAGACCTGAACTGGATTTATGTAGACGAACTAGATTTGGCTCTTGGTCGTTTCACAAGGAAAGAGAGAGGAATTTGAAGAGGTAACAAATTTTTGTTTTGTCTTTTCAGATTATGAGGAAAGATCGATTTATAAAAAAAATGTAAATTATCCCTTTTTTTTTTAATAATTTTTGTACATTTTTAGACCCCTTAAAACATAAGTTGTTTAACTTAGTTATTTAGTCAAGTGTTTACTTAGATAAATTATTCAGATCTAGGTTAACACAAAAAAATCATATCAGGTAAATAATGTAAAAATATAAAGAACACATAATATGATAACCCAAAAAAAATCAAACTGGTAAAAAACTTGGGAATGATTTAACCTAACTATTCTCAAGATAAAACATATCCACTATAAAAAAAAAAATTGAAGTTTGTATAATAGAACTTAGACCACTGACATCCTATTACTACCTCGAGTAAAAAACTTACTACCACACCCACGAGACAACTCCGAATCCACGTACTTTTTCTCTATTTGGACTTTGCAACACAAGCACCCACACTTGTGATAAAAAAACACAGACTCTCCTATTTGTGACTCCAAGACCATCCTTGAAAGTTTAGATCATTAACACCTTTAATCACTAAAGAAGGCAGCAACTTCTACAACACTAGATCTTTAGATTCTTCAAGGAATAATACCGGTAAAAGACATGAAAGAGCTTTTTGGGTACAAAACCCTAAATCTACAAAAGAGGCACACTCTTCTCTCTCTAAAAAGTCTTACAAAAATGTGTTTAGGATTTCCTTTATATACTAAGAGAAGTAGATCTGAAACCTTAATCCTTAATCGGCTTGAACTGTTGTTTAGGCTTAATTATAATTCTGCAGATACGACTCTCGATCAATCAAGCCTTACTTTCGATCGATCGAGCTTTGCAATTTTGCACAGTAAGTTTCTGCATTCAACTCGATTCAAGCTATAACAAATAAACTTTGGGCAAGCCTAAACCTAAACTCATTGTTTTGATTATTGTTTGCCAATATATACAAAGTGAAGTTCTAATACATTTAGTTCCTAAAGTCTTAGAACTTAACAATCTCCTCCTTTGACAATCCATGACAAAACACATTACAAGAGATAAAATGCTCAAAGTAAAAAACAGCCCAATTACACATTATTGTCTAAACAGCCCAACTAACTACTAACTATTAGTTGCAAGAATAGACAGCAGCTTCAAATGAATTAACTTATAAATTCCTAAAATACCAAACAAACCATAAACGCATGTGTGAAAGTTACAAGTAAACCAAAATAAACAAATTAAAGCAAATAACAAATATGTAAACTAACTCTCCCCCTAAGTTAGATACATCAAAAAATTTATTTTCTCCTCCTTTCAAAAACAATTTCAACTCCCCCTAAACAAAACAAACAAGATTCCCACATATTCCAACATTTCATCTAAATCTCTCCCTTTTTGTCACATATTGATAAAGACAATTCAAACAAAGAGACATATGAAACAAAAGTCAAGAGAAAATAGAGAATCAAGAAAACAAATGAACAGCAACACTTGTTAGGTATTAAAAAAAAATTTCTCTCCCTATAAAAATAGGAAAAACAAAAAAGTTTTGGGAAAAACAGTTTTGGGAAAAATTTAGAAGGTAAGGATAAATAAAAAGATACAAACCAAACTTAAAAACTTAGTTGAGTATACACATAAAAAAAAAAAAATATATATATATATATATATATATTATCTCTTTCAATAAATGCAAAATTGATACTATGTGACCCATAAGCATATGCATGCAATGTGTTTAAGAGAAAATATTTGCACATTAATTATTCATCATATATTTTAAGAAAAATATTTTATGCAGTTCACACACAAAATAGCATATACTAAAATGTACAAAGGACTCAAAAATTAATCAATAAAATTTTAAATCAAATTGAGTACCCAATTTAGCAAAGTGTATGCATGTTATGTGAAAACAATGAGAGATATGACTGCAAAAAATGCAAGATGGATACAGAAAACAATGTAATGCATGTAAATCCTAAACATAAATTATGCATAAAAAAAATTTGGTCAAAAACTTAAATACTGAAAATTTTTCAATTTCGATCGGTCAAGCATCGATCGAATACCAATCGAGACAGGCAGATTCAAACCAAAAATTTTAACGCATTTTCAATCGGTCAAAAAACATCCTCGATCGATTGAAAATCTAGAAAAATGAAATTTTGGAAAATAGAAGAAGTTTTATGTAAAAAATACTCAAATCAACTTATTTCATGAATGAAATGCATGAGTATAAAAGTTTTTCAAAAACACTTAAATTCAATTCAAATCTTCCAAAACAAGAATGTAACACTTTTTATCCCCAAAAATCAATCAATGAACATATTTTGTATTAACATCAAGAAACATGTAATTTTGGATGGCCAAAACAAATTCACACGTCATATCATTTACGAAATTTAGCAAAGAATAACTTGTATAGTGTGTGCAACTAGCAATAACAAGAGATACATGTGAGGTGATATGTAGATAGTAATCAATCACAATTTTTACATTATTTATCACATAAGTTTGAAAGTAACTATTACCTAAAGAGTTACATCATATAACTCCCACATCTCCTAGAAAACAAGTTTGCAATCATGCATTTTTTTTTTTTTTTTGGCCTCATAATGTACACACTATTTTTATTTCATTATGAAATTGTTATTTAAGTCAGATAATGTACACACTAATTTTATTTCTAATCCGAGGCTACACCTTATTTTCTTTTTGTGCATGTGCTACACTATCTCGAGTACAAAATCTTATAATATGTACTAAGGTGTTTATGATTAGCTAGTAAACAGTAGTAAAATGGTTATTTATGTCTTTCTCTTAGAATTTTCTAGTCCTAGCAATCAAAAGCATGTAACTTCAAAATTAAGATCATGTGATCAAAAACTATAAACAACTCCCACACAACATGCACTACATAGCTAAAACTAGCAAAGTGCATAAAAAATAAACTCATCTAATAAGCTAAACAAGGTATACAGATATATTATGTCAAGATAATATGGCCAACCTCAACTACAAAACCATGATGTATAATACAAAACACATAAAAATCTTTTTGGTTTAAAAAAAAAAAAATTATGACCACAACTAAAAGCACACATTAAGCTAAATGATTAAAAATGTACATGCAATGCATGGCAGTGCTTAACTAAATTATAAATGGTACACAAATAAGAAATATCAATTTCTTAATTAACCCTTAAATACATGTACAAACTAATACATACTTACACAAAATCAGAAATAGATTAGCATTTATATAACACATTATATAACACACATTATTCAAGTTTCTCCACAATATAAGCATGTTCTAAATCAAGAGAGATATCATAATTCATGTAATCCTCAAGAAAACTAAAACTAGAGACAAAATAAAATATTCAATGTTTTTGGATTTTTTTTTTTTTTAATAAAAACAACCTAAAAAACAAAACAACCAAAAACTAAAAGTAAACATACCCATAAATAATTGAAAGAATTAAATCAAGGACAATTCAACAACACTCACCTTAGAGAATCTTTTCTCACCCATATAGCACGAGTCTTCGGCTTTGTAGGTGAAAATCCATGAGAAGCTGAGTGTATTTGAGAGATTACACCAATCTTTTGAGAAAGACTGAAATCCTACAAATTCGTTTCACAGACCAACAAGCTTAAATTTTTCAAAAGAATATGAAACAATTTGTATGGATTTATGGCAGGAGAAATATCATCACATATCCTAGATTGAAATATAGAATTTTTAAATTTCAATTTATGATAATTAGGATGAATGTGACCAGAGACACTACAAAAGTGACAAACAGGAACAAATTTAGGAACATCAATATTCCTAACAACAAATCTAGTCTTAGATTTTGGTTTTTGCCTCAACAAAGAACAATTTGGTCTAATATGACCAACAAAACCACAAAGGTGACAAGTATGCACAAAAACATATTTATTATTCTCTCTAATAGTAGGTTTAGACATAAGTTTAGAAACTTCAACATCTACATCAAAACTTTTACCTTTGTCTAACCTAGCAAAATAAGTCTTTTCTTTATTATTCCTCTTAAAATGAGGTATATAAATTTTCTTAGTTTTAGGCTTAAGAGAAACAGAAACAATTCTGTTATCAATAGCAGGCTTGGTACTAGTCAAATTTTCAATTTTAGCTTTAGATTCAACTAACTTTTGTTCCAAGCTTTTCATCTTCTCATCTTGAGAGGAAATTTGATTTCTTAAAAATTCATTCTTTTTATTAGATTCATCTAATCTAATAATCAATTCCTCTTTTTCAAGATTAGCCAATATTAACTCTTCCTTGAATTTCTTAGTAATTTTCAATGATTTAGATAATTTCTTACGAACAGTTTCACAAGCATCAATAAGATCAATAGAAGCAATAGCATCTTCTTTATTCAAATTATCACAAACATGAGCAGAAAGACATTTCAAATTATCCATGATAGTAGGAGGCTCCTACTGCTATGGGCATGCCTATAGAGGCCTTCTTTGATGGGGCGGATGCCGTGGCTGAGGCCATGGCCTCAGCTTCTGCTGCTGCTGCACAAGGAGCTCCTATTACAGCTTTAGTTCCTCCAGCCGAGCCCATTCTTACCGAGGAAAGTACCTAGGCCGAGAAGGCTATTAGCGGTGAGTCTGCTCCCATTCCTGCTGAGATCCCCACTCCTTAAAAGGAGGTCACTCCTACGGGCACGACCCAGACCAAGAGTACTTCTCCTATTACTCCTTCAGTCATTTCTGCCAGCGATCCCTTCATCGCCGTTTCTCAGGCCATGAAGGATGGTTCTTCCTTGGTGGTCACTCCATCTTCCATCCCTAGCTCCACCACCCGAGGGCTTGATGCAAACTTGTCTTTTAATGAGGGGTCAAAGGAGGTCCTCGAGGACTTCGAGAATAAACCAGCTATGAAGACACGAGTTTCTAATTCCAACGAGGACAATGATGGTGTTAAGCATGAGGCTGAGGCTATAGGTGTGTGTCTTTCATCCTTAGTAAATCTTATTTTTCTTTTCTTCCTGTCATTTCCTAGTATATCCCTCTAATCACTTTGCATATCATCTTTATAGCCATAGACATACTCGAGCAACTTGTTGTTGATACCATATTTTGTCCGCTCTTGATTTGCGTGCCAGACCCCAAAAAATCTAAAAATGTAATTGTCTCTCCATGGGGTTGTGAGAACATTCAGAATGACATGGCGCAACCCGTTTGGACACTGGAGCACTCAAAGTGCCTTTTTTAGCTAAAATGACCAAAATACCCCTAATCAATCTAGGGTTGACTGAAGAGGTCAAAACACTCACAAAACAACACTTTTCATGGTTTTATACCAAACCCAAGTTTTTTAGAGATTTTTGGCAACTTTGACCAAGTTGACTCTCGATGGGCCCCAAAAACTCTAATTTTGATCCAGCTGTCAAAACGGACTGAAACTAACACCATTGTGAAGATTATCAAATTCTCATTCTAACAACTATTCATGGATCGAAATCAAAGTTAGACTGGCCAAGATATCAAGAAAATCGGGATAACACATCGATTGATGCACCATTAAGTTTTGAGAGCCATAACTTTTTATCCGACTATTGGATTTTCAAGTTCCATACCTTTCTAGTCAGAATCTTTCTAGGGGTGTCAAGATCAACCCGATCTGAGGAAGTTTGAAGGTGGCAGCCCTACAAGGGCTACCGCCTTGAAAAGCGTGCCGGGGTTATAAAAGGTCCCAGGCACCTCCAAACCAAAAAAAAAAAAGAGGGACTTCTAGGCTTGTTGCTCTCTGTCTGGATGTCTTCTACACATTTCTCCTCTCTTCCAAACACAAAAAACACATTAAAAACCTTTTGATTCTTTTCTTCACCAAAAACACAAGGTATTGTCCTTGCACCCAATCATCTTTTCCTTAGTTCTACACTTTAGGATTTGGGGTTTAGGGGTGTGTATGTAGCTTTTTAGCTACTATCCACACCCCTAACTTTCTAGATCTTTTTCTAGCATTTACTTTGCTCTTTTTGCTTGAATAACATGATTTATTGCTTTCTTTAGCATGTTTCTTGCTTTATTTGTGTTTCTAGCCTAAACCTCCTTGCTTTTTATGCCTTATACCATGTTTCATGCTTAAATCTACATCCTTACATGCTTATATGTTTAGATCTACATGCTTTATGCTTTACATCATGTTTTCTTATACTTTGTCCCTTTTTTGGTTCTAGGTTAATGTTAGGGTTGCATGCTCACATGCTTATATGACGTTGTTGACTATGCCATGCTTGGATCTATGTGTTTATGTGTTTGTTTCCATGCTACATTGTTATATCCTTGCCTTCACATGCTTATATGCTTGGATCCATGTTCTTCCATGTTTATGTGCTAGGCTTCTACATGTTTACATGCATGTTTCTATGCCTATAAGTCTAGATCTATATTTTCACATGCCTAGTGTTTGGATCTATGTTCTTGTTGAGGGTCATTTTTGTAAAACAGGACCAACTCAGCAATGCAGGTAGCAAATAGAAGTGGCAAGCATAGAATAAAACCATTAAGCCCAAGTGGCAAGAATAATGGATCACAGGCCCATAACATGAACAAATGGATCTTGAAGAAGCAAATGGGCCTAAAGGGCCCGGAAAGAGAGAAATGGCACCCATGGGCAGTATATGGTATGGAAAAGTGAGAATGGGCCGTGGCAGGCCCAAGGCAATGTAAACAAAGAAAGTAGGGGTTGATGGCAAGCCCATGAGCCCCAAGGATAAGAATAAGGAAATTGGGCCGGAGAAGCCCAATCAAGTTAGTAAAAGACCATGGGAATGCAGAGTTAGTGAGTGGGCTAAAGAAGTCCAAAGGAAGTAAATAGGCCGCAGGCCCAAGGGAAAACAAAAGGGACACTAGAGCCTATAAGTAAGAACACCAGTGGCCATATTAAGCCACTTGGAGAAAGAATTGAACGGCAGGCTTGAAAAGAGGCCCAACAGGAGCAAATCGCCACGGCAGGAAATGCCAAGTGATGTGGTAGGAAGCCAGGGTAATTAAGAAGTGGGCTGAAAGAAATAAGAAGCCCAGTACCACGTAAAGTCCAGGCCTTAGAGGGAATAGTGAATCATGCAAACGGCCCACGTAAAAGAAAAAAGAATTGCGGCAGACTACCAACAAAGCTCCAGACCGTAGCAAACGCATAAGCAGCAGGCAAATTTTGGACATACATGAGAAAGAAGCACGCGTAAGGCCCAAGCACCACCAGCCTGTACCCAGCCAATATGGGCTTGGTAGGGTTATGGGTCAGAGGTAAGAGGTAAGGGGGGGAATGGTTTGGTGGTGGGGAGAGGGGAAAATACCTATTCTGCGGCTTCTGTCTAAGCTTTTTCGAGAGGTACGTCCTGCTGGGACGACAAACCATCCAAAAAAGTAAGGTTGGGGGGGGGGGGGAACCGTTAGGTGCATGCCATGAGGAAGGAGAGAGAAAACGTTTACACCATGGCAGGAAAAAGCACCACACCGCAGTGCACTAACAAAACAAAACAGACATGCCCCTATCTGGCGAGGGTAGTGCAAGTGCGCCTAGACTAGACATAGGTGGTTAAGGGGCAAAGTGGTAAAAATTTGGTTACGGCAGGCCCTATAAGAAGGCCCCTACCGTGCCCTGTAAAAGGGATTGAAAACCATCAAAAAACAGAGTATATTGGAGAGATCGAAAACAGAGTGTATTTTACGGGTAAAAAGAAAACAAAACAAAAACAAAGGAAAGAAAAAAAGATAAGAGGGAAAACTGAAAACACAAGAAGATAATACAATGGGCATGCACCAGTAGGTCGATTCCCTTCTCTCCCCTTTAAAATCCCATTCTCTAGAAGACGATTAAACAATAGTGATTCCTTTGGGCACTAATCATTTAGATCCGATTCCCTCAAAATTATTAATCCCCACGGCAGGATATTTTCCTAGGAGATTAGTTTCATTGAGAGGAAGCGTTCTTGCTCTCTGGTCTTTGCCACTACGAACTCAAACTTAACTTGATATTATTTCTTTGATTAATTCATATTGTCATTTAATCTTTCACTTTTTTTGTAAAGCCATTGTCATTACTGTGATTGTCATAAAAAATAGAGATTACTTAGTTATTTTCTATCAAGTAAAGATCATTATATCCTATTTTCTTTTGTTATTATATCTGTTTCCCGTGACTTATAAAAAAAAAAAAAAACAGCTCTGCCTACCATAAGTACTCTCCTGACAAACGAGGCCAAGTTTGTGCACAAGCCAGCCTAAAGTGAGTTGCAATTGGACCGGTCTCAACTCTCCTACTCAGAATATCCGGGCCCATCACCGCAGGAGGCAGCCCAGCCCAAAGCACAACACAAAAAAAGCCCCTACATTAAATTGGCGACTCCGTTGGGGAGTTGAGAAGCATATTAGGGATGAGAGCCCTCGCAAACAAATGCCTCCAAAGTCTAGGACAACACGAAATATGAGTGTCATGCCTTTGCAAGCAGAGTCTAGGCCAACGATGCCTTACCAACAACAGCCTAACCAGGCAGAAGGTGCCAACAGAATGGGGGCTAGACACCAACCTCCTCCAAGAATCCCCGCAGACAATGCCAACACCTTCATTGAGGTGTTGCAGGCCTTGCAGCACTCGCAACAACAAATGATGGAAGAAATCCGCCAACTAAAGATAAACCGAACAAAGAAAAAAGGAAGCCAACATGATCCAGAACATGCGACAGAAGAGACACTAGTAAGAGGTGTCCCACAGACTTCAGATCAACATTTTATTCCTATGGCTGAAGTAACGGCTCTCCTGGAGCAAGAGAGAGCCAGAGGACCAAATGAGAGATTCTACACACGTAGGCCTCCATACCTACTGAGGGTGCTCAGTAAACCATATCCCGAGAGGTATGAACTGCAAGTGTTCGCATAATATGATGGCAGGAAGGGAAGTGTTGTTGAGCACGTAAGCAAGTTCATTGATACGCTTGGCCTTTATGCCGCAGTCGAAGACTTATGTCTTTGGGAATTTTCTAAATCACTATATGACAAGGCTTACACCTGGTACATTGGCTTAAAGCCAGGATCGATCCCAACATGGGATGATATGGTGAATGTATTTTGTACCAAATACTTTCACAGAAAGGAAATGGTGACACTTGCAAATTTACAAGCAACCAAACAGAGGAGTGGTGAAGACTTGATGGAGTACATCGAGAGGTTTAGGGACATAGCACTCGACTGCTATGACCATTGCGAAGAAAGGACGCTGGTAAAGATGTGTATAATGAATATGATCAAAGAGTACAGGTTAATCCCAGAAAACCTCGAGATCTCCCAGTTCGCACAGTTGTTACAGAAGGCGAGAAAAACTGCCCAGTCTGTAAAGCCGAGCATGGACAAAAGAAATGCCCTGCAAGCCATGGCAGTGTCCACCGGTGAGCGGAGGAGAAAGACCGACGGAAGAGAGTACGACACTTCCTTGCCAATACCATGCACCTCAAAGGAGCTAGACGTACTGCTAGACAAATGGATAGCAGATAGAATTTTCAAACCTAACTAGGTTGCAAGGAAGCCCATAGAGGAGGAACGGAGGGACCCACTTTTTTATTGTTTACACAATTATGTCCAATATTCTACCACATAATGTTGGGCACTTCGCAAACTAGTGCACCGCAAGATAAAGGAAGAGACTCTAGAATTGTCCCAGTAGGAAGTCTAAAGAAATCCACTCCCAAACCACAAGGGGAAGGGTGTAGCAGCAGTGGTAATTTGCTCAGACCCAGGAGAAGACAAAGAAGAAAACTTGGCCTTGCCCGTAGCGGCCATTACCACTTTACAACAGAGCTCCAAGTTCAAAAATTTGTTCGACCAACTGGGGCTCATAGCAAAAGAAAGAAAAGTAGCCACGGAGGCTTTGGTGAGTATTGCCTCCAGTGCAAAAGTAGAATGTCTATTAGCAAAAATACCAAATGATAGGGCTCTCTTACATGAGTCAACTGAAATCACTTTTAGTAATGAAGATATGGAGGTGGGACACCCAGATCATAGGAGACCCTTATGTTTGGCGGCATCCACAAATCAAATCCCTATAAAGAGAGCCCTGGTAGATATAGGTGCTTCTATGAATCTCATTCTATTGAGCACTTTGCAAGCAGCAGGAATTTCAGAGAGGAAGATTCAGAGGTGCCCAATGGAAGTGACAGGATTCGGGGGAAGGGGCGAATACACCGCAGGCCACATTCAGCTGTGGTTAAAAGTAGGCCCATAGCTTCCTTAGCTCGGTTTCATGTAGTGAAAACAAAGTTATCCTATCACGTGCTTTTAGGAAGGCCATGGTTGCACAAACAACAACTGGTCTCATCCACCTATCACCAATGTGTAAAAGGAAGATTGAATGGAAGGATGATACGCATAGCTGCGAATCCCTTACCGTTCGAGCAGGCAGAAGCTCATTTAGTAGAGACAATGTTTTACGACCAATGGGCTCCGTTTGGGGAAAGCTTAGTGACAAAGCCACGAGGTACCTTTGTACCAAAGTGGGAAGACATCCAAGATGACCCGGAGCCTGATCTAAGAGAATTATTAGCACAAAAGAAGAAAAGAAAAGACGCGCCTGCCACAAAATCTGATGATATGCCTTAATGCATTAGAGTCCGAGGCTCTGATGGCAGGATCATCTACAAATTATGAAGGCGTGCGGGGCCCGTGATTGAAACCCAGACAGGCCCCACCCAAGAAGGGCAGCACAAGAGCTTAATGTGTTGCAAAGTCCAAGAAAGTTCAGAGGAAGAAAGTAGTAGGAAGGAAAGCGAAGGAGTTATGGCAGAGAAGGAGGTACAAGTTATGGCAGAAGAAGAAATTGAGGAAGTTGACATGGGGTCTGCTTCACAAGGTCCGAGGCCCATCTTAATTAGTGCAAGTTTAATGGAAAAAGAAAGAACAGAACTGGTACTGTTGTTAAAAGAATTCAAAGACGTATTCACATGGGACTACAGTGAGATGTTAGGGCTAGACCCTGGGTCAGCTGCATATACGTTAAATGTGGACCCGCGGGCCAAGCCAGTGGCTCAGCCTGCCAAAATATTTCACACAGAAATAGAAGGGCAAATAGTCAAAGAAGTGCAGAAATTGCTAGCCGCAGGATTCATCAA
Organism: Quercus variabilis; assembly: GCA_030445155.1. Taxonomy (NCBI): domain Eukaryota; kingdom Viridiplantae; phylum Streptophyta; class Magnoliopsida; order Fagales; family Fagaceae; genus Quercus; species Quercus variabilis. Next base: position 33,772,673 of record CP129445.1, read on the forward strand.
GCTTATTCAACACCCCCGCTGGCTATCCAACATAATACCAGTAAAGAAGAAGAACAGCCAGATAAGGTGTTGTGTGGATTTCAGAAATCTCAACAAAGCATGCCCAAAAGACGAGTTCCCATTGCCAAATATGGATTTACTGATAGATTCTGTGGTAGGAAGTGCCATGTTCTCATTCATGGATGATTTCAGTGGGTACAACCAGATCAAAATGGCACCAAAAGACGCGGAGAAGACCGCTTTCAGGACACCCATGGGCAATTTTTACTACACTGTGATGCCATTTGGGTTAAAAAATGCAGGTGCAACTTATCAGTAAGCAATGACGGCGATATTTCATAACATGATGCATCGGGAATTAGAAGACTATGTGGACGATGTAGTGGTTAAATCAAAGGGGAGAGAAGAGCACTTTCATGTGTTAAAAAGAGTATGCGAAAGATGCAGAGCCTTTAAATTGAGAATGAACCCTCTCAAATGCGGATTTGGAGTATCCTCTGGGAAATTCTTGGGTTTCCTGGTTCACAGCAGGGGAATAGATGTAGACCCAGTCAAAGCCACGGCCATTGCAACTATGAGACCTCTAACCACGATGAGGGAACTAAAGAGCTTCCTAGGAAAAGTCTCGTATATCCGGAGATTCATCCCTGGGTTGGCATCAATCACTTCGGCCTTCACCAAGTTGCTCAGGAAAGGGAAAAGTTTTAAATAGGGAGAAGCGTAGCAGACGGCCTTCAAGAGGCTACAGCAGATCATGATGAACCTCCTCACGATGCAGGCCCCATTGCACAAGAAACCATTGCTACTTTACATGGCCACCAATTCATATGCCATTGGTGCATTAATCGCCCAAGAAGATGGGGGTGGCGTAGAGCAACCAGTGTACTACATCAGCTGTGCCTTAAAAGATGCAGAAACTCGTTACCTAAGGGCAGAAAGGGCATGTTTGGCTATTGTGTATGCCTCACAGAGATTATGCCATTATTTCTTGGCCTATGAAGTATGGCTGATGACCAAATCCCATGCCATTAAAGCTTTGTTACAGCAACCAATCCTCTCTAACAGGATATCTCAGTGGTTGTTACAATTGTCGCAGTATAACTTGAGAATGGGAGCGCCTAGAGCAGTGAAAAGCCAGGTTATAGCAGACTTATTAGCACAGTTTCCAAGAGAGGAAGAATTCCTACTGGGCGATGAAGTCCCAAGGGAAGTAGCCATGGTAGAAGATGTTAGAGAGCAATGGGTAATGAAATTTGATAGGTCTTCTACTGCCAGTCTAAAGGAGTGGGAGTAGTTTTGTACCATGAAGAAGATAAGGCAATAGTATTATCATTTAAGTTGGAATTCCCCTGTTTAAACAACACAGTAGAATATGAAGCCTACTTAATTGGGCTGGCTACAGCTCTTGAAATAGGAGTTAAGCATTTGAGAGTACTAGGTGATTCGAACTTGGTAATCTGTTAGACCAAAGGGAGTTTCTCCCTAAAAGAGCCCAGCCTAGCCCCATACAGAGCAATGGCCCAGAAAATGGAAGAAAAATTTCTAACTTTTGAAATAGAACATGCTCCGAGGAATGAGAATCGGTTTGCCGATGGTTGGCCGCACTAGGTTCGCAAATAATGTTCGAAGAGGGGAGCACCAGAGTAAAGGTCAGCAAGAGAGAAGAATCCATAATTGAGATGTTGAAAGAAAGGTTCCAGGAGGAACACTACGAAGGGGATTGGCAGATACCCATGAAGGAAGCTTTTACGGGAGAAGAAAAAGCCATGGAACTAAAAATACTCAAAGACTACACCCTGGTGAAGGGAGAACTGTACCGTAAGATGCCAGGAGGAGTCTTGTCCAGATGTGTGGGGCAAAATGAGGCCAAAGAAAGTTGAAAGAAGTGCATAAGAAGACTTGCGGATCCTACGGAGAGGTCAGCCTTTACCGCAGGCTTCAAAGGGCAGGTTTTTATTGGCCAACCATGGGTAAAGATGCAGACTAAGTCCAAACCCAGTGTGGGAACTGCCAACTTGCGGCAGACAGAGAAGAAAGTTACGCTATGTTCGTCAGTGAAGACTGGAGAAGCCCATTATACAGTACTTGACAGAAGGCATCCTGCCGCAAAAACACAGCGAAAATTATAAGCTCAAGAGGTTAGCAACGCGTTATTTTTTGTATAATATGGTCCTTTTCAAAAAAGGGTATGATGGAGACCCCTTGAGGTGTTTGGGCCCTAAGGAGGTGAGAGAAATGATAAAAGAAGCATACTCAAGAGAGTGTGGGGAACACCAGAGAAAGAAAAGGCTGTACAGAAGCCTGCTGCAAATAGGCTACTACTGGCCTACCATGAAAAAGGATACGGTAGAATTTGTGAAAAGGTGCCACAGTTGCCAAGTACAAGCCAATTTGATTCACACTCATCCACAGAATTTGCATAGCATGGTCACACCATGGCACTTCCACACTTGGGGCTTGACTTGGTTGGACTGGTTAATTCACCGTCGTGAGGATACATATGGATAATAATGGATACGGAATATTTTACTAAGTGGGCAGAGGCAGTACCACTTTGTAAAGCCACAGAAGGAGCAGTGGCAAACTTTATCAAGGAAAACATAATTGTAAGGTTTGGAGTTCCCCATAGGATCATCAGTGACAACGGCACACCTTTTGTCAATAGTGATGCAAGGGAAATGCTAGAATTCTACCAAGTCAAACATCACTAGTCATCGCCGTATTACCCTCAAGGAAACGGGAAAGCAGAGGCAATGAACAAAACTCTCATAAAAATTATTAGTAAAATGAGCCAAGAGTATACAGGAGGATGGGCAATGCATCTGCCAGAAGCTCTTTGGGCTTATAGAAGTTCATCTAAGTCAGCCACAGGTTTTTCACCTTTCTCCTTGATCTACGAAACTAAAGTAGTGAGCCTAGCAGAGAAAATGACCCCATCCCTGAGAGTCATGCAGATGCAGGAAAAGGAGAATGAAAAAGAAGTTTTTGCAGCAGAAAGGTGTAAAGACCTAGAAGGACTTGATGAAAGAAGAGAAAAATCCCAAGAACGCAGCCGCAAATACAAGAAAAAAATGACTGAGGCCTACAACAGGATGACTAAAGAAAGGGTATTTGCGGAAGGATAACTGGTCTTAAAAGTGGCAGATTATGTTAGGAGAGGTCTGGCAAGACCATCGAAGTTTGCACCGAAGTGGGAAGGACCCCTTGTGATAAGAGAGGCACATCCAAGTGGATATTACCGCTTGACTCAGATGGATGGCAGGGATTTAATGGATCCCATCAATGGGAAATGGTTGAAACACTACTACGCCTGAGAAGAAAAGCCATATGATTATCCCTTTCTTTTGTTTTGTTGAAAATGCTCTTATGTTTCCTTTTACTTTGTTTTTCATCTTTCAAGTGACTATGTCACAAGACAAAATTTTGTAACTTGCTTTCATGAGGATGCAATGAAAAGCACGAAGTATTTATTATCATATGTCATAGCAAAAGCAAAAAACAATAGCAAAGTGTAGCATCATAAGTGTAGCATCAGGAGTTACAAACCTAAACTATGGCAAACTAGCCCAAATAGGTACTATACGAAATATAATGTACTAAACAGAGTAAAAGGTGGATACAACAAAACAAAGAAAAAACTGCATCATCATCAATCAAGTCCAGAAATGAGTGGCTGATCTCCAAAACGACTGGACTCGCCTATGCTAAAAAGAAGGTGCTCATGCGACCCTCCAAGTTTGCCACTTCCTTTCTTAGAATCTCTAGGCGTGAGTCAATAGCATCAACAGTAGGCTGGACTCTCCTCATAAAAATAGCCCGGGCAATCTCTCTAAGATGGTCTAAGATAAACTCCATAGCAAAGCCAACACTGATGAGCACCTACACCGCAGCTCTCCACTGTAGAATCCTCTCAGTGGAGACTGTGTCAACAAAATTGTGCTCAATATCGTTCAGCACATTCCCCAACATCCTCAAGAAATGCTCTCTAGCAGAGCGACCAAGTCGAAATCCCTGCATGAAGTCCCCGAGGTTGCTGTAGATCGACACCAATCGAGAAGTGCAGTCCTCAAGGATTCTGAAGCCATGGAAATCTACATAAGGAGGTCTGGAGCCCTAAAAATCCGCAGGTTCAAGATCATTGACTTTAGGCTGGTCAAAGCAGGCAAAAAAGGCTATAGCCTTGCTCACAGGATCTGGAATGGTGGCGAAACTATTGCCCACTTCAAATTGAGAAGGCACTGTAGGAGGAGGACCTGTCAAAAGGGTGCAAGGCATGAAATGAGAAGCCTGGATTAAAAAAAAATATAAAAAAAAATAAAAGAGGGAAGGCAAACACACGGGGAAGAAGTGAAGAAAGAAATAAGGAAAAAGAAAGTTTACCAGAGCCAATGATAATGGGGGCTATGGGAAAGACAGAGACAGGCACAGAAGGAACGGCAGAAAAAAACGCTGTAAATACGGCAGAAACTGGTACAAAAGATGTGGTAGGAATAGGTGTTATGGGCATGGCAGGAGTAGCTACTGCAGACACCCTTACGTGTGCTGCAATTCCTAGCCCCTCAAAGGTCTTTGCAAACAGAGAAATAGACATACAAATAAAGGGGAAGAGTGAACTTAACAAAGAAAGAAGAGAAAGGAAGGAAGGAAGAAAGCACATACCTATTGTCTCGGGTCGAACACTCTCCTCTTCCTCAGATTCAGAAATCCTCCTCCCCAAGATGGGCTCATCCTCAAGATCCTCAAAGGTCTCCTCAAACTCCTCGAAGGACAAATCAGCATCAGGCCCACGGCTGGCAGAAACGGGAATAGAAGAAGTAGTAACTATCAGAGAAGAACCGTCCTTCACAGCCTGAAAAAGAACAGCGAAGGTGTCACCGGTGGAAATGACAAGAGGTGCAACAGGAGTAGCCTCGATCTGAGTAACAGCAGGAAGGATGGCTTCCCTTTGAACAGAGGGTGTCGCGGAAGGAGTAGGTGTGACCTCATTAGCCTCCCTTGTATGAGTACCCTCATATATGGGTATCGGTTCAGTGGGAGAGGTAGTTGCTTCAGCAGGAACTCCGCATGTGGCTACAGAAAGGGCAGGTGTTGCAAACTTAACTTCACCAAAAAGGCCCTCAATAGGTATGCCCATGGGGGCAGAAAGCTCCTCAACAGTAGGGCGGTATATAGAAAGAGGCTCAAACTCATCCTAAAAAAAAAAAAAAAAAAGAGGTATGAAGATCAAAGTAAATCTTTGGGCGAATGAGGTAACCAAAAGCATGTGGCAGACTGAACACATGCGAATATAAAGAAAAAGAGGGAAGAAGAAGAGAGAAGGTGAAAGGGGTAAAGGTACCTCTAATTTAGGTTCCTCGAGCATAATAAGACGAACAGCTGACATATCCTTCTTGTGCTTGAACTGCAAAGGAAAAGGGATAAGAGACAGAGTCAAAGGAAGAAGTCAGCAAGCACGTCAGAATTTAGAAAAGGTCAAAGAACAAGAAAAGTATATATGTGTACTTGAAAGACAAAGCAAAGAAGAAAGTTTTTAAAGTGACATACACTCCGCTGAGCGGCAGGTGCAGGATGAGGAGTTGTCTTTCTCTTACTGCCTCGTGTTCTGCTGGCAGGAGTAGCATCTATGGGAGGCTGAGGAGTGGCAGACTTAGGCTTGCTGGCAGATTTATGTTTGGCAGGAACTGATGCAGGAATGTTTACTACTTTAACATTCTTTTCCCAACCTGGGGGATAATCACCTGTATACCAATACCATCCTTTCTTCTCCTCATTCCATTCAAAGATGGTGGATTGGCTCTGTTTCCTGGCATAGGCCAACACGAACTTGGAAGGAAGGAGCAATTGAGGATTAGGAGAGATAACCATGCTAAGTCCCTCAGGAGGTATGAGAGAGAAACCGCGACTACCAGCCAACTCTTGCTCAAATGAGGTCATTATTGCCTACCAATAGTCGTGCATAGCAGGAGTGTAAAAGCCCTCTCTTAAAGAGCCAGGAACTGTGACTGCATTGAAATGCTGTCTCTAAAAATCAAAAGCAGTGTGCCGCAGGAAATGTCCAAGTGAAGTAGGAGACTCTGTGAGAAAGGAAAGGTCATCTGGGATATCTTGATCCAACCCAAACTACCTCCTTACCCGGTTAGCAGGATAATGGATGAACCTGACAACTTCATCTGCTAAATAGGGCAACCATCCGGCACTGGTGGCTGCCAAATAGGTGATGCCAATCTCATCAAAACCAGCTAAAGGGGTGGTAGTACCAACAGTATCAATAAACGAACCCATTGCAGAATCAACACAACTATAACCAGAACTCAAATATCTATAAGCTCTATAGGAAAAACCAATACCTTTATCAAAGGACTCAACGACGGAATAATTGATAAGCTTCAAACCGGACCAATGAAAAGCCAGAGGAAAATCAGACTCAAATCTGCCGTAGAAGTCAGTAATTACCTGCGGACAGGGTTGGTACTTCTCTTTAGCAAATCTAACAGGCCTAAACTTCACCAAGTGGTGGGCACAACGCTCGAATAATAACTGCTGCAGGATGGTGCTGTGTACAAAGGAAGTGACTATGTGGCAGGAGCTAGCCTGGCTCTCGTCACTCCGCAGGATATCCAGTTGAACATATAGATACCCCAAAAACATAGGGGCCGACGGCAGACTCACTCCGGCAGATATTTTCATGGCCAAACGAAAATACAAAGGCTTTATGGCATAATGGGGATGGGACCCAAAGACAAACTTACAAAGCCAAAAAGCAATAAAAGCAGCATGGCAAGCAACAGCAGAAAACATGGAAGAAGAAACCCAGTAAGATAACTTAGCATTTCTGGCCATCCTTTTCTTCAACTCCACTTCGATGGCTTCTTCTTCCGGGGAAAGCTCAATGGTGGCAGGATCAACATTACCAAGAATCGGCAAAAGTAACTGATTAGCCACATCCTCAAGAGCAACTATGAGTTCGCCGTAAAAGAAGAGGAATGTGTGAGTGGTGGCATACCACCGGCGAACCAAATGATGAAGGTTGTAGAGGTCTCGAAAATTGGAAAGACTTCGAGATAGGACGACAGCCTTTAGAACACCAGCCCTCTGAAGCAAACCCATGAAACTTGTGTCAAATAACTTGTTGTCAACCCATTCCTTCCAACCCGAGGCAGTGCCTAACCCAAACTCGAAATGGATGGGTACAAGAAGGGCGAAGCCTTAACGAATGACCAAATCGGAGATAGAGGAAGACACTGGAGCCCAAGAAACATTAGGGTTTCGCCAGCAGAGAGCGAGCCACACGCGGCCCGATGGCGGCAACACATAATCTCCAGGAGCCTTGGGGAAGTAGGGCTAATATTGTACCAAGGATCGATCAGAAGGGCGAACTCACTATCTGGGTCACACCGTGCCTCCTCCGAATTAGAGTGGTTCGAATCGGAGTGCACGACCTCTTCTTCTACTTCTTGTTCTACTAGAGGATCCAAAACGACCCCTTTCCCTTTACGACGAGAAGAGGCTTGAGTTTTCACCGGTGCCATGGCATGAGAACTTAATCGGAGTAAAAGGGGAATGGGTGTTCGAAAAGAAGAAAACGGTGAAGGAAGGAAAACAGGTAGGATATTTTGGAATAGAAGGAGTTTGTGTCTGCATTAGGAAGGGACTCTCTTCTTAAATACCTGAGTTATTAATGCCGGTGTAAGGGGAGGCAACTGATCAGCCATTGAGAAAAGGACGAAATTAATGAGGCGGTGGTTATGTTTTAAAGCAACTGCCATTTTGGGAAATTCGAAAAGTCACTACTGTTCATGGCAGGAAAAGAAATATATATGCAGGAAAGAGTCCATAGTTTAAAAAAGCCTGCGAAGGAAAAGAAAGAAGGAGAGTGAAAAAGACAAGAAGGTCCTTCATTCACATATGAACCGCAAGAACGCTCCATATGTTTAGGAGGCTAAATGTTAAGGGTCATTTTTGTAAAATAGGACCAACTCAGCAATGCGGGTAGTAAATAGAAATAGCAAGTATAGAATAAAACCATTAAGCCCAAGCGGTAGGAATAATGGATCATAGGCCCATAACATGAACAAATGGGTCTTGAGGAAGCAAACCGGAAAGAGAGAAATGGCACCCATAGGCAGTATATGGTATAGAAAAGTGAGAATGGGCCGCGACAGGCCCAAGACAATGTAAACAAAGAAAGTAGGGGTTGATGGCAAGCCCATGAGCCTCAAGGATGAGAATAAGGAAATTGGGCCAGGGAAACCTAATCAAGTTAGTAAAAGACCATGGGAATGCAGAGTTAGTGAGTGGGCCGAGGAAGTAAACGGGCTGCAGGCCCAAGGGAAAATGAAAGGGACACTAGAGCCCATAAGTAAGAACACTAGTGGCCATATTAAGCTACTGGGGGAAAAAATGGAACAGCAGACCTGAAAAGAGGCCCAGCAGGAGCAAATTGCCATGGCAAGAAATGCCAAATGATGTGGTAGGAAGCCAGGGTAATTAAGAAGTGGGTTGAAACAAATAAGAAGCCCAGTACCACGTAAAGTCCAGCCCCTAGAGCGAACAGTGAATTATGCAAACGGCCCACGTAAAAGAACAAAGAATTGCGGCAAACTGCCAACAAAACTCCAGACCGTGGCAAACGCATGAGCGGCAGGCAGGTTTTGGACATACATGAAAAAGAAGCACGCACAAGGCCTAGACACCACTAGCCTGTACCCAGCCAATATGGGATGTGGTGGGGTCATGGGTTGGAGGTAAAAGGTAAGGGGGGTGTGGTTTTGTGGTGGAGAGAGGGAAAAAGACCTATTCTGCGGCTCCTGCCCAAGCCCTTTTGGGAGGTTCGTCCTGCTGAGATGACAGACCACCCAAAAGAGGCAAGGTTGAAGGGGGAACCGTTAGGTGCATGCTATGAGGGAAGGAGAGAGAAAACATTTGCACGGTGGCAGGAAAGAGTGCTGCAGCGCACTAACAAAACAAAACAGACCTACCCCTATTTGGTGAGGGTAGTGCAAGTGCCCCTAGACCAGACAAAGGCGGTTAAAGGGCAAAGTGATAAAAATCTGGTTACGGCAGGCCCTATAAGAAGGCCCCTGTCGTGCCTTGTAAAAGGGATCGAAAACCATCGAAAAATAGAGCATATTGGAGAGATGGAAAACAGAGTGTATTTTACAAGGTAAAAAGAAAACAAAACAAAAACGAAGGAAAGAAAAAAAGATAAGAGGGAAAATTGAAAACACAAGAAGATAATACAATGGGCATGCACCAGTAGGTCGATTCCCTTCTTTCCCCCTCAAAATCCTACTTTCTGGAAGACGATTAAACAATAGTGATTCCTTTGGGCACTAATCATTTAGGTCCGATTCCCTCAAAGTCATTAATCCCCACGGCAGGATATTTTCCTGGGAGATTAGTTTCATTGAGAGGAAGCGTTCTTCCTCTCTAGTCTTTGCCACTACGGGCTCAAACTTAACTTGATATTATTTCTTTGATTAATTCATATTGTCATTTAATCTTTCACTTCTTTTGTAAAGCCATTGTCATTACTGTGATTGTCCTAAAAAATAGAGATTACTTGATTATTTTCCATCAAGGAAAGATCATTATATCCTGTTTTCTTTTGTTATTATATCTACCTGTCGTGGCTTATAAAAAAAAAACAGCTCTATCTGCCATAAGTACTCTCCTGGTAGACGAGGCCAAGATTGAGCACAAGCCGGCCCAAAGTGAGTTGCAGTTGGGCCGGTGTCAACTTTCCTAGTCAGAATACTCGAGCCCATCAACACGGGAGGCGGCCTAGCCTAAAGCACAACACAAAAAAGGCCCCTACAGTTCTCTACATGCTTTATACTATCTTCCATGTGCTTGTACACTCCATGCCATTCTTGTGCGCCTAGACCTAGGCTATGTTTGTCATGCCATGTATTATTGTAGCCCTTTTATCGCTTTTGTGTCTCTTTCTTGTGTTTTGGCCTATTGGTTCGAACCCGATCTAGACCCTATGGTCTTTATCATTGTCCATACACCAAGGACTATATCAAATGGTTTGGATCACTCTATTTGCATGTCTATGCTTGCTTGCTTCCATGATTTATGCTTGTGTTAGCCTTTCTAGTTCTAGGCTTTGCCATGCTTGATGCCTTTAGCAGGTTTGTGTTTGTGTGGTTACATCCAACACCCATGAGGCCTTGTCTGGGTGTGACCACTTGGGATGCGTCTCCAGATGTTGAGTTGCTTCGTGCATACCCTTCCCCTTTCTGCTCAGTGCGATGATATGCTTGCCATGCTTGTTTTTGCCACTTGTTGGCTTTCTATGCATCTTTACACGCTTGCTTACATGTCCACGCATGAGTCTCGCTTACTAGTGTGTCGTCCATACTTCAACACAATGAAACTATGGACATCCGATCCAACCCTACATTTGTCCCTCGTGGACACCATCTTTTGCTTGCCTTTTTGCTTGTTTGTCTTCTTTCTTGTTTGCTTGCTTGCCTATTTGCCTTCTTGCTTTCTTATTTGTTTGTTTACCTTATGGCTCGTCATGTCTCCTGCCATATGCTATGCTTGCCATGTCTATCATGCTTATCTGCTTTATGCCTCTTTCGCATGCTCTTTGCATCTTTTTCCTTCCATTGCTTATCTGCTGGTTTCTTGTCTTTACCTTTGCATGTACACACATGGAGCGAGAATGCATGGAGCTAGGGCACGGTCTCCCAAGAGCAAGCAAAAAGGGCGAGGATGCGAGCATGTGGATATAAGCCAAGCGACTATGTTCAGTAGATTTAGAGGCCTAGCCTTTCCCATTTGGTTGTGTACTCTTTTAAACCCCCTTTCTTCCTCCCTCATTTCTCTCTTAGATGGGTTGTATTAGGTATATTATGCCATGGGCATCCCTGAATCTTGCTTTCTGAAATTCCTGCTGCTTGCAGTGTACTAAGTGGGATGAGATTCACTGAAGCGCTCGTATCAACCAGGGCTCTCTTAATAGGGATTTGGTTTATAGAGGCTGCCAAGTAGAGGGGCCTCATGTGGTTTGAATACCCCACCTCCATGCCTTTATCTATGAAAGTAATCTCATTGAAAGCTTTGTCAACTCTGGTTTCCATCGCGAGACATTCTATTCCTGCTCCTAAGGCAATACTTATCAGAGCCTCCGTGGTAATTCTTTGTTTGTTGGCTATAAGTTCCAATTGATCAAACAAATTCTTAAACCGAGAACTCTTTTGTAAGGTGGTAATAACTGCGATAGGCAGGACCGACCTTTCTTCTTCATCCTCTCCCGAATCTACACAAATAACAACTGCTGCTACTCCCCTTTCCTTGTGATTCGGGAGTGGCTTTCTCTGCACTTCTGGCTGGGACAACTCAAAAGTTCCTTCTCTGATTCTGCAGTGCACTAGTCTGCGGAGTGCCCAACATTCTGCGGTAAAATGCTGGACATAATTATGCAAGCAATAGAAACGTGGGTCCCTCCGTTCTTCCTTAGTGAGTTCTTTGGAAACTTAATTGGGTTTGAAAACCCCATCTACGATCCATTTGTTCAGGAGCACATCTAGCTTCTTTGATGTAAACGGTAATGGCGGAGGGTTCTCATACTCCCTTCCATCTGACTTCCCCTTTTTCTCACCGATGGGTACTGCCATGGCCTGTGGCGTGGATCTCCGCTCCTTGGGTTTGTCAAAACTAGGCTTGACTGATTAAGCGGTCTTTCTAGCTTTTTGCAATAGCTGCACAAACTGCAAGATTTCCAAGTTCTCCAGGACAACTCTGTACTCCATGATCATGTTACCCATGCACATTTCCACCAACATCTTCTATTCATAGTAATCATAGCAATCGAGGGCTATGTCGCTGAACCTCTTGATGTACTCCATCAGGTCTTCACCATTCTTCTACTTAGTTCCTTACAAAGTTGCAAGTGTCACTGTTTCATTTCCATGGAAATACTTGGTGTAGAACACGTCTACCATATCATTCTGCATCAGAATCGATCCTAGTTTCAAGCCAGTGTACCAGGTGTATGCCCTGTCACACAAGGATTTCAACAACTCTTGAAAACACAAGTCCTCGTCCACTACGTAGGGACCAAAGGTGTCAATAAACTTACTAATGTGCTCAACAACACTTCCCCTTCCACCATCATACTGTGCGAAAGTTCGTAGTTTGTATCTCTCAAGATATGGCTTGCTAAGTGTTGATGCCCATTTTTGCAAATCTATACCCAAAGGCTCATGAGGGAGAAAGCCCAATGAGAAGCAAGGCCCAAAGACCCACCAAGAAGACCGAAGAGCAAAGAAAGAAGTGCAAGTGAAAACGCAGATCTGCAGCAGAATACAAATTTGCCGCAGAATACAACTTTGCCGCAGAATACAGTTCTCTGACAGGATGGCTTTGACAGATGAAGATAAATTGGGCTCAAGAACCTTTTGATCTAGTTAACATTATTTGGCCCACAAAAGCCCAAATCCTTTTCTATAAAAAAGATAGGCATGAAAACTGATATGAAGAAGAATGATGAAAAGAATCAAGGAACGGCAGGAAGTGTTAGCAGCAGGAATTGTGTGAAGGAAGAGTCAAACTAAAGGAAACAACAAATGCAGCAGGAAACGCGTGAAGAAATATGACAAAAACACGCAGCAGACGAAACAAAAATAATCTGCTACGACAGGAATGGCGTGGGAGACAAAAACAAAAGACAGTTTAGCAAGCACAAAAGGGTCGGGGCACTACCAACTTATACCCGGCCAATACAAGGGAGGTGGGCCTACGGTCAAGGGGATTCAGAGGGCGTAGTTTGGTGGTGGGGGGAAAAGGGGGTCTATATTTGGTTTTTTGCCATGACTTCTTTTGGGAATATATCCTGCTGGGATGATATCTTATCCAAAAGAATTAATAAATGGTTGGGACCACTGATACATGCCATAGAGCTAAGTAGTGAGGTAGAGGTATACAGCAGGAACAAAGAAAATGGAATTTTGTCGTGGAATAAGTAATGGTGTAGCTGACGTATTCTGAGCAATGACAGGGGCAACCAATGGGTGGATGGGTAATCTTGAAATGATGCCCACAACAAACCAAAAACAGTTGGTGAAGCCCTAGAGGTAAAAGGGAGAAATCCTATTGAATTAGCTCATTATAAAAGGGAAGTATCCACGATAGAAATAGGAGAGCGGGGGGCTGAGGTAGAGGAAAAAACAGGGGAAAGAGTAAAAAACAGGGGAAGAAGAAAACACCCAGAGGGGAGAGAAAGAAAGCAAGAAAGAAAGAAAAAGAAGAGAGAAAATGCGGCAAGAATAGGGGCATGCATCAATAGACAATCTTTTCCCTCCCTCTTAGCAAACCCACTCTTTGAAATCTCCAAAAATAATAGCTAGTAGCCATTTAGGCCTATTCTCCAAAGTGAACAACTTTTATGGCAAGAGCCCATGATAAGGTTGTTGAAGTTGGAGTTTGGGTTCCTTCTTAGTTTACTTATTCTATAGGCAGATTTAATACTTAATTTTGATTGCAAATATATTGGATTTCTCTCATTATAACTTATATCTGCCGTATTTAGTCATCCTGCTGTAACACGTTTTTTATCACGTCTGCCGCATCAGTTGTCCTACTGCGGTGTCTTTACTTGTTGTACTTGTTATTCTGCTGTAGTACCTTTTTTATTATATTTACTGTGTTAACTATTTTACCAACTAAACCTTTCCTGCCGAAGCTTTCTTTTTTATTTGTTATTACATGTTTACTTTTGACACAAACTAACCATTATCCTGCCGTAAGTATATATATACATATACCCTTGTTTTTCATGTTCTAAAAAAATATATTTTATATATGTATATGTGAATACATATAAGTATATATACTCATATATGTATGTATATATTTGAGAATATGCTAACTCATTTAAACTAACATTTGTTTGATGGGTATTTTCTTTGGGTTTTAGATTTGTTTATGCGCAGGAAGTAGAAAAGTGTTTCTGCAGTAAAAACGAAGAGTGGTCATTCACATTGTAGAAGGCTTTAAAGCACGGCAGACAACTTTAAAGCACGGCAAACAGTTTTAATGCATAGCAGACAACTCTATTGCACAAGGCTTTACGGCAGGAAGCCTTAAAGTACAGCAGGAAGCTTTACTATACAGCAGAAAGCTTTATTGCACAGCAGACAGTCTTATTACACAGCAGACAATTTTACTACGCAGCAAACAGTCTTACTACACGACAGAAAGTTTTGCTGCATAGCAGAAAAGTCAGACCTGTGGCAGAAACCGGAGAAAAGTTCCTTTTCTGGCAGAAACATCAATCCTGCGGCAAAAACTGGCAACGGCAGAAACAGAAAAGTCAATCCTACGGCAAAAACTGGAGAAAAGTCTTTTGCGGCAGAAACAGGGGATAAGCCCACTTTGCAACGTCTTCCCTTGGACTTGGACTCAATATTTACGCACAAGCAGGACCAAATTGAGTTGCAGTTGGACTGGTCTTAACTCCCTTACTCAGAATACTTAGGCCTACTACCGCGAGAGGCAGCCCAACCTAACGCACACAAAAAAGGCCCCCACACTAAGTATCCTTAGCGGATAGGGAGGTCTTTGTGTGTAAAATCTTTCCTTGGACACCTTGGCCCTTCCCTGCTCTAAAAGTGCTACGACTTCAGCCATTGTAATAAAACGCTATTCTGCGTTCTGCGGGCCACCACCCACAGGGGTTTCTTGCTTGTCTTCCACATGCTCAGGGTCATGCTAGCTTCCTTTCTCCTTGGTCTTATCCGCCTTCAGCTGGTGAATTTCTTCTATCAACTGCTGCTGGGAATGCCGCATAGACTGTAGCACTTCAATAAAAAAGTTGGTATTGTCAACATGAATTTTTTACTACTGCGGCCCAGCCCCCGCTCCATTAGCTCCTTCCACCTGGTTGGGTTGGTGCGGTGTGACTGGCCTTAATTCTACCTGCGATGGTACTGTACTCATGTTTTGCGTCGTCTTTAATCTTAAGGGCATAACTTGCGAGAGATCTATCTACTTTCCCTATCTTTTTCCCAACTCCCCAATGTGTTAAAACATATGTGAATCATGTTAAGAAACATATGTCATTTGGAATTGGCTTATCCTTTGACAAAATGCACTTTACTTGTAATTGGGTAGATTTAGGATGGTTTAAGTCTTCAAGAAACATGTTGCTCAAGTTAAGAGTTAAAGACATGCAAATCTGTCCAAAAAACAAGTGAAGAAGTGTTGTATTTTAAAGCTCGACAACTAGCTTAACAGATTGTATCTATCAAGATTTAAAAGGCAAATTTAGCCCGATGCTTAACAACTGCTCAACAGATACCCTATCTATCGAGATTTACGAAAATCAGTTTTTCAGATCTAATTTCACGTATATCCATGTGTATATGTTTAGGTTTTCTTTTCACACAACCCTAAACATATATAAGGATTATTTTAAGGGCCTTCATGAGGTTGCTGCACTCGTTGTTGCAAGCAAATTGTGACCAGAGACATATGCCTTAGTTTATCTTTCTCTTGAAGAAGCTGTTGCATTTGTATGCCATAGGGTTTTGTAACCAAGGAGCTTCTTGATCTTCATCATGTGGATGAACTAAAGAACTTTGCAGCCAACATCCTTCTCAAGTTGGTGTGTTAGTCACATACTTGGATCCGTGCATCGATTGGTTAGTCACGTATTAGGAGCCGTGCATTGAAAATGAGAGATTATCACTACAGAACTAATCCAATTAGGTATTGGGGTAAGAGTTCAAATGTAGGTTGATATAAGGTACTGAGATTCCTTTACTTGTAACCACTTGTTATGATAATAGTGGATTCTCAGGAGTGGTGACCTTAAAATCACTCGGTGGGATTTTTGCCTTGGAGGTTTTCCCCATTCATAAACAAATCATCATGTCAACTTTATTTTCTACTGCATTTAACTTAGTTAGTGATTTGTTTGTGCTACCACTCGTATTGCATGTTAATTAACTTAATTAATTCACTTGACTAATTAATTGATTAATTTATCACAAGAGGTCAATACATTCTTGGTTTATCACAGTGAAGTCGCCAATTTAAATGTGGAGGGCCTTTTGTGTTTTGGGTTGATTTCTTCTGCTGTACCACGGCCCGTGATTCTGAGGTAAGAGAGTTGGGATTGGCCTAACTGAAACACACCTTAGGCCAGCTTGTGCGCAAGTTAGGCCATCCCCAAGTAGACGCGTCTTGGCAGAAGCCTTGAATGTACAACGTGCTCACAGCAAGAATGACTGTTACAGATATTACAGCAGAAAACACGATACGACAAGATGACTAAAACACCTTTACAAATAATAATAGCACATAAATAACACAACAAGGAAGAATAACGAGGTCATAGCAGAGTAATCCAATCACGAATAACAAAATTGTAGCAAATAGTTTAGTAATAAGGTAACACATTAGTCATTCGTCAACCAAAAACAAGATTCTTCTACCAAAGAAAAGGGCTTAGCTATTTAGTAGACACAAGTCCAAAAAGTAAGTCGAACTCTAATGTGGGTAACCTTAGAGGAGGCTCCTGCCGTAGAGATTACACACTTTGGAAAAAGGACCTAGATAGCTTGAACTTGAATTCTTAGCTTATCAGAGAGTGGGTCTATTAAGAAAGAGAGAGAAATGGGTAGCCTACTAATGCATGTCTCTATTCCTATCACTCATGTTTTTCTTAGGGATTTCTGTATCTTTTTTTTTTACTTTGCTTTTTTTTTTTTCTTCTTTCTACCTTTGTTTCTTGTTGTTGTTCCTCCCCTCTTCCATTGTTCACGACTGTGGCCTTTTATACTGCCTGTCGTGATAGAATTTACCATTTTTACCCTTTAATCGCTTTTGGCTTGTTGTGGGCATCCATCCAAGACTACCCACTGGCTTATCAGTTGCCCAGCCACTACCATTACACTGTGTTGGCTGCACCACACCTCATTCCCAAACAAAAATGGTTTTTTTTTTCTCCTACCTTTCTTTTTTTTCAATACTCTTATCCGAATAAAGATTAAATCTCTCCCTCACCTACCTCTATGGCATGCACTAGTGGTTTTGGCTCATGTTTACTTAGTTTGGGTGAGATGTCATCCCAGCAGGACATTTCTCCCCAAAGAAGTTTGAGCGGGAACCCCAAAATAAGTTTCCCCCTTCTCCCCACTGCCAGACCACACCCTTTCATACCCCTGTCCCGTGACCCACCTCCCCTGTATTGGCTAGGTACAGATAGGTGGTGCCTAGGCCCTATATGCATGCTCCACTTCTGTCTAAATCCATTACTTTTCTAACCTTCACATTTTTCCATTACCTCTGTGTTTATCTGATTCTATTGTACGTTCTGGTATCTATTTAATTCTTGCGGCATGAAAGATACATGGGTCTTTGGGCTTGCAATTTCTACATTCTTTGGACTGGGTATTTCTTAGGCGCAAGCCCTTTCCCTCTTGCCTAGCCCATGTCCCCTTCTTTCCTGTGTCCGTGAGCTTGACTGATGATCCTGCCATGCCACTGCATTACTCCTACTATTATATCACTTCTTTTTTATTTTGTTGTTACCCCTAGGCTTACAGGCTGAGGCTCCTGCCAGTCTATTTTCTACATTCTTTCTTCTTTTGGGCTTCATTGGCCAACATTCTTGCTGGGTCAGCCCACTTTCCACATTCTTACCTCTTTTGGGCTTTATAGGGCCACATTTCTACTATGCCAACCCATTCCATTCCTTGGCTTCCTCAGCCCATTTCATTCCTCGAGCTTACTCGGCCCATTTTCTTTTTCTTTATCTCTTTTACTCCCATGAGCTTTTGCTAAATCTTTTGGGCTTCCCCGACCTAATTACCACATCCTTACCTCTTAGTACCTTTCAGGCTTATTGGCCTTTATGCCAACCCTATAAATTTACTAATTCATTTCTTAGGCTTCCCCGACCCATTTACTTCTTCTTTACCTCTTATTATTCCCATGAGTTTATTACTTCATTCCCTAAGCTTCCACAGCCCATTTGTTTCTTCTTTGCTACTTATTAATTTTTGTGGGCCTGTTGACCATTATTCCTGCTATTCTAGCTTGCTAGTCTTTGCTTTACTATTTTATCTTCCCATCTTTTTCATATTGTTGGGCTTCTTTTGCCATTGTGCCTTTTGTAAAAAGTGGGCATCAACAAAGTTCAATAATTTTCTAATTTTTATGTAATAAATTTTGTAATACTCCCCTAATATCACTTAAAAAAAAATACTCACAACTTGCTAGGTGGTAGGTAGAGATTTGTGTGGGGGCTAGGGTGAGCTAAGGAGGATTGGGCATAGATAGAAAATTGAGAAAGCACAATTGAACGTTCATATGGAGTATCTAGGCTTAAATATTCCGAGGAAGGGATTAGGCCGAAGTGTAAATTAGCCTGAGGAAATAATGAACCAAGGAGGACAGAGAAATGAAAAGCCATACCAAGGGTGTTAGTCGAGGAAAGTAGCAGTGGCCCATCAAAATAGAAGTTGGGGGAAGCTTCTTGACAAAGCCACCATTCCCTTCACATTAAATGTTTTGCATCAACCAAACATGTCATATTAATGGCTAAATGACACCTGAACAATGCTTAAACATCCGGTTACTAACTCAAGCCTCAAAAGGATGGGAGAAGAGAGATGGGACCTATACCGGCAATTTTAAAACCACTAAAACTGCCGGTATAGGTCTTGCCGTGCTATTGTCACACTTGTTAGGTAGTGCTAGGAAGCGGCGGGAGAGGGGGGGGGGGGGGAATTGCTAGGATAGCCAATTTGGACCTATACTAGTGGTTTTTGGGGCGATAGTCGTGATTTAAAAACGCTACTATAGCCCCAATTTTTTGTAGTGTATCTTGCCTGAAAGATCATTCACCCTACAAGTAGACGACAAAGATTGAAGTATTAGAGCTATAAATAGGGAAAGATTCCCCATGTATAGGGGTTTGATCAAGAAAATGAGAAAAAGATAGAGATAGAAACCTTGTAATATTGAATATAGTTAAGTCTTGTATTCCCACCCTAGAACAAACACTCCTCAGATTTTCTGAGGAAAGTAATACAATCAAGAATTGGTCTCGTAGTTCATAATTTGGACTTGTGTTTTTATCTCTTCCTTTTTACCATGTTGAATTATTGTTTTAACTCAATTTTTAGTCAAAGA
This sequence comes from Quercus variabilis, assembly GCA_030445155.1. Taxonomy (NCBI): domain Eukaryota; kingdom Viridiplantae; phylum Streptophyta; class Magnoliopsida; order Fagales; family Fagaceae; genus Quercus; species Quercus variabilis. The sequence continues at coordinate 33,791,828 of CP129445.1, forward strand.
ACCCATCTCTTACAAATTAATTGTTACGAGCAATAGCCCAACCCATTAGCTAAAGTCCTCGGTTTTTTATCCATACAAAATTGATACAACATCAATTTTATACATGTTTATTGTTGATATCACTTTTAATATGCATTAGTCAAAACATACCACTTCGATAATTATAAAAACAATTGCAAAAAATCATTGAGTTTGTAAGGTCATGTACTCACGACAAGATAACCTAACAGGTTCATTAATGGATTGGTACGTGACTAGTTAATTAATTTTATGAACTAATCTCTTCTTACTTTTTAATATATATATATATATATATATATATATATATATCCCCTCAAAAAATAAAAACTTTTTAATATATATAGAGGAACTTTTTAATATTTTGGTTAATAAGAGTAAGATTTATCCTTGATGGAATTTTTTTTTTTTTTTTTTTTTTTTTTTTTTTAAGTTTCTTCAAGGGAATTCTAAACCTTCAAGTTAGACGAGCCCTTTAATTTTTAATATCTTGACTATCTTTATTCAATGTTCACATATAAATTTATATAAGACTAACCTCCAACCAAATAAAGATAAAAACTAATTTCATACAGTTTATCAATAAAATTAATCACAACACCTCCTAATCTAAAGACTTAATTACATTTTTAACCCTACAATTTTATTGGCGTTTTAATTTTGATCTCTTAAGTTTGAGATTTTTAATTTTAATCAACCAAAGTTTGATTTTGTTTCAAAATGCTCATTTATTCCATCTTTGTGACTAATTTGGCTATTGAGAGAGAGAGAACATTGTTTTCTTGGGGCATAATTGTTTAATAAAACGAAATTAAACTTCATGGTTCAAAATGAAAAATCTTAAAATTAAAGATCTAATTAAAATGAAAATAGCCCCAAACTTTAAGGCTCAAAAATATAATTTAATTTAATCTAAATTACTAATTTATTTAAATACATCACAAGTCACAACAGATTCCTAATCTTTTTCCACCATGATGTACTTCCCTTGGGTTTCTTTCATGTCGTCCTTTTGGATCTGATCTACTACCATTTCTACGTTCTTCAAGCCTTTTATTTTGCAATTACATGCATTATTATTGAGTGGAAGTTACACTTTGAGGTTTGGTTTCAGTTAAAGAAAACCAATTGATTATCTCTTATGTTGTGATTTGCTCATTTGTGAGGTTATAACATTTAGTATTAGAGCCAAGTTATAGACAATTCATGCATTGAGTAGGTAGAAGCTAAAAACTTTTTTTTTACCAATAATAATTCCAATAGCAATGCATGCTCAAGTAGATGTGAGAGATGTTCTTCATACCGAATTATCATCCTGATTAACTTATAAATAGTGTAGGTTGTGGTCAAATTGAAGATTTGAACAATAAAAATAAACTAAAAAATAAAATAAAATAAAAAAGGATATTACACTAGCCAACTAATTTTAACTGACTTTCTTGCGAGGCCGACCCAACAGATTTGAAGGCCTAAGGCGATATATTTAAATAGGATTTTTTTTTGTTATCATTTAAATAATATTTAACTAATTGGTAATACCATTTTTTTTAAAATCCATTCTTTCTATTTTTTAATATAATTTTATTTTGGGAGGAAAATGCTAAAGCTATAACAAACGTTCCTATAAAAAACTTACAAATGATGTAACAACGAATGTGATCAATGAGACTTCAGGCTAGGTGCTGGAAAGTTTTTACAACCTCAGGGTGGGTGCCAAAAATTCCTACCATCCATCAATAGAGAAGATGCGTTGCATGAAAATTAGTAAATAACAAAGCTTCAAATTGCAACCAAAGTACAAGCTGAATATCTTTGACAACACCCTTTACCCAAATTACCAGCTGAAACAATAACAACAAACAAAGAACAAAAGACTAGTTTTAATTAAACCCAACAAACAGTTGCTTTGCAAAAGATAAAGCACAAGACTAGCGCGACAATACATCTGCAGAAAAGTTCTTGACTTCCTCCGTTCCCTGACAGACCTGCAGAAGGATGAACAATTGAACCTTCAATTCATTTTAAAGAACATGATATTTTATCCATTTTAGATGTGCTTCTTTAGTTGCACATTTTACAATCAGATAGAGGCAGTATAACAGTCTCATACCATTTAAGGTCTCACGTTTATCAAGTATGTATAGGGTGAAGTTCACGCAGCTTCTTTGCTGCAGCACCGTATCATGTTGGGATTTTCAATTAGCCCAAAATATTGCATGTTGGCTGCCCACTGTAAATAGGATGGGCCACTAAATCTCTTATTTTCCTGATTTGGTCACATCCCAAGGCTCTAATGATGGTTTTGGGCCCCTCCCTCTTTTGCTTTTATTTATATTACAAGAAAAAAGTCACATGACTTATCAAAAAAAATCATATGGCTAAAGTTACACATGAATGATTTTTTTAATCGCCACATAATAGGTAGGAGCAAGGATAGCTCCAACAAGCTTAAAGTCAATCTTTTATCTAACAAAAATGTAAGTCAATGTTCCGAATCATGCGTGAGGTAAACATGAAAATTACACCTTCAAATACCATAAATGTGAAATGAGTGTTGTACTGAAGAAACAAATATATAAAAAAATACGAGGTTCCATTCATGTAATAGGTATAGAAAAAATGTCTAATCTTCCTTACTTTCTTTCCCCCTTTTTTGAGGGCAAAGGTAAGAAGTTACACATTGCCTAATGTAATGTTCACTCATTTTTTGTTATTATTATCACTAAAATTTACAAATAAAATTTACACTCTACTCATGTCGTGTCCATAATTTTCACTGTAAAACTACTAACCATCGTTTCCTCTTTTGTTTGGGCTTTTTCCAATGCTTCAGTATGTATGATATTACCTCTTCCAGTGATTCCTTCCTCCCTTCGTAATTCCATAGCTCTGATATTAAATACTCACAACCTGGGCTGTATTCATTTTTTTCTGTCAAGGCTGTTGTCACAGCCTCGTAAAGTTTATCACCATACTCATCTTTTAGACCTTTCAATTTCTCATCATCTTCATCAATTATTTTCTGCACAATCCAATATAAAGTTATAACCCATTAAGAAAAATCTGACACAAGGAGAAGCAAAGAAAGAAACATTTGGTGCAAATTGAATAAGAAAAAATTGAAGGCAGAAGTTCAAGCAGGAAAACAGTAATGAAGGCACATAGCAGTACAAATAAATGGTTGAATAACATGGTGAGCTAAAATGCAAATAAAAAAAATATTTATAATGGTGTTAAATTGCTAATAGCCTTGTAGATCAATTGGTTGGCACCTTCAGGTGTTTCCAAGACATACAGGGTTCAAACACTATCCCCCATTGTAACTATAGAATTATCAAAAAAAAAAATGGTGTTAATTTATTGAATGCATACCACTTGATTTCCTTCTTTATCCATGACAATCTTAAAAGGATGCCAGCTTGTATCCTTAATGTAATCCTCCCAAATTGAGCACAGTTTTGCAGCTTTCCCTTCTGTTTCCGGGTCATAATATTTTCTCTTGGCTGCACTGTAGAATGGTTTAAGGTCAAGATCTCCCATTCTCTTTATTCCAATAAAATCAGAACTACCAAATTTTCTCAAACCCTGCAAGCCAAGTAAATTCAACATTCTATAAACAACTAATATACACTATCGTAGGGGCTAAGTCCATGATAGTGTATATAACATACTTAAATGAGCAAGTTCTGTTAAATACTCAAATGTAACATAAAACAACAACATCAAATCCATAGTCCCAAAATTTGGGGTTGGCCATAGATCCTTGACAAATTAGATTGGCTCGGCCACATGAATTCTTTTCCTCCATTCTATTTTCTCTGAAGCCATGCTCTCCCTTAAATGCAATATAAATTCCCAAAAATATCCGCCAGAAAAATAAATGTCAATTTTTAATGCACAATGATATACTTACATAGATAAACTCCTTTCGAGCGGCTACCAGTTCATCAGAACAAGCACGCTCCCTACTAATAAGAACATGACTTAATGCTTCCATCTGCTTCAAAGACCATTGTGTCAGCCATTCCTCCAAAAAGACATAAATGTATAAACTCAGATAATTTTCAGTTTGAGGCATATAAGCATCCACAAGTGCATCACCTTTCTTCTTTTTTCTTCCTCCCCACCCCCACCCCTACTCCGTCCTTTATTATGATCAACAATAAAAAGTCACTTAAAATGCCTCTGGCAAAGAAAACTAAACTCTGAAAATCTGAACTTTAACACATGATTGAGATGATCAGATGATGATTTAGCTTGTTAATTATCCATTTGAAAATTACAAAGACTCACAGATGTAAGCAACCAAAAGCATGAGTCTTCAACAATCAACTTCAAAAGAAATTAAACTGGTAATTAGCAACTACTATACATTGTAATAGGGGCTTAAGTACAAAATTTGCTTCCTCAATGAGCAGGTTCTGTAATGTAACATAAATTCCCAAATATATCCAACAGATAATTAATGTAAATTTTTCGTGCACAAAGATATACCTACATCGATCAACTCTTCTCGAACCTCTTGCAATTCATCATTACTAGTACGCTCCTTGGCAATAAGAATTTGAATCGTTGATTCCATCTTCTTCAAGTCTTCTTTCTGTTTTAAAGACCATTGCATCAGCCATTCCTCCAGAAAGAATAATTTCTAAATTTGGAAGACTTTAGGATTGAGGCATACATGTACTCACAAAGACAAACACAGAAGCCTATAAAATTTTAGAAATACTTACATCCATCAATTTCTTACAAACCTCCTGCAATTCATCATTACTTTTACGCTCCTTGGCAATAAGATTTTGATTAAGAGATTTCATTTCAGCCAAAGCTTCTTCCTTCAATTTCAAATCTAGTTCAATTGCTTGATTAAGAAATTTCATTTCATCCAGATTAGAAGCCCTTGATTGAAGTGTCGCCTTTTCTTTCTGCCATTGACAAATCATTGCAAATAAAAACATAAGACATTTAATAACTTATTTATACATACTAAATAGTAACTGAAGAAATTTTAAAAAAAAAAAAAAAAAAAACTTCCATAACACACCCCTTTATCCTCTACAAACCTTAATGAATACTGCACCACTTGATCCTCTAACAAAGCATTGACAGACTTCTCCATGAATGTAACTGCTGTTAAAAGAAATCTCAAATGATGACATGCCAAATAAGTAAGTAAAACAAAAGTTTCTTAGATAAAGGGCTCATTCTTGTTTTATAAAAAAAATCTCAATAGGAAAATAATATATTTAAATTTGAATCAACATATCGAAAATTTTGGCTTGACAAAGGTATAAGCTTTACAAACTGCTAGATCATTAGATGTATTGGGACCCAAATTTATTGTAAACCCGAATGATCTGTAAGTTTGTAATTATAACTTACAAGACAACCTAATCCTACAAAGCTTTTCTATGATAAAGGAATATTGAAGATCATACAACACTCACAATTTGAGCAAACAAAGAGTCAACTCGAGCATTATTGACATAAAGAAAACGTGAAAAAATAAAATAAATAAAAGAGAAATGACTAGTCTTCCCTTAAGTAAAGCAAACGCAGATCTGAACAGGATTTACAAAGAAACAAGTTTGTGTACTCTACCTTTTTTCTTTTTCTTTTTTCTCTTTTTTTTTTTTTTTTCCCACCCTTAATTAGTGGTTTTTCTATTCTTGCGCATTGACCCACTATTTGAATTTACTGGTTACAGTTGTGAGAAAAAAAAATTTGGTTCTAGATTTTCATTTTTTGTCTTCTCAGATTTTCTAGAAAGGAAGTATTATCGTACTGACCATTAGTATTAGCGATACTAAAAAGTCATATTGTTATTTTTAATATACCCAAAAAAATTTGTTTTTGAACTAAGTGCATAGCCATCTTTGGCTATACACAGTAGCAAAGAATGTAAAAAAAAAGAAAAATTTATTAAAAGTTATATTATTTCATTGTATTGTTGGTGGTGGTGGTTGTTGTTGTTGTTTATTGTAATAGATATATTATTTAATTGTATTGTTTATATTATTTTATTGCGTTGAAAGTTAAAATAAAACCACTTATGTTTGTCCTATCAAAAAAAAAAAAAAAACCACTTATGTTTGGTGTTTTGTAAATTGAGGTGGTAAAATAGATAAAGTAGTTTTTAAGTTTTTTATATTGTCAAATTGCTAAATTTATAGCTCTATCAATGTGAATTCTAAGCTAGTACCATATTGTTACCTTTATTATTTTTCTTTTTTCTTTTTCTCATTTTTTTTAAATACAAATATATTTTAGCACACTTTTGGTAAAAAGTTAAATAAATTATTCACAAACCTAGACATCTGTATAAAATCTCCTATAAGAAAATGTGTGTAAAAACTAATTGTGGGGCTCGAGGGCCCAGAACCCCCGGCCCACCTTTAGGCTGGCCCAAGGCCCAAGCCGAGGAGGGCAATCACCCCGGATGGTCGGCCTAGGAGTTTTAGCTCTTCTCTGACCCGAGCCGAGGATACACTCCTCCTCGGCTCACCTGGTCTAATCCAGGTAGGGGGCCGACCCAGAATAGGTGGTCACATCCCCACCTAACGATTCTGCCAGGCCCTCCAGGCCCCATTAATGATGACAAGACCCTTCACTGAGAAACCTTGGAGGCAGCAACCCCCAGTATGGGGAGGAACCTGTCTGATGGGACAAGTCCTGAACCAGTAGCCCGGATGGCCAACAGCTGTAAGGCCAGGATCGAGCTAAAGGGCGTATATAAGGCAAAGAACCCCCCTGGTGAAAGGGGGGCCTCCTCGGACGCCAGCCGAGGAGCAACCCCAGGCGTAGAGCAATAAACCAGAAGTCTAGAGAAGACCGGCGAGGGGTCGGCCGGAGCCAAACCCTTTGCCCCACTCTCTACAAATTCATTGTCGGGGGCCCACCTCCGAAAAAGGAACCCCTACAATTGGCGCCGTCTGTGGGAAGGGTTAGTGCGCCGGCCGGCGCAACCGGCGATCGTTCTAAAGCAATTATTACTCAGAAGTTGGCAGCGCAAAAAGAAAAGAAAAAAAAGAAAGAAAAAAAAGAAGAGAAGAAGAGAAGAATTGCAGTACGAAAAGAAAATTCAACAGCAAATGAAGGGAAAATTCTTTATTATTTCAGAAAAGATTACAAAAGATTACAAGTACAACAATCCTCATTATTTCATAAAAGAAAAACTACAAATACAATCAGAGGCTCAGACAGGCGTGTTTTACAAAAATTCCTACCAACTAATCCTACAATCAGAGGCCCAGGCGGACCGGCGTTGGAACTGGCCGGGCAAGAGGCTCGCAAAGAATTAATATCAGGAATGAGGGAAGTGTCAACCCGTGCTTTTATTGGCGTCAAGAGAATGGGAGAACTTGACGGTAAAAGCACGGGAAGGGGGGCTAGGGGCTGGCTCACCTTCAAACCAAAGCTTGAACAAAGTGAGGAGCCCCTAGACCCCGGAACACCCTCCCTCGTGATGCTTCCTCGACCCCCTCCGAACTGCACGAGCATTGACCGTCGGAGACGGCAATACTCGGGCACCAGCCATGACGAGAGTTCGCGTGCCCCCTTCGTCGGAGGTGCGCTCTGGGGAAAGACGTTAGGTACTTCAACGACGTCCCCCCTGGCCACCATGCGAGACTCGGCCAGTGTTACGCCTAAACTCTGCCGCGCCAGCAGCCCAGTGGGGGCTGCGGCCACGGCGGCACTTAACTCTAGGTCTCCTAACTGCGGTCACAACCCTGGTGGCGGTATCAAAGGGGCTCAAGAAGGCGAAAGGGTGTATGTCTGTTTGTGGGGGAGAATTCATGGAATGAGGAGAAATACTCCCCCCAGAACGCCTTTTATGGAGGGCGAAAACCAGCGGGAGTTGAACCGCGCAGAATTCGAAGGGGGAATTGTCAAAGGGAATTAATTCCCACCCAATTCCAAGGAGATTGCCAGCTGCCTGATGCGTGTTAATTTACTAGAACATTAATGGAGGCGCGTTACAGGCACCGAAGCGTCAAACAGGGAGCGCGGAAGGCCAAGCGACGCCTCGTAAACCAGAAAGATGAGGAACACGAACTAGAAGCAAGATCAGCCCCACGTGCGAAGTCACGGTCCGACTCGAGGAAAAGCAGCTCACAGGAAAAGACCCGTGGACGTCCTCACACCAAAAACAAAGTCCTCGGATCCGAGGACAAACCCCTATTGGAGGCAACTGTGCAGTAATGGTACAACGACTCTTGCTCCAGCATCCTGCAAGGGGCTAAGGGGGAGGACTTCTACCCGACGTGAGACTGAGTTGCCCAAAGAGGTGAACACTGTGTCCTCATGCTCGGAGCCATTTGGAAACGATGGCAGCAATTGTACCTAGGACTTACATGGTCCTCGGACTCAAGCCTACGGGGAGCTGGCCACTCGTACTTAAGGCAGCAACTGTACCTAGGTCTTGCATGGTCTATGGACTCAAGCCTATGGGGAGCTAGCCATTTGGAAACGATGGCAGCAATTGTACCTAAGACTTGTATGGTCCTCGGACTAAAGCCTACGGGGAGCTGACCACTCGTACTTAAGGCAGCAACTGTACCTAGGTCTTGCATGGTCTACGGACTCAAGCCTATGGGGAGCTAGCCATTTGGAAACGATGGCAGCAATTGTACCTAGGACTTGCATGGTCCTCGGACTCAAGCCTACGGGGAGCTGGCCACTCGTACTTAAGGCAGCAACTGTACCTAGGTCTTGCATGGTCTACGGACTCAAGCCTATGGGGAGCTAGCCCTTTGGAAACGATGGCAGCAATTGTACCTAGGACTTGCATGGTCCTCGGACTCAAGCCTACGAGGAGCTGGCCACTCGTACTTAAGGCAACAACTGTACCTAGGTCTTGCATGGTCTACGGACTCAAGCCTATGGGAAGCTAGCCATTTGGAAACGATGGCAACAATTGTACCTAGGACTTGCATGGTCCTCGGACTCAAGCCTACAGGGAGCTGGCCACTCATACTTAAGGCAGCAACTGTACCTAGGTCTTGCATGGTCTACGGACTCAAGCCTATGGGGAGCTAGCTATTTGGAAACGATGGCAGCAATTGTACCTAGGACTTGCATGGTCCTCGGACTCAAGCCTACGGGGAGCTGGCCACTCGTACTTAAGGCAGCAACTGTACCTAGGTCTTGCATGGTCTACGAACTCAAGCCTATGGGGAGCTATCTATTTATGACGGAGCCAAGGTACTGCTCAGTCCGAAGACCTATCCCCATGAAGAAACTAACTCCCTATTGAAGAGCCTAAGGGTCGATCCAACCACTCAAGGAAGAACCAGCCGACTGAAGGCCTTCCGGACCATAGGGGCCGAGGTTTGCAAAACCCTCCTCCCCGTCCGAGGGTACGTGCAGCAGGGTTTTGAGGGGCTATTGTGGGGCCCGAGGGCCCAGAACCCCCGGCCCACCTTTAGGCTGGCCCAAGGCCCAAGCCGAGGAGGGCAATCACCCCGGATGGTCGGTCTAAGGGTTTTAGCTCTTCTCTGACCCGAGCCGAGGATACACTCCTCCTCGGCTCACCTGGTCTAATCCAGGTAGGGGGCCGACCCAGAATAGGTGGTCACATCCCCACCTAACGATTCTGCCAGGCCCTCCAGGCCCCATTAATGATGACAAGACCCTTCACTGAGAAACCTTGGAGGCAGCAACCCCCAGTATGGGGAGGAACCTGTCTGAGTCCTGAACCAGTAGCCCTGATGGCCAACAGCTGTAAGGCTAGGATCGAGCTAAAGGGCATATATAAGGCAAAGAACCCCCCCTGGTGAAAGGGGGGCCTCCTCGGACGCCAGCCGAGGAGCAACCCCAGGTGTAGAGCAATAAACCAGAAGTCCAGAGAAGACCGGCGAGGGGCCGGCCGGAGCCAAACCCTTTACCCCACTCTCTACAAATTCATTGTCGGGGGCCCACCTCCGAAAAAGGAGCCCCTACACTAATAGTAGTTTTTTGTTTTTTACTTTTTGTCTCAATTGTGGGTTTCAATTAAATCAATTTGTAAAGTCACTTGTAGTTGAATAAGAGATCTGGAATCCTCGCCTACACCAAAAGTCAATTGGTGTCTTAGTCTAATAATAAATTTGAGGTTCAATCCTGTCTATACCAAAAATCAATTGATGTCTTAATCTGATGATAAAGAACCATCATCACCATAGGTTTAGGTCTATCTCAAAAATAAAAACTTTTTGTCTTAATTTTTTTTTTAATTTAACAAAATTATTTTGTAAGAAAATAAATTAGTTTTTGCTTTTTTTTCACACAAGAATAAAAACTATCCATTTTTTTATTATTTATAAATACAATATAAATAAGTTACTGGAGTGGAAACTACAAACACTTTTTTTAGGAGAATTTTAACTTGTGACGTCCACTCTTGATGATAGTAGAAACTACAAACACTTAAAACCCAAGAAATGACATGTTGTTGAGGTCCAAAATGCAACAAGGAAGTCCAATCCATGGAGATAATGAAGGGCCATGAGTCTTAAGAAGAGAAAGCCTAGTTCATCAAGTTAAGAAGGGGTATGAAGGCCCAAAGGCCCAACAAGTGAAGGAAATGAAAGAAGTGTGAAAGAAAAAGCAGAGGAAGAGAACCCAAGCTTGGGCTATGAACGGGTCCTCCAACCCCAAGAAGCAAGTCCCTTGGGGAAAGTCTGAAAATGCTAAGTAGGATTTGGGCAACCCAAAGGATAGTCTGGGAATGAGTCATGCGTATTCTTGAAGAAGGGAAAAGAGGGAAGAAGTCATTGGATGTCTTGTCAAAATCAAGTTCCTAGGAGGTAGGGAGAAGTGATAGGGATAAGTGATGGCTTTAGGATCAAAACCAGGTGAAGCAACCGAGGGACCTCGGGCAAGGCAGAGGATATGCGATAAGAGGAAGGATGGTCAGAGGCTTTCCAAGTTCGCCCATTACAATGAGGAATCTATCCCATTTTTGGGAAAAAACTAAACCAAGAGAAGTCAACATCAAGGTTCCAAGACCTTCAAAATGTCCTTTTAAAACCTTGGAAGAAGATCATGGAATGTGGACCTTAGAGGAGAATCTGGGTTTGTCCTAAGAAGAAGCTTCTACGGGTAGAAAGTCAATGAATGAACTTTCAGGCATGAGTTCCCAAAAGAGTGAAATAAGAAGAAATGAGGAAAGGAACACCCACTAACGTTTCAAAAAAAGGAGACTAGCTATGGTACCTAGAAAACAAAAGGAGAGAACAGTAATTTGAAAGCCCTCCAAGAGTAGTATAAAAAGGGGGAAGTAGAGAAGGCAAAAGGCGGACAAGCAAGATGCAAAAAGACTAGAAAATATGCAAAAGAGAGAGTTTTAGGCTTTGAGTCAAGTTCATTAATCAAAGAGGAGACATTGTAAAGGTCCTGTAATCAATATTTGAGGAGACACCTAGATCCAAAGGGCTCAAATTTCACTAGTTTTAAGAACTCAAGAACTCAAGAGGGGGTCAGCCAAGTCTGTGATCTTTGAGACTTGTTAGGCCTTGTGGAGTACCCTCATGGTACAAGGGCTACATGTACTTTGATACTTGACTTAATAAAACCTCTTGAAACATTTGCACTTATCATTTTGTTCATCTTTCTTTATGTTGTGTACTTGTTGTTTACTTAGTCAATACATACATACATACATACATACATACATAGATATATATATATATATATATATATAAAGAGAGAGAGAGAGAGAGAGAGATGGGTTAAAGTTACACCTGGTGTAACTTTAAAGAGTTACATCTTTTTTAAACCATTAGATTTAAGTAGATCCAACGGTCAAAAAAAGACCCTCATTAATGCTAATATTCTAATTGGTCTCATTTATTATCCCTTATTTAATACATTCCATACCTATCTCTAAACCAAAAAAAAAAAAAAATCTACGTCTCTTTCTGCTCCATAATCACGTTTTTCTCTGCTCTCTCTTTCTCCTCCGTCGCTTTTCTCCAACTCAATTCCATTGCCTTTCTCTTAATTCCAAATCCATTCTCACCACCATGCTCCTTGGCTCATCAACATGAACACTCCAGATCTTGTCTCATGATCAAGAAGGTTGATTTTCAACAAGAACCCACTACAAACAAGCATTAGTCGCTTTACTCAACTCATTAAACGGAAAATTATTCCTCAGACAACTAATTAAGAGCCATAATAACACTGCATTGATCAAACCCAAAACTATACTTGACACAGCATAATATGTATTCCAAGTTTCTTGCAGACATAAACAATCATGAATAATAAGACCAATGACAACAAGAACATGAATTTAATCAAAACCTTGTCTTTAAAAAAAATAAAAATAAAACATTGCATAAAACCTAAAAAGTAGTACACAAATTCATTATTAACAAAAATTAATTTCAAATTGAACTACCTTTGTCAATATCGTATACCCACAAAAGTTTGAACAAAAATTAAAATCTATTTATTTTAAAGTGTCTGGCATGTAAACAATAAAGACCCAAATTTTTTTATTTAATTATAAACCTAAATAATAGCGCAAAAAAATTCTTTTGAAGAATCAGAAACATAGAATACAACAAGCTCTCTCAAAAGCAAATACCCCCAGAAGGGGGGGAAAACTTTTATTAACATAAATTTAAAAAGAATCAAAATAGAATTATATTATTAAAAAAAAATGAAAAATAATTTCAGGGCCTGTGTGTTTATTAGAAGGCTCGATTAATTGATTGATAAACAGAAAGTATAAAAATTTATTAAAAGAAAGAAAAGCAAGAGAAAAAACCTCTTGAAGATGAACCGAAAAAGAAAGAGGTTTTTCTTTTTCTGATCAGAACTGAATGAAGCTCGTGGGTTTTGTTTGGTTAAGCAAATTGAAACAGATACAACTTTTGCTTAGTGCTTCAACTATTTATATTCTACTACTAATATTATCCTATACTTGATAGCCAATTCATTAATACTTAATTAATTAAAAAATTAAAAAATAAGTGAGAAAGTTTCAATGTGGTTGCTCACAGGTCTTTATAGACGTGGGGAACAATATTTTTGATAAATTTTTTAATTAATAGTAATTCTCTTTAAAGCAACTAATACTTGTTTGTAGTGGGTTCTTGTTGAAAAACAACCTTCATGATCATGAGACAAGATCTGGAGTGTTCATATTGATGAGGCAAGGAGCATGGTGGTGAGATTGGAATTAAGAGAAAGGCAATGGAATTGAGTTGGAGAAAAGAGATGGAGGAGAAAGAGAGAGCAGAGAAAATTATGGAGGAGAGAGAGACGTAGACTTTTTTGGGGGGGGGGGGGGGGTTAGAGATAGGTATGGAATGTATTAAATTAGGGATAATCAATGCGTTCAATTAGAATATTAGCATTAATGAGGAGCTTTTTTTGACCGTTAGATCTACTTAAATCCAATGGTTTAAAAAAGATGTAACTCTTTAGAGTTACACCAGATGTAACTTGAACCCAACTATATATATATATATATATATATTGTTGCAGAGTTCATTTAACTTATGCACAAATTGATTCATAAAACGGTCCAAATAGACCGCATTTCGTCAAGCCCAATTCACCTAATACTAACTCCACCCCCTTTTCAGTGACGTAGGACTTGAAGTCCTGAAACAAACTTTGGACCTGAGAATTGTCAAAAAAGGGACTCACACATGTTATAATTTTAGGAAGAATAATATTGAACTAAGACTAACTAGTTATATGCAAATAGTGAATGCTCAATCATCCAAATATAAAACTAGCTGAGGTTATTAATGGCATGGATTGCTGCTTAGAAGGGTTCGACCCTAGTTTAAAATCGAACACTTTTAAGTTTTGTTCAAAAATCGATGAAACCTAAGAGTCAAAATCAACTTTGGCGATTTCTGTTTTCAAACTTTTGACTATTAAAAAAATGCATTATTATTAATAATATTATTAAGAATAAAATGTACTAAGCCAAATCAATGATTTCTTGGACTCAGTAGAAGTTATTCAACACTTCAAGTACTCGAAGAAGTGTGTTATTTATGGTGGAAACAGTATAAGACCTTTCCTTATTTTTCTATTGTAGAATTTGTAATATTTATTATTAAAAACATTTCCCTTACCTATGTTTTTAATATGGTATTTGTAGTACTTTTTTCCAATCATTTTCTAAATGTGGGACTTTTTTTATTCAAATTATTTATATTTTATTATTTATAACGTCATAACAATTTAGTTTAAAATGGTTTGATTATAAACTTTAAACATCTCCCTTTTTCAATTCTCTTAACAGTTTCACTTTAAAACATTGAATATTATTAAAAAGGAAGCATCAATATTATTGCATATCGAATATTATTGATGACACCTAAATACTTTTTTTTTTTTTTTTTTGGAAAGAAGAGTTGAAATGAGAAAGTTATTTCTCTAATGACACCTAAATATTTAATTGATTTATTCAGCCGCTCATTTTTTAGCCCTTTGGGGGGCCTTCTAGAATCGATTTGGAGGCTTTTTCTTCAATGTTGGGCTTGATTGAAAGTTTTACAAAAGGGCTTGAAGTGTTGCAAACCCATAAGCCAATGTGAACAAATTTTAACGTATGGGGACTTCCACTCGTGCTGAAGAAAAACTCACACCCGTGACTTCTAGTCTATATTTAATGCTGGCTTCATCACAATTAATGCGCGGGTCCTGAGTTTTTAAATTGAGAAACGCCGGAGACACATTGCCCACTAATAACCAACCATAACTCGTCATGCGGCGAGTTGTGATATAAAGTTGTGTAAAAGTGTGTGTATCTAGCATTTCTCTTTTAAATTTAGCAGCTCTACCTTCACCTCAAAAATATTATAAAATATAGCATTTAACAAATTTAGCATTTAATATTTTAAAAAATTATTTTATTTATTTTATTAACTCTCATTATAATACATCAAATATCAAAAGTTCTATTATTTTACTACTTTATTTAATTTTTTTATTCTCTTTTATGCTTTTTTTTTTCGATGTTTTTTTATGCTTTTTTTATTCTGTGTTTCCAGAGGTATTTTCATTTGATCATATGAACGTAACAAGTATATTTTTTTAAATCTGACTTTTTATAATGAGAATTTTTTTTTTAATTGAACAATCATATTTTTGAAAATTCATGTTTGTAATTGTAAGGGGGTGGGCCTGGCTTGGGGTATTATGCAAGCTCCTGCCGTACTAGGCCCAGGTAGTTTCTGGGTGAGGAGTTGGGACCGGCCCAATTGGAGCACACCTTGGCCCGGCTTATGCACAATCTTTGCCACGTCTGCCAAAGTCCATTTAGCAGCTCACAGCAGGCATAGTTATTATTAACAAGTTATGGCTGGCAGGCATAAAATAGACAACGTAAAAAAAAATGCATTCACTGTTTCTTCCGCAACGAACAAGATAAATGATTTAGAGGCCTTGCTTTTAAATAAAAATGCTTAAACAAAATATTAGAGCAAAATTAGTGAAGTAAAATAACGAGTTTGCCATATTTAGTATTGCCGCAGGATTCCAACCACGAAAGGGAAAACTACTCTCTCAACGCAAGTAATTTCATTTGGTGAAATTAATTGCTTTAAGAGGACAGCCCCAAATGGTATATGCCCAAGTATAGATTTTGTATTGCCTTTTGAGGACAAGGCTATTGAGGGAGAGAGAGGGGGGGGGGGGGGGTTAACCCATTTAGATGCATGCCTGCCATAAGCGCTCTATTTTTTCTTTCTTAGAATTCTCTTCTCTCTGTTTTCTTTCTTTCAATTCTTTTCCTCTCTGTTTTCTCTCTTTCTATTCTTTTCCTCTCTGTTTTCTCTCTTTCTATTCTTTTCACCCTATTTCTCTGATCCCCTCTCGTTGCCCTTTTGCACACAGCCACGGGTCCTTTATATAGGGCCTGCCGTGGCCGATTTTACTGTTATAGCCTTTCTATGGCCCTATTCTGCTATCATAGCCTTTTGCCATTCACTTACCAAGTCAAATGGTTCTGATCCACCATTGACCCATGGCTTTCAGACAATGAAGCTTCCTTTTCTACTTCGTCCAGTGTGTCCTCTATCTCTCGGTCTTTCATGGCATGCACCCAGCTGTCCTTACCCACCCTTACCTCTTTTGGGTGGCATGTCATCCCAGCAGGACTGTGCCCACCGAAAGAGTCTGGGCAAGAAACGCAGAATGGGTCCCCGCTCCTCTCCCCACCGCCAGACCATGCCTTCACCCATGATGTCACCCTTTCCCCTAGTGGCTGGGTATAGGCTGATGATGCCTGGGTCGTTCGCATGCGTTACCTTATTGGTGTCTCATTCATTTGCCGAGGTCTGAAAATGGGTGTGCATATCCTACCGTGCGTTTTTTGGCATTTTCTGATGTGGATTGTTTTCCCGGCAGGCCAACATCCATGTGTTGTCTCTTTCTTTGGAAGCTTGAGCTCTGTAGTGGGCTTCCCTTTAGTTTGGGTGTTTTGCTTTGTGGCTTTGCACCTCCTGCCGTACCAGGTTTGCTATTCCTGCTGCTCAACTCAATCCTGCTGGGCCCTTTCGAACCTGCCGTGTATTTTTCTTCTCAGTAGCCCAGTATGCTTGCTGGGCTTCTTTTCCATTTCTTGCGGGCTCCAATGTCCCTTGTTTTTCTTATGGGCATCCCTGGCCCGTTGATTTTGTTTCACACATGGATTTTGCTAACTCACTTCGGGCTTTCTTGGCCCAATTTTCTCTATAAACTTTTATTCCTTTAGGCTTATGGGTTCCCCATTCGCCTGTTACTCTTTTTTTTTTTTTTTCTTATTACAGTGGGCCTGCTGTGGCCCATTCTTCCTTTTCCCTTATCCTTTCCATGGATTTGTTTCTTTTTTCTTTCCGGGCTTATTCAAGCCCATTTGCTTCTTCTGGACCCATCTCATGGACCCTTAAACCATTCATATGCCTTCTCTTTTTTTTGCTTTTTCTTTCAGTTTGTCCGCAACTCTGAGCCTTGATCCTGCTGGGCTTTATAAAAAAATGAGCCTCAACAGTAATGACTATTATATTTTTGGATATTTGTTTTTCCTTCAACTACCATGAATGTATCTTGTGCTTGATGTGCATGAGATATTTCTCTCACTGACATGTGGATCTCACGTTGGGCACAATTGAAAATTTATCAACGATCACATATCTACTCCAATTGAACTAAACCATCAACCTGTCAAACACTATTTACATAAATCATATACTAAACTATGAAGCAATCAAAAGGCAAACATATTATAAATGCAACATAAAATTCACCTTCTTCGCTTGAAATAGTTTTCAACAACACTAAACTAGCAATGTAGTCCACAAAAAGTTCACATACATAGCTCATATGAAATTACAATAAAAACTCACATACTTAAGTTCCTGCGACTCACCATGTAATTGCCATAAATGATTGATAAGGTCTTATTGGAGTTGAGAATGAATTTCTTGGTCTCTAATGTGTTCATGACTTTGAATGAATGTCATAAATCCATTTGCATTCTCACGTGACACTTGTATAGTGATAGGCCAAAAATGTATTGACCCCTTTGGTAACTTAAACAATTAATTTAGCTAAATGAAATTAATTAGATTCAATTACATGCAATAAGAGTGGTAGTACAAATAAATCACCATCTAAGTTAAATGCAGTGGAAATAAATTTTACACAAGTAATTTGTTTACAAATAGGGAAACCACTAAGGCAAAACCCATTAGGTGAATTTAAGATCACCACTCCCGAGAATCCACTATTATCAAAATAAGAGGTTACAAGTAAAAGGAATTTTAGTACCTAATACCAACCTATAGTTTAACCCTTACCCCAATACCCAATTGGACTTGTGATGTAGTAACGATCTCTCCTTTTAATGCACGACTCCGAGTAAGTGACTAATCAATTGATGCACGGATCCAAGTACGTGACTGACACACCAACTTGAGGAAGATGTTGGCTGCAAAGTTCTTTAGTTCATCCAGCGATGAAAATCAATAAGCTCTTTAGTTACAAAACCCTTAGTGCAAAGATGCAGCAGCTTTTACAAGGAATATGATGAACTAGGGCAAATTCTGTATCCAGTCACAATTTGCATGCACGATCAATTTGCATTGAGTTGCATCACATTTGACAGCCCTTAAAATAATCTTTATATATGTCTAGGGTTATGAAAAAAGAAACCCTATACACATACACTTGGATATGTGTGAAATCAGATCTGAAAATCTGAATTTCGTAATCCTTAACAGATACAGCTTCTGTCGAGCTTATGTTGAGCTTCCTCATTAAACCTCAATGGATATGTATCTGTTGAGCTATCTGTCGAGTTTTAATGATCAGCACTTCTTCACTTGTTTCTTAGACAGATTTGTATGGCTTCAATACTAGACTTGATCTCTTGTTCCTTGAAATACTAAACTCATTCTAGATCTACCCAATTACAAATAAAATACGTTTTGTCAAAGGATTAACCAATTTACATAATATATGTCTCTAACAATATCCACATATGTCCTAACATATAGGAGGATTATTCATTTCATCAATTTGTTCATAATCAAAGTCTACCATTTCATTTTCATCTCGCTCATCTTCAACAATCATGTTATGGAGAATTATGCACGCTTTCATGATCCCATTGGAGCGTTTCAGGATTAAAAAAAATCATGTAGGTCCACAAACAATTGCAAATCGTGCTTGGAGTACTTCAAATGCACGCTTAACATCCTTCCTATAAACCTCTTGGGCTTTTGCAAATAATTTTCTTTTTCTCCTTGTGGAGCTAGAATTGTTTTCACAATTGTTGCCTACTTTGGATATATGCCATCAGTAAGGTAATATCCCAATGTGTAGTTATTACCAATGATTAAGTAATTAATTGGAGGAGCACATCCTTGTGCTAGCTCGGAAAATACAAATGACCGTTCTAACACATTAATATCATTATTTGATCCAGGTAACCCAAAAGATGCATGTCATATCCAAAGATCATATGATGCCACTGCTTCTAAAATAATAGTTGGCTCGCGAATATGACCACAATATTGACATTTCCATGCAACTGGACAATTTTTCTATTTCCAATGCATGTAATCAATTGAACCTAGCATACCTAGAAATCCACGCCCTTTGCCATGGGTCAAAAATTTAGCAATGTCTTCATTGTTTGGCTTTCTCAAATATTCCTCAAAGAAAATATCAACCACCGTAGTAACAAAAATTTTCAAACTCTGTAGGGCAGTGGTTTCTACAATCCACACATATTCATCTATAAAATCACCCGTTACTCCATACACAAGCATCCTGAGTGCAACAGCGATCTTCTGAAAGGAAGATAAACCAAGCTTTTTGCCACCATTTCTTTTTTGGACAAAGTACGGATCATGAGCTTCTACCTTAGAAATAATATGAGAAAAAGAGAACGGATCATCCGAAATCTCCTCCAAAATACTTGCTCTGGATAAACTGGTGAGTCAATAAAGTAGTCAAGGTAAAGCCTTTCATGGCTTGCCAAATGGTTACATCTAATATAGGAACAACGTTTACGTCGTGATGTTGAATCCATGACAACTTCTTCGATTATTTCATCCTCATTGGAATCATCAAAAAGCAATTTGCGAAACAAAGAGCGACCCATGAATACAACCTTCAAGACAAAATTGGAAAGCAAAAATATTTTTTTGATAAGTAATAAACTCCATTGAAAATAGATATACAAACAAAAATATAAAACAAGGTACACATATGTAACATAAGCAAAGGAGATGAATCTGCCATTAGAAAGTACACATACGTAAAGAGGTTGTAGAATCTGCCAAAAAAAAATTATTAAATAAAAGGTCATCCTATATACTAAACTTGCACATAAATAATCACAATCAAGGTGCTTCACAACAAAGCAACATACTTGTAGCTTGTATCACTATGAAGTATTAATAAATGACAAATAAAAAACCCCTCATCTTATTTTTCAAACATAAACAGTAACTATTTTCTCAATTAAACCTACTTAACCAAATAGCAACAATAGAATTATTGGCACAGCAGTGAGAGAATTTAAACTACTCATGCCCATCCCTTTCGTTGTCAAGACAGTTAAGCATCATATTTCATTTAACATTTCTAAGTCAACAAAGCCTTTCTTTAACATCGTCAGTATATAACATCTCTGCAAGACAGAAAAAATTAACTATAATATGCAGAAACATAGAAATGTAAATTAGAGTGATTCCATCCAAGGAAGAGTGATTCAACTTAATGTAATAGCAAGGACTAAAGGAGAGTCAGACAAAATACAGACAAAGCTTAAGACGGAGAAAACACATGAGAACTATCAAACCTGATGCTTCTTTTTAACAGGGTCATAAGAATTAACAACAGCTTCATAAAAACTGAACATGAAAACTATCCTATAAGAAAACAAAAACAGTACTTTTAATTCAATGCCAAAGATGTCACGGGAAAAATATTAACAAAGCAATTAGTAAATGTCTAAATGCCGATTGCGAATTATGTCCAAAAGGAGATCATACATTTAGCAATTACATATTTACGATTCTTAAAACAGCTTGGAAAGCCATAAGTTTCAACCAAAGAAGTGTGGTGCAATACATCATCAATTATATTATATATTAAGGTCCTTGCTGTTGAGCTTGTATTGCAAAATGGAGATTTCTTTTTGAAGGTAGACAACAAAAATAGAATTGGTTTCCACATGTTATTATATTCTCAAAAATTCTTTCTTTTTTCAACTCTCTAAATTAAGCATGTTAGATTGTCTAGAATAATTTTTGTGGTCAAAACATTTCAAAACATGGATATTTCAAATAGGATCTTGCATGTTTCAAAGTTCAAATTTTAAAATTTGCTAAAGTCATGCCAAATTGCAACAAAGTCCAAAGAGTTCATCAATAGAAACCGATTCCAACCAACTAGTAACAGAGGTCACAAGAGAATTATATTCAGATGGAAGACGGGCAAGAATATAAGAGTTAATTTCATAACCTCTAAGTGATTGACATGGTTGGACGTGAGTCCATTTGCTTTAATAGCATAAAGAGATTTGAAATATGTAATGAGATTCTAAATGGGATTTGCTTCTCATGAAATCACATAAACAAAGTAAAACTACATATCGTAAAACAGCACAGAAACAAAGTAAAAGAGAATCAAATTCAAGAACATGTATGGCACCAAAACATAACATGCATCCATTGTAAGAATAATTCAACCATCCACACAAAAAGAGAAGCAAGTAAACATGAAAGAACACAATGATAAAATACATTCTTTTTTTATATATAGTATGTTGAGGACTCTTTTTTCACGCCACATGACATTACTTCATAGGCAACCAACGCCACATCAACATATTATTAATTTTTTGGGAAAATCTCTTTAAAACCCAAAATAAGCTTATATCTTATTCACCTACATGAATTGGGCTCACATGGCCCACAATATCTTCAACATCAATATACAAATCAAGCTCAAGCAATGAATCAAAACTCATGGCCCATATTACCTCTCTCACATTCATGGAAAGTGGCTTCTCCAACAAAAGTCCATATTTACACAAAATGACAACAAAACCCAAGATACGTCATCTTATCTTTGGCTTATGATCCAAAGCTCATGAGTCTCTTTGGGGAAATTTTGGGAGTCGTGGTTTGGAGGGCCAAGAGGTATGTTCAGTAAAGCTCCAACGGTTTAAAGTTAATAAAAGAAATATGTTGCTTGGCATAAATGGCATGTCTTCTCCAACTCCCTAAATTCTCACGAGTCAGTGTGTAATGGGTAACATCTGGTAAGCCTCTCTTATCACATAAACACTTAAAATGATAAAACTCCCCATTGTTCTTTGACTAAAACTTAATACTCATCATATGACAAATACTTAAAAACTCCAACTATCTAAGTGCTGACAAAATAACTATTCATTTTATATCCAGTTGTTGCAATACAAATTTGGAAATCTAATAATATTATTTCACATAAACTACCTTACTATTTTCAGCTAAAATCCAACTCAAACACATGGCTAAATCTAATTGACTATCTTTAATCTTCAAATATAAATATTCTAATATCTTTAATACTCAACTGCCATCTACCATAATCAGACCAAATATTCCCTTGCTAGAGCATGCAAAGCATTAAATGCTCTTCTTGCTCACCAAGATTAAGTCACAACACAATGACACCTTGACTAAATCTCTATAACTTCATTAACTATCAATCAATCATTCTATTACTTAATAAATATGTTTTGTAATAGAATCATGGACTAAAACTATTGATGGGGATGAGAAATAAGTATAGTTCGTCCTTGAGTTGTCATCCAGATCATATAAGAAACTAAAAAAATTAGGTCATCTCTAGTTCGTCCAAGGTGTTGTCCAAATCTAGAAAGATTGTCCTGATATAAAGAAGGTTGTCCAACATAAGGAGGTCGTCCAATCTAAGAAGGTCGTCTAGCGTAGAAATACCTGGACGACCCCTTAACACTTAGAAAATCTTCAGAATGAATTTATGCACCAAAACTTATAATTCAAACCACGTTCTACTATTTTGAAGAATGAGCAAAATCCTTGTCCATCACTTTAACTTCTCACTAAACTCTTAACTTCTAATGGCAGTTATAGAAGATAAGATTAAATCTTCTAACTTCTATAGTAGTTGTAAAAGTTAAATCTTAACCTTCTAACTTCCATATGGTTTGAAGAAGTTACCAATAAAGTAACCACTCCAAGGTTCACTATATAAAGACTCATCTACATCAAACGAAAGTAAGTTTCCACTACTCCTCAAAAGTTGGACTTCTTGAGTTCTAAAAAAAAAACTAACTTAAGTATCGGAGGGTTCTTGGCTGGTTCACCCTAGTTGCCTTTGATCTTTTATTTCTTTCTTTTCAGGCCTTTCAAACAACCTCTAATCTATTGAAGCTTGGAGCATTCAGCCTACTGATTTTCTGTGCATCATCAATTGGTGTCGTTTATGGAAAAGATTAAATTTGTGTTTTTACAATTTATCTTTCTTTGACAAAAAGGCTATATGGTCTGGACAAAGTCAATGGCCACTAGTTCAGACCACCAGGAGAGTGGAAACGCTTCCAACCACCCCAATCGCGCTCACCAATTAGCGCCTATTGTGCAACCACCTTCAGTCCAACAAATGCAATCCATGGCACGAGAACCACTTAAGGGAAACAACATCGCGTAGGGTGCCATACTTGGAAAGGGAAATGGATCAAATAAGGAGGGCTATGGACGAGATGACGGAGAATATGAGAAGGACGAATCACATAGATGATTTAGTTCATCGAACCGATTCCCCTTTCGTAGCTTCCGTTAATAGTCATCACCTGCCTTCCAAGTTCAAGATGCCTTCGTTGGATTCGTATGATGGAACACGCGACCCATGTGACCACATTGTAACCTTTAAGACCACAATGCACCTTCAAGGGGTTCTAGACGAGATAATGTGTAGGGCCTTCCCAACCACCCTTAAAGGGCCAACACGGGTATGGTTCAATAAAATACCACCGAATACTAATGGTTCTTTCAAGGAGTTAAGTAAGTTGTTTGTCAACAACTTTATTGGAGGGCAAAGGCATAAACGCTCCTCATCCAGGCAACTGACTATAGAACAAGGAGAAAATGAGAGCTTGCGATCCTTCATCACTCGCTTCAACAGAGAAGCCCTGATAGTAGATGAAATGGACGATAAATTGATGTTGGCAGCCTTCCACAATGGAGTTCGTTTAGATTTATTCATCCACAAGCTTTATGATCAAGAGCCATAGACCATGGCTGAACTCGTCCATTCAACCCAAAGCTTTTTGAATGCAAAGGATGCGATCATTGCCAAGAAGAGGAAGAGAGCAGAACGAATGGAAGCAGACTTCCCACGTCATCCCGAACAAGGCCTTCATCCAAAGAAGGCCCGAAGAGGAGAGAAGAAGGATAGAGACAACAGGAAGGTAGTTTCGTCTTCAGGAAGAGATCAGCATTACACGCCCTTAAATGTTCCACTTGATCAAGTGCTTATGCAGATCAAGGATGATCCATCTTAAAGTGGCCAGAGAAGATGAAGGGCAATCCTAACAAGCACAATAAGAATAAGTATTGTCACTTCCATAGAGATCACAGGCATGACACGGACGAATGCTATAACTTAAAGCAGTAGATAGGGAATCTTATCAGGCAAAGAAAGTTAAGGAATTTTCTAGGACAAGATCATAAAGACGAGAAGTTAAAAGGAAAAGTAGAAGAGCCATCATGGCCCCTACTTGGAGAAATAAGAGTCTTTGTAGGAGAGACTTCAGCAGGGCAATCTTCTAAGTCAAAGAAGACCTACTTAAAGGTAGTACATAATGTTTAACTCTTTGGACAACCACGAAGGACGAAGGGGGCAGACGAACAGGCCATTACTTTCACAGATGAAGACGCTAGAAAGGTCCATCATCCACATAATGATGCGATCGTCATAACTTTGCTCATTGCAAATTACACGACTAGAAGGGTGTTAATGGATAACAGAAGTTCAGCCGATATCCTGTATTATCCCGCTTTCCAGCAGATGAGGCTTGGACGAGACCAACTCCGTCTAGTGAATTCTCCCTTAGTAGGATTTAGAGGAATGAAAGTACAACCAGTAGATAATATTACTCTACCTGTAGTAGTAAAAGCGTATCCACAACAGTTAGCCAAAGAAGTAAATTTTCTAATCGTAGATTTCTCATCTTCCTACAATGCCATCATTGGACAGAAGAAGAGAGTCTTTACTCCTGAACGAGATAATGCTATCAAGGAAGAGGTCCAGAAGTTAGCCACAACAGAATTTATTTGGAAAGTCTATTACCTGGATTGGTTAGCCAATGTGGTGACGGTCAAGAAGGCAAATAGCAAGCGCAGAACGTGTGTAGACTTCATTGATTTAAACAAGACTTGCCCCAAGGATAGTTATCCTTTGCCAGGCATTGATCAGGTGGTAGATTCAACGACGGGTCATTAGTTGCTAAGCTTTATGGACACCTTTTCAGGGTATAATCAGGTAAAGATGGATGAGACAGATCAAGAGAAGACATCCTTCATTACCAGTCAAGGCCTATTTTGCTACAAGGTTATACCCTTCGGCTTAAAGAACACGGAGGCAACCTATCAGAGGCTGGTTAACCATATGTTTCGTCCATATATTAGACGGAATGTAAAAGTATATGTTGGTGAAAAGCTGGGACGAGGAAAAGCATCTAGATGACCTTCAGGAGACCTTTGATACGCTGAGACAATATAATATGAAATTGAACTCGAGCAAGTGTGCCTTTGGAGTTTTGTTAGGAAAATTTCTGGGATTCATGATTTCACAGAGAGGAATTGAAGTTAATCCTGACAAGATCCAAGCCATTCTGAATATGGAACCACCAAAGAACGTCAAGGAAGCCCAGTCCCTCATTGGACGAGTTATAACTCTAAACAGGTTTGTTTCAAAAGCTACAGATAAATGTTTACCTTTTTACAAAGTTCTCAGGAAGGTATTCAAATGGATGGACGAGTGCCAAAAGGCCTTCTAGGATCTTAAAGTTTATCTTACCACGGCTCCCCTACTAAGTCCATCCATACTAGGTGAGAAATTGTACTTATATTTAGCAGTATGCCCACATGCAGTAAGTTCAGCATTAATTAGGGAAGAAGAGAAAGTGCAAAAGCCTGTGTATTATACAAGCCGAGCACTAAGGGGAGCAGAAGGACAATATCCGATGATTGAAAAGTTGGCTTTTGCATTAATAATGGCTTCCAGGAAGCTAAGGCATTACTTCCAGGCTTATATCATCAACGTCATAATGGATCATCCACTCAGGAAGGCAATGAACAAGTTGGAAGCCACAGGACGACTGATCCAATGGGCCATTAAGCTTAGTGAGTTCAACATCAGGTATCAACCTAGGAATGCAATAAAATCTCAAGCCCTAGCAGATTTCATTGTAGAGTTCACTCCAAGCCATGGTGATTTAGATGAAGGAAATGAAGCTAAGGCATGGATTGTCCAAGTAGATGGGTTGTTCACACTATCTGCAGGAGGAATAGGAGTTGTATTGAAATCCTCGAAAGGGGACAAGATGAAGTATATAGCTAATCTATAGTGCCCAACAACCAACAATGAAGTTGAGTATGAAACTCTTCTTAAAGGGCTAGAATTGGCTAAGTCCTTAGGGACAAAATCAATAGTCGTCCAAGGAGACTCTTAGTTAATTATAGGCCAAGTAAATGGAACATGTGAAGTAAAGGAAGAACGGATGAAGAAGTACCTCAGTAGGGTGAAACGTGTTATTAAGAAATTTAAGGAAGCCAGTTTCCTTCAAGTCCCAAGGGAAGAAAACATGGAAGCAAACGCTTTAGCAAAGGCAGCATCCACAGATGGATCGATGGACGAGCTTGATGAAGTCCAATACATGCCTAGCATAAATCTTCCAGAGGTGCAACAGATAGAAGGTGAAGCAAATTGGATGACCCCAATAATAGTTCACCTAAGGGATGGAAGGCTTCTAAAAGAAAGAGATGAGGCTAGAAAGCTAAGGATTAGATCAGTAAAATATGTCCTTATAGACGAGGTGCTATACAAAAGAGGCTTTTCTTAACCTTACTTAAGATGTTTAGCTCTAGACGAGGTAAACTATATCTTAAGAGAAGTTCACGAAAGAGCATGTGGAAACCATTTAAGAGCAAGAGCCCTAGTCCATAAGGTCGTCCGTGCGGGTTACTACTGGCTAACCATTCAAGTAGATGCCAAGGCTTATATAAAGGTATGTGATTAGTGTCAACGCTTCAGCAACGTCCCTAGACAATCATCGGAATATCTCACCCCTATGATGGCTCCATGGCCCTTTGCACAATGGGGGTTGGATATTTTGGATCCCTTTCCAATGGAAACCAGGCAAATGAAGTTCTGGTAATGGGGATCGATTACTTCACTTAGTGAGTGGAAGCTGAACCCTTAGCAAAAATCATATAGCAAAACGTAAAAAACTTTGTTTGGAAGAGCATTGTGTGTCGATTTGGGGTGCCTATGGTACTAGTATTAAACAATGGACGATAGTTTGATAACACACACTTTAGAAATTTTTGCGAGCAACTTGGAATCAAAAATCATTATTCCTCACCCTTCCACCGGCAAGCAAATGGATAAGTTGAAGTAGCAAACCGATTCTTCTTAAAGATCATCAAGGCTCGGTTTGAGGGAGCAAAGGGAGTATGGCCAGATGAGCTACCAAGTCTTCTATGGGCTTACAGGACGGCTGTGAGGACCCTCACAGGGGAAACTTCTTTTAAACTAGCCTATGGAAGTGAAGCAGTCATACCTGCAGAAGTACACACAGCTAATCATAGGGTAATGAAGTATCAAGCTAAAGAAAATGAAGAACTACTTCGTCTTAACCTCGATCTAATAGACGAGTTAAGGATGGAGGTAGAGCAGAGGACAGCAAGGTATAAAACCTCATGGCTAGACAATATAATACAATGGTGAAACCCAGGCGCTTTAACATTGGGGATCTCATCCTAAAAATAGTCTCTTAGCAACCAGGAACCCAGCTTATAGGAAATTGAGGCCTAATTGGGAAGGATCTTATAGTGTATTAATTGCAAGAGGCAAGGATCATACTACTTAGAAGCCCTAGATGGAAGAAAGCTGGAGCAACCCTGGAATGTTAAGCATTTAAGGAAATATTACCAATGAGGTATCAACCTAGACAAGCATCATCTTGGACGAGCCAAAGTTTGTTATTTTCCGTTACTTATGTTTACTTGTGTTCGTTATTAGTACTATATGTTGCTTTGTATTTTAATTCCCTAAAAAAGTGTTAGTTTCTAACTTATGCACTGTCTAAGGACAAGTTTATGACAAACAAAGTCAAGTACTTAGTCTACCTGTTTATATATAGGTATTTTTAATTCCCTTAAGGCACTAGCTTCTAAGCATGTGTCATACCTCTGGACATAAGGATGTAACGTCTATAAGCTTTTCATAAGAATAAAGTAAAGAAAAAAAAACCTAAGGTACATTCATCTAATCAATGGACGAGGTAAACCCTAAGGTATATTTGTCTATTCAATGGACGAGGTAAAGCCTAAGGTATATTTGTCTAACTAATGGACGAGGAAAAAACGTGCACGTAAAAATATTCAAAATCTATGGATGAACCTGACCAGTTAAACAATCCAATCTCTAGATAAGTAAATGCTGGAAATGTCTTGCCCAAAGATAAAGATTAATGCGAGCTATAAGTCAAACTTATGGACAAAGAAAGCTGGCAAAAGAAATTTCATTCATAGACGAGTTACACATGCAAAATATAATGAATGGAATGTTGAGCATAAAAAAGTTGTCCTAATATGGACGAACTGAATGCCTTCACAAAGTGGATGGACCACAATTAAACCATTAGATATAACATGGACGATATAAGCAGAAGAAAACTTGTCTATGAACAAAGTATAGCATGTTTAACAAAGAACAAAGAATGAAGATGAAAACAAACATTCATTCATAAATATCTAAAAAAAAAGGGTAGACAACCATCATCTAAAAACCCTTATAAAGTTAGCCTAAAAAGGCAATTGTATCAGAACTCGCTTCAAAAACGTGGACGAGTCAAATGTACTTAGACAAATTTAAATGGTCTAAAACAACGGATCTCATATTTAAATAATAAAAAAAAAAGGGAAGATGACAAGATAATATTTTAAACATCTTTCATTGAGGGTTATCTCCAGAATTAGGCTCGTCCTGAGCAGGCTAGGTAGTGGCATCGTTCTTGATGTTGACATATTCAGAGCTCGTCTAAAAGAGAAAGCTTACAGCACCAATATTGAGCTTGATGGAGCTAAAGTCAACTTCAGGGAAGCGTTCCTCAACGTCTATATGAAAGTCTTCAAAGCCAGCAGCGTAGTTCCTGTCCAAAAGGACGGTAAACTGACTAGAAGCTCTGAACTCCTCAACAACATCTTCTTTGGCCTTTTTGAGAAGGGCGCGCAGCTCGTCGTTCCTCTTCTAAAGATGGTCAAGACGAGTATCCTTTTCGACGGCATTAGCCTTAAGCTTTTCAACGAGGTTTTATAACTCCCTAACCTTGTCCATAGCTTTGGCTGCCACCTACCCCTACAATCTTTGCCTACACCTCACTAATCTTTGCTTCCAGCCTTATTCTGTTTTGGTCCATCTTAGTAGCCTGCATGGACACTGCTATGAACTTTGACATAACCTATATATGCAATTGATTGAAATTGATTAGACTAAAGGTGTGAAGTGTAACAAGAAGAAATGAAAACAATAATGAAAACATACCTTAAAGAGATCATGAACAGTAGAGTTTTCAAATTCTTTCAAGGACATGTCATAGCATATAGCCATGTCCTCATCAGTCACGGCCTTTTGAAACCTTTCCCAAGCAAGATCTTCGTTCTCAAGAAGATTCATGGGAAGTCTTCCAGAAGGACGAGGTGGTTACCACAAGCTTGGACGGAGTGACTCCAGCAAGTATAGACAAGTCCAGATCATGAATTTGAATGGACGGTTGTTGAGAGGTAGGGGGGATAACTGAGCCAGACTTGACTACCCCAGGTTTAGACGACCCATGCTTCGCCTTCTTATTTCCTTGACGATTGGGAAGATTTCCCAAATCAAGCGCCCTGAATAAACTTTTTCTTTTGTCTCCAGCAGAAGGACAAGGTTGGGATTGAGCCTTTGGCAAGGTTACCTCGTCCACTAATCTTTTCCCTTTGTTTTCCTTCATGATTGCAATCCCTATGGAGAAAATTGTTAAGAGTCTGGTCAAAACAAATAATAAAAGAAATTTTCCAAGTAAAACTCACATCTGCGAGTAGTAAGCTCGTGTGCTAAAGCTTTAAGAGATGGTTCAGGTCCAAGTCCCTAAGTTACAAGACATTGGAGAGTAAAAAGAGAATGAAAACTCCTATCAGCAAATAGACAAGCCTTCTGGATGCGTTCAAGAAGAAATTTGCTCAAAGAAGGTGGTCTAATAGCTAAATAAAAAAATAAAGAGAAGAAGAGGGCGTTTTGATAACAGACAACGCAAGAACATTGGGGCAACTGATGGGGATGAGAAATAAGTATAGTTCATCCTTGAGTTGTCGTCCAGGTCATATAAGAAACTACAAAAATTGGGTCATCTCTAGTTCGTCCAAGGTGTTGTCCAAATCTAGAAAGATTGTCCTGATATAAAGAAAGTCATCCAACATAAGGAGGCTGTCCAATCTAAGAAGGTCGTCCAGTGTAAAAATACCTGGACGACCCCTCAACACTTAGAAAATCTTCAGAATGAATTTATGCACCAAAGCTTACAATTCGAACCACGTTCTACTATTTTGAAAAATGGGCGAAATCCTTGTCCATCGCTTTAACTTCTTATTAAACTCTTAACTTCTAATGGCAGTTATAGAAGATAAGATTAAATCTTCTAACTTTTATAGTAGTTGTAGAAGTTAAGTCTGAACCTTCTAACTTCCATACGGTTTGAGGAAGTTACCAATCAAGTAACCACTCCAAGGTTTACTATATAAGGACTCATCCATATCAAACGAAAGTAAATTTCCACCACTCCTCAAAAGTTGGAATTCTTGAATTCTAGAAAAAAAACTAACTTAAGCATCAGAGGGTTCTTGGCCGGTTCACCCCGATCACCTTTGATCTTGTGTTTCTTTCTTTTCAGGCCTTTCAAACAACCTCTAATCTATTGAAACCCGGAGCATTCAGTCTACTGATTTTCTATGCATCATCACATATAAATACCCAAAAGATGAAACTTTTCCCGCAAAACACTAGTAGTGTGTTCAGCACTTAACACCTGGTTGAAAGTGACATCACCAGTCATTTAATGCTCAATCCTAGCAACCAGCTGCTATATCCAAAATAGCAATATATCCTTAAAAGAGATCTTACCATTTTTAGCTAAATTCAAGAAATAAATTTTGAATATTCCCTCCAGCAGCCTGACATGATCCAACTAACCTCATCTACTTCAGTTCCAAGCAACAACTATCTTATGACAGCTGTAACAACTTTTTCAAACAGCTGTTTCAAAATAGATGGGACAGCTGATCTAACAGCCTTAACATTACTGAATTTCCTGATTTGGTTAAAAATCAAAACCAACCAAAGAAACTATTTTTTTCTTGCTAAAATAATTTCCTTTTTTGCTAGTCTTTCCTCTAACTGATATTACCCAAAACAGCAAAGACCCCTAAAGTTGAACATACCACTTTCAACCAAATCCTATGATGGATTTTCTGAAAATTTATTGCTAATAGAGACAGATTTTGGCTAAGATTCTTTGCTCAGTACTCTTAAACTCAGTTATAAATAGAATCCCTCATCAACACATCAAAGCACACCAATAGAGAAGAACTAATCTCTCAAAAGCTTCTCTATTTTCTCTCTCCCTCTAATTATCTTCTTAACTCTTAATGAAGTTCTGAGCTTCTGAGTTCTTAATTTCCAAATTAAGAACTAAGCTCTTTAGCCCTTAGCTCATAAATTCCCCTCATATCACTAGTTATAAGCCCTTATCACTGCCTAACAAAAAATCCCAGCAACACTGCTAAATACACTATTACACACCCATACCATTACTCATCTTATGCTCATTATCTCACTCTCCATATTTAAAAAATACATTTATCTTGCTGCCCATATCTCCAAATACCTAAACATATCTCTATACTTTTCTCTTACAAAATCTTTTCTCTTAGAAAGTAGCACAAGCATCACTATAATCTTTCCAGCAGCTCTAACATAATTCCTTTACCATCTTACATATCTCTCATACATATCACAAAGTACATATCTCACAAAATATCCATACATATCTCTCATATATCTTACAAATTACATCTCTCACAAATTAGACATACATATTCCTCATATATATTACAAACCCATTTTTCACCAAGTATCCATACTTATTACTCATACATATTACAAATACTACATTCCACAAAACATCTATATCTTTTACCATCTCCATATTCCTCAAAAAATATCAAACACTCACACTAAAAGCCCTTCTTGTGGAAGACATAAACTCCTAATGTTAAAGCCCTCTCCCAAAAGGCACAAATACTTCTTACAAAAGCCCCTCTCATGGAAGACACAAACCTATCTTACGAAAGCCCTTCCCATGGAAGGCAATACTATTCATAACTTCACAATAACTAAAAAAGCATTATAAAGGGAAAATTCATTTAAATGCATGATAAAGGAGACAAACTTAGGTAGCCTCTACACACAGTTGGACATATTCTCTCTTCCTCTAGTTGCACCAATTTTTCCCCTTCAATCTTAAAGTTATTATGACAAACTGTCTCTCCACCGTTGGTGTCATTCTACTGGAATACTATTAATTCATTGACACTATACATCTAGAGCTACAAACCATGCAAACATAAGTCACTACGTTTCCATATCTCTAAATGAACATTATTGAATACATGATTATTTCACATTTAAATACATATTACTTTATTTCAACTACTATTACAACTATTAATCAAAACTATTATATCAAACACATATTATTTACTTATTCAACCATTATCATGATTCTTAGACTTTGAGCTTTACCCATTTTGTAGGCCTAAAAATACACCACAAGCCATTGGACTACTTGGCCCAATGTCGAGTTCTGAGCGCAACTCTC
This sequence comes from Quercus variabilis, assembly GCA_030445155.1. Taxonomy (NCBI): domain Eukaryota; kingdom Viridiplantae; phylum Streptophyta; class Magnoliopsida; order Fagales; family Fagaceae; genus Quercus; species Quercus variabilis. The sequence continues at coordinate 33,824,523 of CP129445.1, forward strand.
CATAGAAACCCAAGTCTAGCAAGGTCATCCCTCCAGCGGACAACATGTGGCTACACAATGAAAAATGGGTCCCAATATAGTATAAGATAACAAAATATATCAACCATTTTCTAACGTAATTAAGTTGATCTAGGCTTCAACAAAATACATCAACCATTTTTCTAACACAACAAAGTACATCAACCTTATTTCTAACATAACAAAGTTGATAAACTACTACCAAAATAAAGTTTATCTAAGACACCATTTACATGTTTCAACTACCAAACTATTTACTTGACGTTTGTTTTACAAGGATTCCCTCTTGGAATTGTTCATAAAAAGTTTTTGTGCTCCAAACATGCCACTTATATCCATACTCGTAATTCTCTCATCCTCTACCATACTTTTGATATGAAGCTTTTCTATTTCAATACTAATTCTTCCTCCTCCATTTGAATTCTTTTCTCCTCCATTTGAATTCTTTTCTCCTTTAATCGAATTCTATCTTTATCCCTCAACTCTTCCAATTGAAGCCTTTCCGTTTTGATGTGAAGACTCTCTTTTTCTTATTCTTGTAAGTCCTTAATAAATTTCATTCTCTTTGCCAAATATTCTCCAGCATCTTTCCCACTAGTATTTTTCTTTCAATCGGCCTTTTTGGCCTTCCTACCTATTGGTCTCTCAAAGTTAATAGTGTCATCAAGTAAGGACACATCATCCCCATCAGCAATAGATATTGAATTCGAAGTTGGAGGTAGCACTACTCTCGAGTTTTTCTTAGGCATGTTCCATTTTGGTCGGTGCTTCAACACATGCCAACAATGTTCAAATTGAAAGGTTTTTTTGAATCTGTTTCTATACATATCCTTTGCATTTTCAATCTAAAAAAATTAAAAGAAATAAAACATAATTAGTATCTTCAAACTATTGGTGAATATCTGTTTTAAACCTATTGCAATATAATTTATACTTTGTCCCGTTCGATTGTACCACTATGAGGGGTTGCTTCAAGTGTAGCTATGAACCCACAAAATCTACTTGTCTCCCTATTAATCATTCCCCATCTACTTGATAGGGAGACAGAAGTACTTGTGGTGCCAGATGGACTGTGTTGGTAGGAGTATTGCCAATTTTTTTCACAAAATGTTTCTTGTTTTTGCTCATTAGCATGCACGGCATCAATACTAGTATTGAGCCATACCGATATTAGGATATTATCTTCGCCTACACTAAATTTGGTACCCTGTCTCGGTTTATTAGATATGGCAATCTCAACTTCAGGTGGAGAATTAGAAACAGACATTGGGTTATTTTGGAAAACACCCAACAAAGGCAAGTCAACATCAAATCCCCTTGTATGATAATAGTATAAAATGGCAAGTCTCCTTATGAGTCCATAAGTAGATAATGTACAAAATGACACAGCCTACTTATTAAAGACACTCCTACAAGGCACCCAAATCACCAAGAGTATGACATGATAAAACAAGACAATCAATTGAAGCTTAGTATAAAATACAATTAGTACTATAAAATTAGAACCAATAGGTAAATAATTAGAACTAGAGTAAATCAAGTATATGATAAAAGTGATCACATCTAACCAAATCTATTAAAACCCAAATGGAAACAAACAGATTCCTTCATATTTCCAAAGGCTATAGGACAATGAAAACATTCCTACAAACCCATTTCAAACAGCTCATTATTCAAACATTCCTAAAGGTCCTCGCTTGAGACTCAGCTGCAAAAACCAAATTTCCAAATCCCCAATTACATCACAACTCAACATTGGGTACAAGCACAACTCCTGAAACACCTAATGATAATCACATCATCTATAAATATACTAAATGGTCATAACAGATTTACTTTCACTAAACTAAACCAAATTTAAGATTTTAAAATTTATTGTCTAATCCCACTAGGTTCTAAATTCAATTGAAAATTTTCCTATACACACTCTGCCTACAACCAAGAATTTAAATTTCCCAGTCACAAATTCAATGAACTATAACAAAAACAAGAACAAAAACATAAAATAATGCACAAATTACAACTAGATTGAAATGTTGAATTACAATACCATTTAAAAGCTCCATAAAAGATTCAGACCAAAATTATAGAAAGATTGACAGAAATAACTTACTTGTTTTGGAGTTGAATCGGCCAGAAGCTTTGCTCCAATTGGTGATGAACTTGTGACAGAAATACAAGACGCACAACCAAACATCCAAACCCTAACCCAAATTAAAACCTAATAACTCATTGTTTATACACATGAAGCTTCGGTCTGACCCAAATGGAAGCCTAATCTCCTCCCTTGAAGCTTCGGTTTTGAGATGAGAACGGAGAGCAGATGGGTTTCAAGCCTGGGTTTTTGGGTTCGGTCAGGGAGAGAAGAGCTTGGGTTTGTGATTGTGGGTTTGGTTAGAGGAAGAAGAGAATAGGTTGGGTTTTGAGTTCGGTCAAAGGGAGAAGGAAAAAGCTTAAGTTTTTGGCGGCATGGGTTGAGGGAAGGGAAGTAGCGTGAGGTGTGGGAGAAGGGAAGGGTGCATTGTGGCTTGGGTTGAGGGAGAACGAAGAGAAAAAAAAATAGAGAGGAGGTAGTGTGTGAGGGAGCCTTTTAGGTAAATATTGCTAAAATCAAAATATATTTGCGTTATAGGTACTGTTTGAAGTTAATTGTGGAAATGAGGAGAGAGATTGAATTTTGGCAACACCGTTGCCGAAATTCAACAAAAAAGTAGGAGAGAGAATGAGCAAAAGGTGGAAATTGTCAGATGTTGAATTTCGGCAACACCGTTGCCGAAATTCATCTGCCCAAATTTCCTGTGCTGTCCGGATGTGTGAGAAGTGCAATAATGCGTGAACGCCCAAACTTAAAAAAAAAAAAAAAAAAAAAAAGTAATTATGGCAATGGTATTGCCGAAAATAGTAGGAAAAAAAAAAAGTGAATGCGAAAGAATTAAAGAAAAATATAATGTGCTACCTACACAATATTTTTACAATATTTTCACAATAAATTACAAATAACTAGTTATTATTAGTTCAAATTTAAATTTGACATTGACATTACTATTTTAATTTAACAATAACAACAAGTAACAACCTGATACTTAGCATTTGTTGTAAAAATATTGTAAAAATTGTATGCACTTATTATTTCTTAAAAAAAAAAAAAAAAAAATTCCCAATTGTGGCAATGCTATTGCCGAAATAGTGGGGAAAAAATTTTCCCCACTATTTCGGCAATGGCATTGCCACAATTGGGGAAAAACTTTTTTCCCAATTGTGGCAATGCCATTGCCGAAATTGTGGGGAAAATTTTTTCTCCGCAATTTCGGTAATGCCATTTGGGAAAAAAATAAAAAAACTTTTTTCTCAATGTGGCAATGGGAAGTTGTGGAAAAAAAATTTTTTCCTCAATTTCGACAATGCCATTACCGCAATTAGAAAAAAAAATAATGAGTGGGTGCCAAAAAAAAAAATGGTAATTGTGACAATGGTATTCCCGAAAATGGTAGGGGAAAAAAAAAAGTGAATGCGGAAGAATTAAAGAAAAATATATAAAGTGTTACGTACATAATATTTTTACAATATTTTCACAACAAATCACAGGTAACTGGTTATTATTAATTCAAATTTAAATTTAACATTGAGATTACTATTTTAATCCAACAATAACAATAAGTAATAACTTGACACTTAGAATTTGTTGTAAAAATATTGTAAAAATTGTGTGCACTTCATTTCTAAAAAAACAAAAAAAAAAAAAAAAATTTCAATTATGGCAATGGTATTGCCGAAATACCATTGCCACATTTAAAAAATAAAAAAAAAATCCCAATTGTGGCAATGGTATTGCCGAAATACCATTGCCACATTTTTTTTTATAAAAAAAAAATTCCCACAATTTCGGCAATACCATTGCCGAAATTGTGGGAAATTTTTTTTTTTTTTTTTTTTTTCAATTGTGGCAATGCCATTGCCGAAATAGTGGGGAAAATTTTTTACCCACTATTTCGGCAATAGCATTGCCACAATTGGGAATTTTTTTTTTTTTTTAAGAAATAATAAGTGCATACAATTTTTACAATATTTTTACAACAAATGCTAAGTATCAGGTTGTTACTTGTTGTTATTGTTAAATTAAAATAGTAATGTCAATGTCAAATTTAAATTTGAACTAATAATAACTAGTTATTTGTAATTTATTGTGAAAATATTGTAAAAATATTGTGTAGGTAGCACATTATATTTTTCTTTAATTCTTTCGCATTCACTTTTTTTTTTCCTACTATTTTCGGCAATACCATTGCCATAATTACTTTTTTTTTTTTTTTTTTTTAAGTTTGGGCGTTCACGCATTATTGCACTTCTCACACATCCGGGCAGCACAGGAAATTTGGGCAGATGAATTTCGGCAACGGTGTTGCCGAAATTCAACATCTGAAAATTTCCACCTTTTGCTCATTCTCTCTCCTACTTTTTGTTGAATTTCGGCAACGGTGTTGCCGAAATTCAATCTCTCTCCTCATTTCCACAATTAACTTCAAACAGTACCTATAACGCAAATATATTTTGATTTTAGCAATATTTACCTAAAAGGCTCGTGTGTGAGGTGTGGGAGAAGGGAGAACTTGAATAGAGGAGGGAGAACCCAAAAAAAAAAGAAAAAAAGTAGGTAAAAAGTTGGAGCATGTGGTGAAAATGAGGGAAAGAGCACGTGTGTCTGAATAAACAAATGATATTTTGTTTAACACCTTGCAATAGTGAGCTACTAGAAATGGCAACTCACTTTCTAGCAGTTCAGTGTAACTAAGTGTAAAAAATTATAGCATATAGCATGTTTGATGTAATGTGTTTTTTGTGTGTTGGTTGTTATTAATAGCATTTTTAAGCATTATAGCATTCTTGATGTGAATGCTCTAAGTCATCATTCCTTTTGCAACAACAAACCAAACTGAAATTGACTTAGGGAAATAGTCAAAACTTAAGTACAGTATCATAGGTGCAGTTTCTTAAGTTCTCTTCTTAAAATTTAGCAATGTGACTTTTTTCCTCATAAAATACAAGTGTATTTTTAGTTAAATAGCAGCATAGTTAAATTTTAAAAAGAGAATCTAAAAAATTGCACTAAGTGCTGTGCTATAACTAAATTTTGCCCTCACTAAATTGTCGTAGTAAAAACAAAATCAACAGTGGCCTCCAATGAATTCTACCATTACCCAGTGTTACAAACAAGTTTTTGAAGGATTTGTACACCATCCCAGCTTCCCAAGTTGTCATTAAAAAGTAAAAGTTAGTGGGAAAGCAAGCAACATTAGCTCACATTCACCAAAGTCTTTGCCTCATTAATTTCCAACAAAACTACTTTGTTTCTTACCTTCAGCAAGTCCGGAATTATGTTTTCCACTCATTCCGCTCGTAATCTCATTAGCAGCACATGAAAAATATCCCCTTTCTCCCTCTCACCTAATTTATGCTTTCTCCCATTGTTAACAATGATCAGGTTGTTTATTTATTTTTATTTTTTTACCCCTCTTGTTTATTACACTGATAGTGATATGTCTAAAATAAAAGAGAACTTGCCCCCCAACCCCCAATCTCACATTTGCTAGTGTGATAAATTTTTGGACTAAACATTTTACACGTGCCTCATATTTATTTTATTTTATTTTATTTTATTTATTTGATAGGGTGCCTTATATTTATTTAGCAAAGAAAAAAGGATGAGTTATTTCGGGAAAAATTTGGTAAATAGTATATTTTTTGGAAAAAATTTGGTGAATAGTATGCGGTTGAAAGTATTTAGTAAGTTGGACTGTTTTGAAAAATCGAGTTTGTGAAACTCAATTTTGGGTTAGAACTTGAGTTTTACAAACTCAATTTTCAAAAAAAATCCAACTAACTAAATACTTTCAGCCGCATGCTATTTATCTAATATTTTTCAGAATTCTTGGACTAAACATTGACTACTGATCATTGACTCATTATATTGACTAGTAAGAGAAAGGTAGCATCAATAATATTAATGCATATTGAAGATTATTGATGAAACTTAATACTTAATTGATTTATTCAGCCGCTCGTTTCCTAGCCCTATGGACCGCCTCCTAGAATCAATCTGGACAAATATCTATCTCGTGTCCTCTTTGCCTTGGTTTCAAAAGCCTTGGAAAGGGATGGATAGGGGCCCAGGTATTCCTCCTTGTTGTAGTGTGTTTAGTTGTTTGTTGAAAAAAAAAAGGAAAAAAAAAAAAAGGCAAAGTACGTATTTGGTCCTTATCATTTACCTCATATTTCAATTTAATTTGGTCTTTAACTTTTCAATTATATCAATTTAGTTATTAACCTTTCAGTGTCGTGTCAATTTAATCTTATGTTTTGAATAGAAATTGTTGATGTGACAAACATCTAAAATAAAAAATTAGTTTATTAGACTAATTTTTAATTTTGGCTATTAATCACATTCGCAATTTTCATCTAAGTGATAATAGTAGGGACTAAATTAACATGCTATTGAAAGGTTAAGGACCAAATTAACATAATTGAAAGGTTATGAACCAAATTAGAATATTTGGTCCTTATCCTTTACCTCATATTTCAATTTAATTTGGTCTTTAACTTTTCAATTATATCAATTTGGTTCTTAACATTTCAGTGTCATGTCAATTTAATCTTATATTTTGAATAGAAATTGTTGATGTGACAAACATTTAAAATAAAAAATTAGTTTATTAGACTAATTTTTAATTTTGGCTATTAATCACATTAGCAATTTTCATCTAAGTGATAATAGTAGGGACTAAATTAACACGTTATTGAAAGGTTAAGGACCAAATTAACATAATTGAAAGGTTATGAACCAAATTAGAATATAAGGTAAAGGATAAGGATCAAATACATAATTTATCCCGGAAAAAAATTTGTGTTATACTGCATGAGACTATTAAAGTATTTATTACAAAAAAAAAAAATAGAAAATATAGACGAAACCCAAACGCATGGACCAAGTTCATGTGTAAATTGAAAAGAAAAGAATGAGAGTTGTACTTTGGAGGCTTTTTCTTCAATGTTGGGCTTGATTGAAAGTTTTACAAATGGGCTTGAATTGTTGCGACCCATAAGCCGATGTGAACAAATTTTAATGTATGGGCCGGGGACTTCTACTTGTGCTGAATAAAAACTCACACCCGTGCCTTCTAGTGTATATTCATTGTTCAATGCTGGCTTCATCACAATTAATGCTCATGTCCTGAGTTTTTAAATTTAGCAGCTCTGTAATAGTATCATTCCTTTTGTAGCAACAAACCAAACTGAAATTTGATTAACTAAATTGTCATGTTTAGTAAAAACAAAATCAACAGTGGCCTCCAATGAATTCTACTATTACAAACAAGTTTCTGAAGGATTTGTACACCATCCCAAGTTGTCATGAGCTAGTGGGAAAGCAAGCAACGTTAGCTCACATTCACCAAAATCTTTGCCTCATTTTTCCAACAAAATTACTTTGTTTCTTACCTTCAGCAAGTTTTCCTCTTTATAATCTCATTAGCAGCACATGAAAAATATCCCCTTTCTCCCTCTCACCTAATTCATCATTTCTCTCATTAATCGCATTCTAAGGCAAATTATTAACAATGATCAGTTTTTTTTTTTGTTTTCATTTTTCCCTTTTTCTCATCCCCTCCTGTTTATTACACTGATAGTAATATGTCTAAAATAAAAAGATCACTTGCCCCCCAACCCCCCAACCCCCACCCCCTCCAATTTCACATTTCCCTAGTGTGATGAATTCTTGGACTAAACATTTTACCCGTGCCTCATATTTCTTTAGCAAAGAAAGAAGGATGAGTTATTTTGTATCTTTATTGTTGTGTCTGACACTCTAACTAAGTTAATGTTTACTCTCTTTTTGTTTCACTTTATTTATTGCTAAAGATCTTTGTTAGATATCGTTAAACTCATTTATTGTTCTGAGTTTACTGATGAATAAGTTTTTTGGGGAATTGACAAATACTCCCTCCGTCTCATTTTTTTTGTCCTGTTTGAAATGTATAAGTTTTCAAAATTACCCTTAAAAAAATTTATCAAAAAATTGAATTAGTAAATTAATAGGGGTATAATAGAAACATTAGTAAATTAATGACTTTTATTTTTAGAAACGGAACAATATTTTGGGACATCTCAAAATGGAATAGTGGACAAAAAAAATGGGACGGAGGTAGTATATTTATTTAGGAAAATTCTGCTGCCACAACTATTATGCACAACTCGCCACGTGGGCATGTTGTGCACCATGTTGTGCACAAAGTTGTGCACAATAGTGTGGCACCAGAACCACTCATTTATTTAACATTGCTAACAGTAGGCTCACATATTCCTGTTACTTGCCTCTTAAAACTTTGTATGCTTCAAAACCTAATCATTTCCATTAAAAATATTTTTTCTTCATTTGATTTATACTTCTCTCTTTTTTTCTTTTTCCTTTTTTTGGGTGGAAGGAAAATATCATTGCACATTTCACTCACTTATCTCCCTTCTTTTCTTCTTCTTCTTTTTTATTTATTTTTTTTTTTTTTACTTGATTTATACTTCACTCCCTTATTACATATTTTTATAATCAATGGTAGATGTTAATGGAAGACCCATTGGCATGAGTATTAGACTCAATTACCGCAAAGAATGTAAGTCTAACCGTTAACTTATAAATACAACATGTGTCCCAATGACTAAAATGATCCTAACAAATACAATCACAATGGATTTATCTTGATACAACTTCCTTGATATTGTTTATGATAAAAATTATCTAGAGTAGCGATAATACAGACTGATTTGAGGATTTATAAATTACATACTAAGTAAACTTCCACTAATATCACAAATTGGATTATCAACAAAATTAATAATAAACTAGATTGTAAACTTAGTTTATGCACCAAAAAAATCCAGTAGTAGCAATGATGAGGTGGTCAAGCCGAAGGCCAGGGGGGGCGAGAAGGGGCAAGTCCCCCCCCCCCCCCCCCGGACCTCCCAAAAAAAATCCAGAATAGCAATCCAAATATTACATTATTAAGCATTTTGACCTTGACACAAATGCTCCACATCTAGAGAAGAAAGCAATATTAGGTGCAAATCTTCATAACATTATTTTGTCTTTTTTCGAAATAAAACAAAGTTTTGTAAGTCCTACTTAACACCCATACTTTTTTTTCTTGCCACATGTTCTCAAGTGTTGGAAATTGTTTTTCTCGAAGTGCTTCCCACATAATCATAAAAAAAAAAATATTTAGGTCCTTGTATATCAAACTAAAACCTTAGCGTTCCCTAATCTTTTTCTCTTCTACTTTAACATTTTCATAATTTTAATTTTGAAACACTTTAATTTTACTATAGAACCAAATTTTAACTACTTACTACTTAAAGATTAGAGTAAAAAAATTAAATTTTGCATAACTTTTTAAGAGCATTCATGGCCATCAAAATACAACTTTATAATTATTTTATATTGATTTATTTTCTCAATTTATTTTAAGGAATCAAATTACATGTTTAAATTCTATATATTTAGAATAGTCTCTTAATTTGATTGTTATTAACTATGATTTTTTTTTTTTTTTTATTTTAATAATATGAATTAATACTTATATTCAATTGAGATTATGGAGAAGCCAAATTATAATAATGATTTAGATTCAAATTCTAAACAAACTCATATCGAGGTGTATTTTATTAATCTTCCAATTGAACAAATTAAACTATGTATGAAAAAATAAATCAGAGTTTATATTATATTAGATTTTGTATGACAATTGCATTAATAGTATATAATTGTTTATCTATTTTCTTATTAACATCGATTAATAATATTTAGATCAATTTTACTTTCAATCTTATCTTTTAGTTTTGCCCTCTCTAAATTGAAATCTTGACTCCACCACTACGTGGTCTTACTCTAGTAAGTAAAGTGATCACCTCAATTTCAATGTTGAAAATCATGGATAAGTTACTCAGTACTAAAATAAAGACAATTAAAATGGATATATGACACAAAAATAAACTACAATTAAAAACTTATTTTGTATTTGATATGGATTTTTATTGTACTTCAACTTTAATATATTTTATATAATATGATTATGAATTTGGAAAAAGTCACATCCAACAACAAATAATTGTTTCTTGAAAATTCTGGTATGATTTGAACGTGTATAATATTTGTTTTATTTTTGAGCTAATTAAAATTGCTATATAATAAGAAAAAAAAAACCTTAATAATTATATACAGTGTATGATTATATTTTTGGATGAAATTTCGAAGCCATACCCTGATGGTGTATATCTAAGAGCATCCACAGCAGTGGATCTATAATTTTAGCTATTTAGCAACACTAAAAGTTACTTTATCTATTTTAGCTACACACATGCTACAGCAGTGGATCTATTTTAGCCTTTAACACAATAAAATAATATAAACATCACAATAAAATAATATATTCTCTACACTAAAATAATATACCCTCTACAATAAAATAATATATCCTACTCCAAAAAATAAAATTCACAGCACCACCCGCAACTTCCTCTACCATCGGCCACAGCCACAACCACCACCACCACCATTACCGGCCACAACCACCAGGCAACCACAACACAACATAGAAAAAAAAAAAAAAAAAAAAAAAACAAAAAACAAAAAAAAAAACCACAACCACCACCACCATTACCGGCCACAACCACCAGGCAACCACAACACAACATAGAAAAAAAAAAAAAAAAAAAAAAAAAACAAAACCACAACCACCACCACCATTACCGGCCACAACCACAACACAACATAGGAAAAAAAAAAAAAACAAACAAAAACAAAAACCAAAACCACAACCACGGCGACTGGGAAGGCGTGGGGTAAGGCGATCGCGGCTGGGAAGGCATAGGATGAGACGATCGGCGGCTGGGACGGCGTGGCTGAGGCGATCGGCGGCTGGGAAGGCGTGGGGTGAGCGATCGGCGGCTGGGACGGCGTGGCTGAGGCGATCGGCGGCGTGAGATGAGATGATATGAGATGAGGTGATCGGCGGCGTGAGGCGATCGGCAGCGTGAGGCAATCGGCGGCGTGAGGCGATCGGAGAGAGTGACTGAGAGAGAGAGATGAGAGAGTGCCTGAGAGAGTGATGAGAGAGTGACTGAATGAATCAGAATTTTTATTATTTTATTTAACCGGCCGAATAAAAAAATATATTTTATTTTTTGCTTCAGCTACAGTGCACATCTATTTTTAGATGTGCACTGTAGCAATTCATCTATAAATTTTAACTTTACCACCACTGCTGCATGAGGTTTTTTGTGTTTGTGGAGCTAAATTTTAGCATTATAGCAATTTAGCTCCACTGCTGTGGGTGCTCTAACAAAATATAAAATGGTTAAAGGAAGCCCAAAGTTTTCCTCAAGATTCCCTTACAGAAAAAGATTCTAAGTTCGTGAAAAATGCAACAACGCCGTCTGTGGGAATCGAACCCACGACCACGTGGTTAAAAGCCACGCGCTCTACCGGCTGAGCTAAGACGGCTAGTTGATTTTAGAGCGCCATATATTATAATTGAAGTAAAACATATTTATGAGTCCCTGACACCCATTAACGTATTCTCTTCTTCGTTTTTTTAAAAAAAAAATAATAATAACCCAACCAATGATCAGTTAAAGACCATATATAATGTTGCACAATATTAATGATTTGTTTCATCAACTACACGTATTACGAAGATTATTTGGCATTTCACTCTGGCTAATTATTGCTATTAATTTGTTGCCATTGATTGCAAACAAAAAAAAAAAAATTTGTTGCCATTGATTTATCTTTTTTTTTCCAAAGGAGATCTTTTTAGTTATTTTTTGAGCACTGCTAATTCTTTGAATTTCTTCTTCGTTGGGGCCTTTAAATAAAGTATAAATTAGTAATATATTAACTACTTCCAATTCAAAGTATAAAATGAACAGAAGTGAAGGTAAAAAAAAAAAAAAAAAAAAAAAGAGTGACCCCTCACAAGTCACGAGAATGATAAAGTTGAGGATATAACATTTGAGGTAAGTTAGCTAGGTACTTTATGAGGTACCCTTTACTTTACATTGCTTTTAGTATACACTATTTTCATTTGAAATGCTAAATTAAAAATTTGGACTTTGTAGGTGTGGTTATTAATATTATACTCTATTCACTTAAACCTTAAATGGGGTGAAATTATCTGCGTAGGCGTAATAGTCAAGCTTATCACTACTCAAACCCATAATTTCAAATTCGTAAAATAATGGGCTACAAGTACTTTTTATTATAAACAAACCTCCATGTGTTATTCATGGATGATGAATGTTTTACCATTCTAGAGAATTAATTTGTTCTTCTTTAATAACTTGTTTGGATGGATGAGGAGTAACGGGGGGAAAAATAATAGCTTGAACAGAAGTGAAGTTAAAAAAAAAAAAAAAAAAAAAAAGAGTGACCCCTCACAAGTCACGAGAATGATAAAGTTGAGGATATAACATTTGAGGTAAGTTAGCTAGGTACTTTATGAGGTACCCTTTACTTTACATTGCTTTTAGTATACACTATTTTCATTTGAAATGCTAAATTAAAAATTTGGACTTTGTAGGTGTGGTTATTAATATTATACTCTATTCACTTAAACCTTAAATGGGGTGAAATTATCTGCGTAGGCGTAATAGTCAAGCTTATCACTACTCAAACCCATAATTTCAAATTCGTAAAATAATGGGCTACAAGTACTTTTTATTATAAACAAACCTCCATGTGTTATTCATGGATGATGAATGTTTTACCATTCTAGAGAATTAATTTGTTCTTCTTTAATAACTTGTTTGGATGGATGAGGAGTAACGGGGGGAAAAATAATAGCTTGTTTGGATGGATGGAGAGTAGAAGTGAGTAGAGTAGAGAAATGGGAAGTAAGTTAAATTACCTTATTTAGATGTTTTTTAAGAGATGAGTGAGAGAGATTTTGAGAGGTTCTAACTACTTCTAATCCCTCATTTTTAATTCTTCAAAAGTGGAGAAATTTATGGCCTGTTTGGATGTTTAAAAAATGAGGGCGAGTAGAGTAAAGAGAAGGAGAATAATTTAATTATAATAATAATAATAATAATAAATTTTCAAATAGGGGTAAATTTGTCTATTTAAATAATTTCCTTTCATTTCCATTATAATTTTTAAAATATCCAAATAAGAGGAATGACTAATTACTCTCTTCCTTTTACTAATTTTAAAAACATTCAAATAAGATGGAAGATAACTATTCGTTTTACTCTTCTCCCCACTACTCTCTTTCTCTCTACTCTCCTCTACTCTCGTCCCTCTCTAAACTTCCAAACAAGCTATTAGAGAGAGAGAGAGAGAGTAAAATATAAAAATATTTGACCAAATGAATTACCAAATTTACCCTTACCATATTAACAAAATTATAAACTATAAAAGGATTAATTAGTCCTCTCCCCCTTATTTAATTTTAAAAATATTCAAATAATGCGAAGGATAACTATTTCCCATTTCTCCTCCCCTCTACTCTCCTCTCCACTACTCTTCTCCTCTCTACTCTCATCTCTTTCCAAACTTTTAAGCATTACATAAGTTAAATTACCCTGTTTGGATCTTATTTAAGGTAGGAGGGGAGGGATTTTGAGAAGTTTTGAGGGGTTTTAACTACTTTTAACCTCTCATTTTTAATTCCCTCAAATTGGAGAGATTTGAAAGGAGAGTAGAGTATAGAAATGCTTGTTCAAATAAATTATCAAATTTGCCTTTACCATATTAACAAAATTACCAACAATGAAAATGTTAATTATTCATCTCATCTTATTTAATTTAAAAAACATCCAAATAAGGTGGATGATAACCATTCCTCTCTCTCTTCTCCCATTTACTTTCCTCTACTCTTCTCTCCCTCCAAATTTCCAAACATTAGCATAAATACATTCAACAATTCTGAGAACCCCTCAATACCAAAAGTTGAACTACACAAAATAACATTTTGAAAACAGTAATATGTAACGGATATTGAAGAAAAACGTGAAAAGGGTAGCATCCTCTGCGCTCGTAGTTGCCAAAATGCCATTTGCATGTTCAACAAAACCATTTCTATTGCGCATTGTGCTTTCAAAACCATATCCCGTGCATACTTGGGGCTTAAAAACTCCAAATTTCAATTCTTTTTTAATTTGCACAATACATGCTCAATGAATGGTATATTTTAACAAAGTGCTTGAGCTTATTTTCTAATTTTAGTTTTTTTTAATAAATTACATTTTAAACTTATATATTTTAAGGACAGTTTTAAAATATGAACCGATAATTTCAAAAGTTTTAAATCAAACATTAAAATTTAAGATCAGGTTTATTTTTGACAGTAAGATCAAGATCAGTATTAAATTTTTTTTTTTTTTTTTTTGGTAATAAAATTGACCCACACTCCTGTAGGTGAAAAAGAAATAAATAAATAATGCACAGTACAAATGATAGCCTGATTTTATAATTTTCCTTTAGGCTAAAAAGTAGGTCCAATACAGGGTCTCTTCAAGTTACAAGTTACAATCATGAAACTTCACCACTCACGTGTCGTCACCGTCTTATATATAATATAGCACCACCTTGAAATTTTTCGTGCGTTGCCTCTCTTAAGTCTCTATTTCTCTCTTATTTCTCTCTCTGATCAAATAGACACACACACACATACCTCCACACACAATGTCTGGTGTGTGGATTTTTGACAAGAATGGCGTGGCTCGTCTAATCACCAATCCAACGAGGGAGTCCTTTGAGCAAAAAGAGCCACCATATCCAGGCACAGCTACTTCACCTGGTGCTCGACCCCGAGTCCTGGTCTACCTCCCAGCTAACCAAGTGATCCGATCCTACACCCAACTCGAGCACTGTCTCACCGAGCTTGGCTGGTCTCGCTATCACAACTCTGGCTGCCCAAACCTCCTACAGTTCCACAGGTCAGAAAACTCAGCCCACTTGATCTCTCTTCCCAAAAATTTTGACAACTTTAAGACCCTCCACATGTACGACATCGTCGTCAAGAATCGATCTTTCTTTGAAGTTCGCGACGCCACTGCGTGTTGACATAGATAGATTGTTGGTACTGGCCTGCTAGCTAGCTAAGCTAATTCATCAATCATCATCATCATTACTATTAATGCACATACAAACGGTACCAGAATATATACCATGTTTGTGTTTGTGAATTAAGGAGTGCTCTCCATTCTCGCTTGTTGAATTAGAATTTTAGTGGGGTTTTTTTGGGACAACTTGTCATCTTTTTTCTTAGCTGTAGTGCAATTTATGCGGTTCATATGTAGTAGTTGATGCTTTGTTCTACTTTGCGTTTTTTGTTCTAGAAACTTTCTTTGGTGTTAGCTCTACTTTCCTATTCTAGTAAGTTGTTTTGTTTATCTTTTTATTTTTATTTTTATTTTTATTTTTATTCTAATTTTTTATTTTTTATTTTTATTTTTATTTTTTTGGTAAAGATTTTATTTTATTTTATTTCTATAAAGATCACTCCATTTAAAAGTGAATGTCAATTTCGGACCAGTTATTTGTCGAATTAGCCAGTCCATGTGATGAACCATCTTATTAGGCATTAACACTGAGTATGGCCCACGCTGACTAGTAATTTTTGTTGTAAAGATTATTAAAGAAAGTACTCCGTTTGATGGAGATTGCTCACAAGTCACAGTAAATACTCTGACAATATGTACACTATAACCAGGACATGGTCCTAACTCCTAACTAATATCAACAATGGCATTTTTTTTTTTTTCATTTGGGATAGTCTCTCCGTTTTCTTCTTTCTAACTAGGGAAAAAAGTTAAGGGAATTGGAACTATTTCGTTCCATGCAGGGCTGTATATATAAATTTCAATGCAACAGGGCCCGGTGTCTGTACTATGTACTGGCATCTTACATCAATAATATATCAGAGATATCATTATTAGGGCTCTATATTATAGTATAGATCTACTAAACCTTAGGGTTACAGGACTAAAGTGAATCATCATGAATCATAAATGAACTCCAAGGTGAGGAGTCAGTCACTCCCATTGTAAAGAGAAGGGAGTAAAGACGCATCACTGGTCAAGACCAGGTGGGGGTGGAGGTGGTCTGTGGAGCTAGCTAAGCCGCGCTGGTCCCATGGATAGGGTTATGACTCATGAGCTGTGTGCCAGGGCCAAAATGGAAGGTGATAGCACTAGCCACATTAGATAAATATGCATATTTGAAGGGACAATCAAGGACACAGAAAGAGCTTTTTCAAAAAAAAAAGTACACAGAAAGAGTGGGAAATGAAAGACTTTGCGTTTTGCAGCACTGAGAGTACGAATTAAGGACATCAAAGAAAAGTAGAGGAGATCAGAAACTTTGATTTGACATGTGCAGCGGATGACATGATAACGATGGTGTCACTGTGTCAGTACTAGACGCCTACGTCGTACGTACATATTAATTAGCTTTTAGCTCTCCTTCCTTGACTTGTGAAAGATGCCACTCAGTGCCAATCTGTCCTATACTCTTAGCTAGAGTGTTGAGCCCTACTTCTTAAGTTCTGTTTGGGACTTAACACCGCCGGGACATGAGTCTCTGCATTGCTTTATTTGATAGAAGTTGAATAGTACGACACTTCATTGATTGCGTTTTTGTATTTACAGCAATATAGCTTTAGACTCGGTGATGCACATGGTATCATTCTTATTGTTATTCTTACTATTTTATGATATAGAAACGATGAGTCTATATCAAAGATCGCATTTTCATTTCACCAGAAAAAACAAGTTCTGCTTGTGGAAATATATATATATATATATATATCTTTTTCATACACCGACATGTGTGGATTTATTCATTTACATGCATGCTTGGGTAATGCAAAAGAAATTTGATGATTTGTTTTTCCTGTCATATTTTAACAAAGTTTGCAATTATTTGGTGGCCGCTGGGGCCCTTAATGGAAATCCAACATGTCGGTATTCATAATCCAGTAAGCAGATGAAACGTAATTAGGCCTTGTTTGTTACGCGAGTTTAAATGTACGTTTTCAGTTTTTAAATAATATTACATATATTTTTATATTTTTTTACTCATGTATTTTCAAAAAAATTGAAACTATTGTTTAAACATATGTACTAAACAGGCCATCAATAATCAATGTACCCAAAGCAAATTGGAAATTTACTCAAGGTTAGTACTTTGGCTATCAATCCATTATAAGTGAAATGGAAATATTTTATTTTAGAGGTAATTTTTTTAAAACTAAAGTTTAATTAAAAAATTAGTTGTAGTTTTAAGTTATAATCTTACTCAATAAAATAAATATTACTGCATATTTTGAAAATTTAATCGTTGAATTGCATATTCTTTATACTCTTAATACACATTTCAAATTTTGTATCAATCGAATATTATTTACTATATGATCTATAAGCTTATATTTTATGCATAATTTTATATTACAAAAACTTGCAATTTAAACAATTTATTAATAATATAACAATTGATTTTTAATTTTCTACAAATTTTGCAAGCATAGAGAATATGAAGAAGATGTCATCCAATGATGAATTTGTCAAAATTCAGCTTCAATAAAAATATATTAAGGTTATAGTATAAGATTACAATCAATTTTGTAATTAAACTTTACTCTTATTTTAATGTCTAAAAGTGTGCGTGCGTATATAAGATTATTTAGCACTTTATTAACTTTAGATTTATAATATTTAAAATATGAAATGGAGATGTTTCCTCCCTCCAAAGAAGGACAAAAATCTAAGCTTCTCTACCCTTTTGAGAATCACATTAATTATCTCTTCTTCGTGATAAGTATGTGAAGGCGATCATTCATGTTAGAAGTGGTATCATGTATGATGATATCTCTCAGATTATTCATATGTTTGAATCTTACATACATGTTACACAAGTATTGTTGTTGCAATACTTTTTTCATGTTAGGCGTTCTATTCCTATCATGCTGAGATAAAGGTACATGGTAATATAGATTAATCCAAAATAATAGGACAAATATGTTTAATAATTGTGTTGAAACTTGAAATTCTCTAACCCTAAAATGATTTATTTATTAGACTAGTTGTTGTGAAAAAAAAAATCATAGTAACTTATTTTATGACTATGTTTGATTGGATAATGTAACATTATATTGGATAATGTCTCAAATTGAAGTGGAGAAAGATACCTTTTAATTATATAGGTTAAACAAGTCGAGCAAGTCAACATAAATAATAATAATAATTTTTTTTCTAAGAATATTTTAACACACACACATAAATAATAATAATAATAATTTTTTTTTCTAAGAATATTTTAACACACACAAAAAGAAGGGGAGTAGATTTTAAAGAAACTAATAGTGGTGGATATATGAAATTTATTTATGTATTATAATACATTTGAACACATTACAAACATTGCAACTCCACGTACGTGTAGGAAAAAAAATGGCAATATGAAGTTTTTATATGTGCTTAAACTTCATTAAATAATTCTAAACCCTTTTTGAATAAGGCTTGAGACTAACATTTATATCTCTATTGTTTTCTCCATTCCTTCAAATTTTGTGTACACTAGCAATATACAGGTTCGATGAACATGATACTTAAAAATAATATGTAAATAAATAAATAAAAAATCACTAATATCATTGGAATTGAACAACAGAATGGTAAGCAAAAGTAAAAAGAAAAATTAACTTAAGGTAAATGCATGATGGAAGCCAGTCATGCAGGAAAATATATATCAAAACTGAAAAAGTACGGTACATTATTAAAATATTTAATACAATTTATTTTATTACTATATAAATAGTGATGGTACAAACTAAAATTGAGAATTCAGGAATAAACATTTAAATATATATATTTTATTTTTTTCAAATAAAATTATATTTCTTTTGTTGATGAGTCAATTTTGTCTATATAAAAAAACTAATAGTATCTTGGCTTGATGATAAAAAACAATCATTATAGATTGAACATTATAAACTGAAATTCTATCATATTTAAAATAAAATAAAGGAAAAAATATATATCTTTCATTTCTTGATCATTGCATATATGATATATCTAAGATGGTGATATAAGGCAACGAACTTGTAGGCATAGGCTTATAACTTTATTGGCACCTCAGTCTCCAATTCCTAAATCATGTTTTAACGATGCACCCCAGTCTCCATATGTGTTCGTGATGTTGGCCAAAATTAAAACCGATTCGTTTTGCATATGATGCCACACGTATACATGTTGTGGCCAAATATGGAGTGGCTAATGGCCATAAGCTAAATATGTTGTGGCCATCTTTAGCATGTTGGGTTCATTATTAATTACTACTTTCTAAGTCGTAAAAGTTTTTGTACGTTTGCTGATCTATGAGAAAGCATATAGAGGTGGATGCATATACAGTGGGTAAGGAGGGTGTTTCCATCTTCATGCATGTGGGGTAGATATGGGTAATAAGAATCTTGAGAAGCATATATTGTATTTGAAATTTGGACATAGGGTTAGGGACGGACCTACATTAATTAATTAGGGCCAAATAACCATGTGTATAAGTCTTTAAAAAGGTTTCTTTGCTCAAAATTTATACCCCATCTCCTAAAAATTTAGTTGACCCAAAGGAACTGGCCAATCAACGTACTGTGGCCTTAATTTTTTTTTTTAAAGACTTTTTAACATAAAACGTTTGCTAAAGATTGTTTTCTATCTTTCCTAAAGAGGTTGGAAGCATGTTTAGGATAGAGTATAGTAGAATAAAGTAGTTTCTGGGTAATGGGCTGGGTTGTGTGTGCAGATCAGACGCAAACCCACCTAGAAACACCCAGTAGGTTTAATTTTCTTTGTTCAGTTTATTTGGATGCTCTTAGTAACATGTTTGGGCTTTTGTGATGATTTAGTAACATGCCTAGAATCTGAGATTAATTAGAAACATGTCTAGGATGCTTTAAGCTTATTAATTAGTAACATGCATAGGGTTTAAATTTAGTGAATGATTGAGTATGAACATGCATAAGAATATATGAGATCATGTATTATATTAATATATGGTGTCGTGGTGATGCAGTGAGATAAGTATAGGCATATTAACATGTTCATGCATATGACAACAACATGATGAGATGTGATGATGAGATGATAGGACGTGTGCGAAATGATGAACATATCGTGACATGAGATGAACATGCTATGTGTATGTGAGATGTGATGCAATGATAATGATGATGTATGATCAAATGAAATGAAGTGAGCGAGAATGATGCATAATATGTGATGCATGATGTATATTAGCGTGAGTGGGTGTGTATATGCTTGTATATATTATAGCCAATTAAGGGATTCCTTGATAATACTAGGTTATAGAACACAATAAGTGAAGACTAGCCTACGGACCAGGCGAGTTTAGGGTGAGAAAGATAACAAAGAGACTAATGGCTTGTTTAGAAGTTTAGAGAGGGAGGAGAGTAGAGGGGAGTAGATGGAAGGGGAGTAGTGGGGAGGAGAGTAGAGGAGAATGATTCACCTCCACCTTATTTGGATGTTTTTAAAAATAGTAAGGGAGAAGGGAGTAATTAGCCATTCCCCTTGTGTAATTTTGTTAATATAATAAGGGTAAATTAGATAATTTACTTGGTCAATAGTTTATGTACTCTATTCCCCCTCCAAATCTCTCCAATTTGTGGGAATTAAAATTGGGGGGCTAGAGGGAGTCCAAACCCCTCCAATCTCCTCCAAACCCCTCCCCCTCATTTTTTTAAAAACTTCCAAACAAGGTAATTGCATTACTCTCCCTCCCTCTACTCTACTCCCCTTCCTTTTTTAAACATCCAAACATGCCATAAGAGAGATGAGAGACAATAAAAAGGAATAAAAAAAAATGTATACATCTACGGTTGACATCTAAAAATAGATGTATGTAAAATTTTGAACAGTATTAGAGAATCTGGTGTGGAAGTGATTTTGGGTGTTTTGGTGCTACTGTGTCTCATATATTAAGTGGGTTTTAGCTATCCAAATGAGAATACTCTAATATGCGAATAGTACCTGTTGTGCTAGAGCCCAAGAATTGGTAACTTGGGCCTGGAACCTCAATTAATTTGTCATATGCTGATGTTCTTGGCCCACAATAGGAAATCCCAGGAGTAGTTGGCTACTGCAATGGATTGGACCTTTAAGTTAATCATTACTTGTTCCCTGGGGTTGGGTCGAGGATATTATCCTCCTGCTAAGATTACCCTTCTGAGTCCTGAGCTGTACTTCAGTTCCCCGGTATTTTAAATTCTCCTACTCTTGTGTTTCACACCCCAATTTTTCCAACTTCCTACACCTTAATCTTCTTTTCCTTTTATACTTTCTTATTGGTGGAATCCTCAAAATGATAGAATTGCTCACACATGTGTGGGACCTACCGAATCTGATGTTCAAATGACTATCTGGGTCTGAGACATTGTTTCCGCTTATCAAATCGGTTATCAGCAGTGGGACCCATCCTTCTGACATTGGGGGATCATTTGGTAACTTGCGCTTGATGTCAAATGTCAATCTAGGTGCTCATGTGTACATTAGTCTCCAGATGGGGCCATGGGTCCAAACTTCGGGCCTTTTCATAACTTGCTTATCCTTGAGCTGAGCACGTTCTCTAGATTGGGCCTTCCAACATCTTCGGCTCAACTCTTGAATTAGCCTAAAAACTTATCCCACTGCAGTACCAAATTTGGCATGCATATTTAGAATATAGAGAACATATATTTAATCTGATAGTGAGATTTTCAATAGATTAATTTAATAAAAATTTAATAGGTGGTACGTATAACATTACTTATTAAAGTTACATTGTATGTAACTTGATCTTGATGCTATATTTTTATATTATATTTCTCATCATAAATTCACCATTTAAAGGACTTGAGAAAGTTTCTAAAAAAAAAAAAAACGATACCTTTTGAATTGACTTACTATTAATGGTAATTAATAGGTATAAAATGATATCAGTGATTGGCTCAAATGAAAACTAATATATAGTCCCATCAAAAAAAAAAAAAAAAAAAGAAAACTAATATATAGAAGCTAGTGTAAAAAATATTATTAAATTTTTTTATGTATGTATAATTGCTCAAAAAATTTGCATCAGACCCTTTTTTAAGACTCGAGATGTTATGAAAGGGAAATGCCGAATCTTGCAGCAGAAAGACTGGGTCCGTACACCAACCATTTTGACCGACATAAAAATTGGCAATTAAAACACACTTCCTTGAGTTCTAATTTCTAATGTATCATAGCTAATATATATAAATAAATTTAAAGAGGAGTATTTCAAATGTAGATTTATTCACGTCGCCCTATTTAAAAAAAGGTTAATTACTTGACATATAACATTAACATATAATTGTCAATTGGAAAACATGACAAGAAAGATACGTGGAAGTCAATTTTTATAGTTGGTACTGAAATTTTGTTTAGTTGTGTTGACATGGTAAGACATTCTCAAAAGTAAAACCATGTGGCGGCCGATGCCATATATCTTGAAAAGTACTCTACCAAAGTACCAATACTTACTGCACTAGAGGGAAGAAGAGACATCTTTATAGTCAACAATTAATTGATCTCAAGTTCCCACTTTTTGTCGAATTAATTGACAATATGCTTAATTACTCCATTATTTATTAAAAAAAACATGTATTGGTGACTGCCTCTTAAATCCTAAGGTATTAGTATATATGCGTTAGCGTGCAAGAGGGTAATTATATACATCAGCAAGTCATGTTTTGGAGGATCAGTAGAAATCATGGCTATGGTAATCGTATACTTTAAGGCATCAAAAATGTTATGAGTACTGGTAATGCTGACACTTTCCAAAAAGAGATAGGCCAGGGTTATTGACTTGTTGGAAAACTCTCCTGATGACTAACCGAGACTGAAAATGGCCTTAATTTGGTGCCATTTAATTGTATCATCGATAAAACAAGACACAATACAAAAGAAATTTGTTAATTATTATGTGAACATGCAATTTCCTCTTTTGGAGGGCACTAACCATGTGATATTTGACTGATTCCATCATGACCAATAGGTGGCGTGGCGGGCTTTCAAAGAAAGACTGGGTATGGTTAATTGGTTATGACTATCAAGTATTGTTGCTGATGTGGTTATCATGAACTATTTATTACACGCTCATCGTGTACACACATTAGAGTATCTGTAGCAGCCGTGGCAAAAATTATGCCATTTTACAATATCAAAAGCCTACTTTATTATTTTACCACATCATTTTATACCACCCCTTTTATCAGATATTTTATACTTCAATTCTATACATTAAAATAATATTTACACTACATTAAATAATATATTAAACTAAATTCCCCCATTATCATCATCATCAACAAAATCGGCACAACCACCTCTGCTACAACAACACTGACAGCCACCACCGGCACAAACCCACATCCACCAACACCACCTTATAAATAAAAATAAAAACCACAACTAGAAAAATTGTTGCGGCCACAACCACCAGAAAAACAACAGAACCCACCACCACTGCCACTGTCACCGCCCATAGCCCACAGCCCACCACCACCATCAGATCAACCCAAATTGCAGCAAAAAAAAAAAAAAAAAAAAAAAAAAAAAACCACAACCAGAGAGAGGTAGAGTGAAAGGCGGACAGAGAGGAGAGGGAAGAGGGTGAGATCAACGACGGCCTCGGGTTGAGATTAGCGAGATCGAGCGTGGGTGAGATCGGCGATATCGAGCGTGGGTGAGATCTAGCTACGCCGTCGTTGTGGGGGAGATCGTGGGTGAGATCGTCGTCGGAGCTATGCTGTCGTCGCTGGAGCGTGGGTGAGATCGTCATCGGAGCATGCTGTCGTCGCTGCCGGATTGGTCGAAGAGAGAGGGAACTGGTATAGGGAGAAGAGAGAGAGAACCGGAGAGTGAGAGAGAAGAGAAGAAAAAATGAAGAGAGAGGAGAGAGAAAAGAGAATATAAAATCATTTTTATTTTTACAACGTCTGTCCGTACCGTTGCAAATTTGCAACGGTACTATAGACATGTGGTATAAATTTGCAACGGTACTGTAGACATGTGGTATAAATTTTGAGATTTGGCACATCTCATAATGCTCTATTTTTGTGTTTGGTGTGGCAAATGTGCCAAATATTTAGCATTTGGCACATTTGCCACACCTACTGTGGATGCTCTAATACTTAGACTGAAATCGTGTTTTGAAAATAAATTTTAGTTAAAATTAAAAAATCGTATTTTCAAAACACAATTTCATAATTTCACAATTTTAACATAATTTCAAAAAGAACATGTATGGAATGTGGGACAAAATTGCCAAATTCTCTTTTCGGGCAAAAATAGAAGCTCTTTGCTCTATTTTTCAAACAAATTAAGGAAATGCCCCTCTTTTGTAACTCGATTTGTGATAAATCGAGTTTATAAAAAAAAAAAAAAAAAAAAAAAAATTTTGAAGCCTTATAGCGGCATTTTTAAGGACCTATAGTGACGTTTTCAAGATTTAACTCGATTGATCACAAATCGAGTTTCAAAAAATGAGCATTTCCCTAATTAGTTTGAGAAAGGGGGCAAAATTGCCGAATGCCCTTTTCGGGCAAAAATAAAAGCTCTTTGCTCTATTTTCCAAACTAATTAAGGAAATGACTCTCTTTTGTAACTTGATTTGTGATAAATTGAGTTTTAAAAAAAAAAAAAAATTCTGGAGCCTTATAGCGGCATTTTTAAGAACATATAGTGACATTTTCAGGACCTAACTCAATTTATCACAAATCAAGTTTCAAAAAATGGACATTTCCCATATTAGTTTGGTAAAGAAGGCAAAAAACTGCTATTTTTACCCGAAAAATGGCATTTGACAATTTTTTCCATGGAATATGCAACATACATGTAACAATATTCACATTACTTGTTACAAATCTCCTGGCAATGTGTCTACTTGCTAGTAGAAAATTGTGGTTCATAGAAAAACTTGTGGGCATATAGATCCGCTATTTTCAGGGTCGGAGGAATGGAGAAGATCTGGCAACCACAGAGAACGTTAATTTTGAGGTTAACCAAATTTGGGAGTTGCTTGTATAGGCAGGAAAAGTATACGGATGATGTTGGCTTTTAAAATATTTCTTTATACATGTAGTTGTAACAACCGGCAATTATCTTTGGTTAAACGACTGGTAATTGTTGTTTTTCTCTTTAATGATAATGACTAGCAGTATAGCAGCACTATGTGTCGTGTTCTATAAATTTCCTTCCATGCATTTGCATATATGCCTCTCCTAATGAGAGAAGAAACTCTCAACCTTATGATTAATATGTGAACGTGGATTCAAACCTTTTCATCTGTTTGTGATCCAGTAAAATGTACTCAAACGCGCATAGATAATAAGCAGTAAGACCCAAAATCCTGTTAAGTAAATAAAGACTCTTTATTTCTATACCTACCTACATTTTTTAATTTGGAATATATATTGATAAAAAAATTTAACCTACTTTAATTTTAAAGGAGTGCTACGTCTACAGTATTTTTACAATAAATCATATGTGATAGTTTATTGTAAAAATGTTGTGTACATAACATTTCTTTTAATTTAAGCCTTTTAAAAGAGAAAAACTTCAGTTTTTTACTTAAAACTTAATACATTCTACCGCACCTAATAACATCTCAATAAATTTCCAATTGGGTTGGATTTTTATATGGGTATTGAAATTGGTTGTGCCTATTCTTTAATATATGATATGACGATGTGGCATGTTGGGATTGGAGAGTATAAAACTTGGGTTTACAACACATCCTTAAATAATCTCGTTAAACTTCAAGTGATCAAATCAACTTGTAGATGCAAGATTTTTTTTTTTTTTTTTTTTTGGGGTGGTGGGGGGGATTACCTATATATATATATAAATGCACATGCACTTTTTTTAATTTTTTTTTATATAGAATTTCAAATTATAACGTTTACTTCTAATGATTATGTTTTTTATCATCAAACCAAGACACCAATTGATTTTTACTACAGGCGGGGATTGAACTCCATATCTCTTATTCAACAATCAAATATTTTACTAGTTAAGCTAATTGGAACCCATATTGGAACCCAGAATGTATATGCAACAAAATCTTAAACATATACACATACATATATTTATTGAGAATAAAAAAAAAAAAAATCATTCATTTGTATGTTAAGTGAGATCATTTATATTACATTAAACAAGAAGAAAATTTTGAATCTAAATTTATTTCTAGTTATTTTTTAATTTTACTCCATGTGTCCAATTTAACTTTCTTAATTTTGTATCAAGTGACTTATTTACAATGCTCAATAAAAATCGAGATGATCACCTTACTTACCTAGGCAAAACCATCAAATCATCACTATTGTTGAATGTTTTTGTGTAGCACATGTTACAACCTATCTTTTACTAATAACACAAGTAAAATATTTATTATATATATATATATATATTGTGGGGCCAAAGAATTTGGCAACCCCGGCCTATTTTATACTGAGCCTAAGGCCCACGCTGAGGAGGAAGGAATGTCCGAGGACGAACGAAGAAAGCCCAAACTGTCGAGGAACATCGCTGAGGATAATCTTGTCCTCGGTGAACCAAGATCATGGAAGGGAAAGGTGGCATGCCATCAAAGGCAATCTCCCAGAGCATTCCAAAAAGAAGGATGAGTACAATGGGCCAGCCATGAGAGCATGGTGGAGGAGCAATTCAAGGAGAAACTGTCACCTCCGCATTAAATGCCTACAAATAACATCCTGGCCACATTAATGAGGAAATGACCCCTGAACAGTGCTACCTCAGTTACCGCAACTCATAGAACGCCAGAGAGGGTGTCGGATGGAACAAACACTCAAGTATAGGCTTAAATGATTAACAAGTGGAAGGTTAAGATCTTTTAATGAGGACTATATAATAGGAGAAACCCACCATAGAGAGGGGGCTGGAAAAAAGGGAGAGAGAAAGCACTGTAGCAATCTCAAGAACCCCTGTAACCATTGTCATCCAATATATACAAGAGCAGAGCTCCTCGGATTGTGCCGAGGACAAATTTTCCTCGATAAACTCAATTCATTTCTGTTTGATCATCATGAAAACACATTCTAACTATTATCCCATTCACTAAAGCCTAGCCTTTTGACCCACTCTCTACAAATTTATTGTACTGAACTTACTAGACCAAGATCCCTTACATTTTGGGTTTGGTCTGAAAATCGTTACCCTACATATATATATATATATATATATATATATATATTTTTTTTTTTTTATTTAGCTTTTTTTTGGGTGCATAAATAAGAAATTTCCCAATTTTTTCCCTTAATCCACTTATGACTTAAAATATTTTTAATAGTTAGATAAACACCAATACAACTTACGATACACTTATTTGTACGCTTATTTATTACGTAATTTCCCCAAATTTATTATTTATACACTAATTTTTACAATGGAGAAAATATTAAACTTATTACTTTTGAAAGGTAATAACTTTTATATATGTATATGCATTTATATATATATATATATTCCTTTTGTTAAAACTTTAGCATTTTTTTCCTTTTCTTTTCCTACCTTCGTTTTTCTTTTCTACATTTTAAACTTTAAAAGGCATTAATAAAATAGATTAATTTTATAAGGACTTGGTGAAGATACGTTGGTTTACACCCTCCAATAAGGACCTGTTACATCATTATATTACTAAACCATAAAAACATCTGATCACACAGGATAACATTTCAATAAACACTATATTTCAGGTTTTAAGTAAAAGACTGATGTTGTGTTATTAGGTGTCGTAGGATATATTGAGTTTTAAGTAAAAATGTAATGTGATAATTTTTTATTGGATGGTATAAAACATGAGTTTTTTCATCCCATTTTACCAAATTCCGACCCTTGATAAAATAGAAAAGATTTTCTTCCTTGTTTTTTTTTTTTTTTTTTTTTTTTTTTTTTTTTTTTTAAATAAGAGAAGTGCTATGTTCAAAACATTTTCACAACAAACCTTAGTTGGTAAGTTGTTACTTCTTATAATTTGAATATACTACTAATTTTTTTTTTTTTTTTGCCTACCAATATCAACCAGTAACAACTTATCACTTAGAATTTGTTGTAAAAGTATTATGGACGTAGCAATTCTCTTTTCTTTTTAATGAATTTTGAAATATAACATAGTTAATAGTATATTGATTATAATTATGATACAAAATAAGAATAACAACAAGACATACATAAAAGAATTCACTAAAAGAAGAAGAAAAAAAAAACAAATCAATTTATAATATTGGTGGGGTTAGTGAGGGGGCAAAGTTGTGAGTCAACTATTGGTTTTATGTTTTTTAGCAGGCTAGGAAGGAAAAAAAATAAGCAATCGCCCCTCTCAACTCCCCTAGCTCCGACCCAAGTAGATGCTATTAACATCTGTTATAATCATATCAATGAAAAATCTTTCCTCAGTCTCTCTCTCTCCTTAGTCTCTTTATGCTTTTTACTAACTTAGCCATTGGGACCTCTACAACCAACCTCTAGGTTAGTCATGGAGGAATTGAGTTTTCACTTCGATATTTCAGGTTTTTAGACCCAAGATCATAGCTTGATCTAAGAAAGAACCTCATTTATGAATGAATTATTAAGATTTTAAAAATTCACACTGAGTAGGCTTTATATATACACACACATGGATTGTTAAGAGAGTTTGAACCCTTACTGAATGTCTGGGTTGGAGTTTAAAAATTTGTCAATTAATTGAACTACAAAACTAAGTCTTCAACTAAGCTAAGTTTAATACACTAATTAGCATTCATGTGACCAAAAAAATAATAATAATCAATCATAGAACCCCAACTAACCTATGGTTCCGTCAATGTCAACTGACTCAACTCTCTCTCTCTCTCTCTCTCTCTCTCTCTCTCTTGTTTATGGGTGCATACTTTCTCAAAAAAAAAAAGAAAAGAAAAAAAGTTTATGGGTGCATACCCTCCCTCTTCAGTCAATCCACACCACAGTCATCCTCACCCACTATCTGTCTGCACCACTCTGCACTTCCCTCGTGATACCCCTTCTCTGTCTTACCCTTCACAACACGACAGTAATCTATAGGGCCCAGTTCGGTTGGTTGGGCCTCCCTCCACTCCCAAGATACTCACACACACAAAAACAACAAAAGCAAAAACACAAAAAACAAAACACAAAAAAACAGAAACCGTTTTCTCATTACTACTACTACTGCTACAAATATGAAATAGCCGCCCATTTTCTCTTTCAAAAACAATTATAATACCCCAATCCCAATCCCACTCCCCCACATTCTATTTTTTGATTTTGATCTCTCACCTATTCCCCCATTGACTCATTCTATAAATACCCAAAAATATAAAAATAAAAATAAGCTCTGCAAGTTTAAAATAAATATAAAAATGAAATGCTTCCATTTCAGCAACGGCGAGCGACGCGACGACGAGGACGGCGCCCCCGTCGGCGTCTTTCCGAGGGCCTTGTCGAAGGTGTCGTGGACGCGTTCCCTGAGCGTGGCTTCCACCGCCAGTGCCACGCTGGACACTAGACGCTCCGAGTTAGACAACAGCTGCAGCAGCAACAACTACAACTACAACTACGACTCGCGACTCGGAGGTGCAGGTGGAGACTTTTCTGACTCGGCCGTGTTTCACGAGCTCCCGAGTCAGCGCCGAGCCAACGATCTGCGAGTGTTCAGCTTCTCGGAGCTGAAATCGGCGACCAGAGGGTTCAGCAGGTCGTTGTTGATTGGGGAAGGTGGGTTTGGGTGCGTCTTCAGAGGCCTCGTTAGGGTTTCTGATTCCAAAATGGAAGTCGCTATCAAACAGTTGAACCGTAACGGTTTCCAGGCAAGCCCAATTTCTTCCTTTTATTTATTTTTGCACGAAGATTTTTTTTTCTGGGTCTTTGTTAGATTTAAGGTATTTTGTTAATTGGGGATAGTAGTGAACAATATTGTTTTTGGTTTTAGAAAATGGGTTCTGTTGGGATTGTAGAATTGAAGTAAATGTGATTGTTTTTTTGAAGAGTTGTAATTTGGAAGAGTATGACAGATCAACAAGGCTTTATTTGAGCTATGTGGGGTTGGTCACACTTGTAACTTTTATTCATTTTACGGTCGTGGCTTCTTCGTTGTTTGATATGCTACATGGTGGTATTGCCGTTTCTGTTATTGGTGTTACAGTTGAAAGACTTTGGTGCTTATTGGCTATAAAGATATGATCCGGCGAGTGCAAGCGTTTGATTGTGGTTATTTGTCATATTGAAGAAACAGTTAGATTTGGAGGGAATTGAGGTCTCATTGCTTCAATTGAGACTTATTTATGAGATCATTGTTCAATAGGTTTGAGGGAAAATGGGTGTTTTGCTTTTTCCTCAATTCTTTTTGCTAGTTTAAGATCTTTGTAGTTTTAGACCTTAGATTTTTTTTTTTTTTTTTTTTTTTTTTAATTGTGTTTCGTGCGTATACTTCCCGGCCATCCAAAAAGAATGAATAAATTGGATTTGTTAGATTTTGAGAGTAGAAGCCATCGTTTCAATACCCATGATCTAGGTCTGTTGGGCTGGTTCTACTTGTTGTATTATCAATGAAAAGTTTGTTAGAAGGTTGATTATATCCTTGTTTCAAGATTGTACTTTTGGAAACATGGATTAAGTTATGCTTTATACTCTAACTTCATCTTATGTGACTTTCCTATTTTGAATTCTAGTACTCAGGGGCATAAGGAATGGATTAATGAAGTTAACTTCTTAGGTGTGGTCAACCACCCAAATCTTGTCAAGTTAGTGGGATATTGTGCAGAAGATGATGAAAGAGGTATTCAACGACTTCTAGTCTATGAGCTTATGCATAACAAAAGCTTGGAGGACCATCTATTGGCTCGAGTTCCATCACCTCTCCCATGGATGGCAAGACTGAAAATAGCTCAAGACGCAGCCCGAGGTTTGGCATATCTGCATGAAGAAATGGATTTTCAGGTATACTTTTCTTGTATGCTCCAAAATATTGTAAATGTGTATTTTGTAGTCTTGATTCATTAGTTGTATGAGTAAGGGTCCTTTTTGTTTCTTGTAACTCATTAACTTGTTAGGCCTAAAATTTCTCTCTAAGTCTGGAGTAATTGCATTACTGTACATACCTTCATTCTATGAATAAATTGAGTGGAAAAGCTTAAACTAGGTTATCTGCATTCGTGTCTCTTTCAATTTAGTTTAACCACAATCATCCTTTATTCTGCCATTTTTTTCCCCGGAGAAATGGAAATTTGGAAGATACAAGCACTTCCATCTTTTATGCCTTTTTGCATAGACAAGACCCTCTTTTCATGTTGACTAGGTTTCTTTACTCAATTGAATGCTGGTCCATATTATTTGACTGCTTCATAATTGGTGCAGCTAATATTTCGTGATTTCAAAACATCAAACATTCTGCTGGATGAGGACTTCAATGCGAAGCTCTCAGACTTTGGACTTGCTAGGCAGGGACCTCCAGAAGGACTCAGCCATGTGTCAACATCAGTAAGTTTTTCGTTTTCGTTGGGGAGCAAATTTAAAGGATATATCATTTTGCTATCATCTGAACTTTAGCTTCAAGGAAGATGGTTCAGAGTAAAGTTTGGAGGAATATGTGCAGATTTACTGATTCTCGTTGTTTTGCTCAGTTTATAGTGTTAAATCAAATGTCTCTAACTTGAATGGTGGATTTTAATTAGTCCTGCATGTTACCAATCCTGTGTAGAAAATTCTCACTTATTATCTTTATTTGCAAAGGTTGTAGGGACAGTAGGCTATGCTGCTCCAGAGTATGTTCAGACAGGCAGGCTGACTGCAAAGAGTGATGTTTGGAGCTTTGGGGTGGTACTCTATGAGCTTATAACTGGGAGACGAGCATTGGAGAGAAACCTACCTCGGAGTGAACAGAAACTCTTGGAATGGGTGAGACCCTACGTGTCAGACTCAAAGAAATTTCACCTTATTGTTGACCCTCGACTTGAAGGACAGTATTACATTAAATCAGCTCAGAAACTTGCATCCCTTGCAAACAAGTGTCTGATGAAGCAGCCAAAGTCCCGTCCTAAAATGAGTGAGGTGGTTGAGAGACTAGGAAACATCATTAGTGACACAACATCTCAAGATGAAGATGGCCCGCCAGTCATCAGTGAAGCTGAAGAAGTGAAGGATGAAACCACAGGGGAGACTGAACCTGAGTCCACTAGACAAGGGAGCAATTATCGGAAGAAGATGTTTGATATCAGAGAAATGGTCAACTTGAGAAACAAATCTTTTGGCAAGTTAGATTGGAGAAATTGGACACCTGGATTGGTAAGAACTTGGTGATAACCTATCAGATTCTGGATGTAAAGAGAATACACCCCCCATTCTGGAATGGACGACGGATGTAGATACATCTGCGATTCCTCTAAACACACGGAGGTTATATACTTTTCTCTCCATTATTTATATTTGGAGTATGTAAATATTGCTTGTGAGGGTAGCTGCATTCTACACGAACAGGAGGTGAGGTGCTAGGTCGTTTGCTCTCTTATATCTGTTTTGGCGTTAGTAGTGTGCAAATGAATATGATGCTGTCTATCCTCTTCCTGTACACACATTTTCTGTATGTTCTGTGCCAGATTTTCCATTTTCTGGGTTTTTGTGTACTCGGTTGTAGTGGCTTATAGAAAAATCCATATCTATGACCCAAGCATGGGGGCAGAGCTGCGGAGTTGGAAGTAAAACCAGTCCCCTGCTAAAACAATACAAGAGAAACTTGTTTCCATGCCTGCTGCAAATTTTTTGTAGAGTCCAAAAAATGCTGAAAGGCTAGCCCTGTTTGGTATACTCACTCCAACACCTTATTTTAGTTTTTAAATAATATTACACGTATTTCTACACATATTTTTAGTTTTTAAGTACATGTATCAAACACCTCCTAAAATACTTTTTTCATCATTATATTTTGGATTTATCTTCAATTTAGTTATCCAGTTTCACAACAATTATTTTGGTCCATATATTTTTTTTTATTGCTGTCATTTTGGTCCTTACAAAAAAGTGAAAAACACTATTTTAAACTAGCAATGCAGTCCATTATTCAATTAGTTAAAATGATTGTTGCGAAAACTTGAGAATCAAATTAAAAATAGGGCAAAATACAAGAACCAAAAAGTCATTTTTGCCATGCTGAAAATATTCCAGCTAAAGATGATTAATGCACTCAATGAAATAAAGGAATCAGGTCAGCTTTCTTAGTGCCATTCAATTCCATCCACTTCATCAAATTGTATGTTAATTTTGGCTTGTTGGGACTTTTCATCAGAAATGCTAATGCAGAAAAAATTTGGACCAATAGACCATAACTACGTCAAATATAGCATGTAGGAAAGTCATGTAGTAAGGGCAGTGCAATTTAGACCACAACTCCGTCAAATTTCAGCAACCAGGGCTTTTTCTTATTATTATTATTATTAATTTCAGGGCGGTGCATATTTTGATTTAGAAAAGTTCTGATATTGTGTCCCACAAACAAGCTAAATATTTAGCATAAAAAAATAGGTAAATATAGCCTCGAGCTTGTGGGCCATATTTGGATTGAATTCTCATTCCTGCAGGACCAAATCAGACAAATGACCGCAACTCAAGAACAAGACGTCGCGTCAAGGGAAGTGGGAAAGAATTTTATAAAAGAGGGGCTAGCGCCTTGTGCTGCTGGATTTCTCAATTAACAAAATTGGGGAACAATTTTCTTTCTACATTTTTCAATAACTTTTTCATTCATTCAAATTCCAAAGAAGCGGCTAGATAGGATTAGTATCAAATTGGGCACCTCTGTAATCATATGTTTATGATTTCTCACCCTGCAGCCCAATAAAAATAGCAGTGAAGAAAGTCTCCCTTTCCCTTTGGACTAAGTTCAACCCTACCCAATCCCTGAAATGACTTTCCTTTTAAAGTCTAGCATATTGGACAAACTTTAGCAACCATTCTCCACCACCACTTTAACTTTAAGTGGCAGTTACCTCTTGGAGAGTTGGAAAAGCCACTTGGGCTGAATGCAGAATTCTTGAAGTGGATCCCTCGCAGGAAACCGTTAAATTGGTGCTGTGGAGTGCGGACCCATTTGATATCAAGAAAATACATGGCATGCTCGATTTTACAACTTGCTGATTTATGAAACTATAACTAGTGGATATTTGTTACTTATATAGATTTTAACATTTTTTTTGTCAACCATTCACAATCACATAAGTCAATAAATTATAAAATTGAGTGTGCATGTTTTTAAAATATATTTCCTAAATCAATGACCCTCAGCCATTCCTTAACCTTTCCCCCCTAAAATTATTTATAAGGGTCTTTCACTTTCTGATCACATTTCAGATTTCCCCTAGTCAAAAAGCTAAAAAAGTTTTAACTTGAAAATCATAGCTTTTGTACCCATTACCCACGTGTGCCTCCTCATCTTATAATAAGACACTTTTCTGGTTTGGCTTTGTGGACGTTAGACTTCAACTTTCCAGTTACTCATTTCTCTTTTTAGATCGCCTTTTCTTTTTTTAGGGGTGGGGGGGAGGATACTGTTTTAATGAATTAAACTCTATACTTTAAATTTATTTGTCAATATAAATGTATAATCGTGACAATCAATATCAACATCTCAATGTTGATTTTTATACTGCAAATCTTAACACAAATACACACACAAAACAAGAAGAAGAAAAGAAAAAAAAAGGGAGAGTTTTATTCAGCCTTTTCGATACAAAGGGAAACCTCACCAAAAAGGCGAAAACTCTTTGAAACCATTAGTTAACAAATAACACCAACTTATAAATGATGTTTTTGTGTGTATTGGTGCCAAATTTCTTATTATTAAGACCGAGTGTAGTTGTGATTATTTGAAGAAGGCAGAGTATAATTGTGTGAAACTAGGGGTTTTTTTTTATTGTCACACTTATGAAAGTGAAGTTTAAATTAGCACAATTAAATGCATGGAGTTAATTTGTCATTGGTATAATTTTTTGGCATTTTGCCTTCTTTTTCATATGAACAACGTGAACTAAACTAAATGAACAAAAGGCATCCCAACAATGAGGGTTCAACCCCATGGGAGCATGGTTGTCACCGTCAGCTAACTCTCACGTGATACCAGGTGACATGAATATCATCCGGCATGCATCGAGAGCATATAGCCACACTGGTCTCCAAGCAATCTGCAGTCGGCATGCCCATGACAAAAAGTATTTACAATTTGCTTTTTTCGTAGTTTGTACAAGTTGTCAAGTTGTGATTGTCTTATTGGTACGTTACTTTATCAAAAAAAAAAAAAACACCATTTTTATTGTATATCAACAACAACATACCAATTACCAACTCAACAATTTAATATATATATATATATATATATAGATGTTTGTGCCACTAATAATTATTTCCAAATTTCTAGTTGTTTAGAACAAAATAATTCTCCAGAGAACCGAATTTCTTCTCTCTTTTCCTTGTTTCAGGGGGGAAAAACACGCACAAATATAGATATTTAAGCAAACTGGTACATGTAAAGGACAGACAGACCCATCTAAAAAGTACAAGCAAATGAAATCTATACCACCCCAGGCTGAAAGGAAAAGGAGAGCTACCTATAGTCATACAACAGCACATGCATCCCTATTTTCCTAGCTGTTTCCAAATGTTACAAACATGTGTAAGACAAACAATATTGTGGCATTCTTCATGGTACAAGCTCATCAGGACATCGTCAACAGAAAGCTGAATTTTAGAATGCATTAGCCAAAATATGAACTGTACAGTTATGGGACAAATATACGTATGTGCTCAAGATTTTTAGATTGACATCAAACCACATCGCAATGGTATTTTTAGTCAAGATCATAGATTGACACCAAACCACCTTGCAATGATATTTTTAGTAAAATGAGAAGCAGCTGTTGTTAAATTCTGCTATTCCATTTTCAAGCATAAAGAGGGGAAGCAGAGGGCCGAGGGTAAGCAGCTGGTATCCTTCCCCTGTGAGTATCATCTGCACTTCGTCTTCGAACCCTGGCTCCATTACTCAAATTGCTCTGAGGAACTCTAGTGTCGTTTGATTCCTGTAGCTGCTCCAATGCTGTTACAACCTCATCCATGGTCGGCCTGAACTTGGCTTCCATGGATAAGCATCGTAATGCAAGGGTTGCTGCCTTATAGGCTCCATCCATTGTATATTGGCCTTCAAGACGGTTGTCAAGGACTCTGAAGATCTTACGTTTGTTTGCCAGATAGGGTTTAGCCCATTCCACCAGATTGTGCTCTCCAGATGGTCGATTCTTATCAACTGCTCTCCGGCCAGACAACATTTCTAATAGGACAACCCCGTAACTATAAACATCACTTCTTGTAGTAAGATGACCTATGGTCAGTAAAAGAATGAAGTGATTATCAGCAGGGCAAAAATACATTAATATTTGGGCAACAAAGAGTGGATAGCCAAAGCAACTAGCAAGGACTCTGAGTTGAATTGTCTAGAAACACTGTCAATTTCCCAAAGAATATTAAAGGAAATTGAATTAATTGAGAACATAAGTGATGCAAAATGAACAATACCTGTGGCTAAATACTCTGGAGCAGCATATCCATAGGTCCCCATAACCCTGGTAGAGACATGACTTTTATCACCTGTCGGTCCATCCTTGGCCAACCCAAAATCAGAAAGCTTTGCATTGTAGCTCTGTGATTCCATCAGAAAGGAGTTTTTAGAATCAAACAGGTAAAAAGTTTCCCCTGAACCCATCACAAGTGTGAAGTGACCATATCATAAAAGTAAAGAAGACCTATTTCACAAGTCACATACCGAATCAAGAAGAATATTAGAAGTCTTGAAATCTCGATATATCACTTTTGTTTCAGCACTATGCAGAAAAGCAAGCCCCTTTGCAGCACCGAGAGCCACTTTCAAGCGGAGGCTCCAAGAAAGAGGTTGGAAATAAGAACCTCCTGGTACAGCCACAATTATAAGCTTTGTCAATTACATAACATAATCAAACCATTTCAATTCAATTGGGTGAAGATATGTGATGGAATAACTCACTCCTAAATAAATGATTTTCCAAGCTGCCTCGAGGCATGAACTCATACACCAGTAGTCGGTGTTCATCTTCCAAGCAATAGCCAATCAACTTCACGAGATGAGGATGAGAAAGCTGTCCCAGATAATTCACTTCTGCCTGTAGGATCAGAAAAATCAAAAGAAAGTAAATCTGTGCACTTCAAGATAGGCATGTTGTGTGCCACAAATATAAAATGAACTACTGAAACATTCCCCCAGTGGGAATGTCAAGTAGGCAACTTATGGTTTGAGTCTCCTCCTCCCCTTTCCTTGGGGCCACTCAATCAATTATGCACACAAAAAAAAAAAAAAAAATGGCATCTAAGTTCCATCCTGTAAGATCACTTGTGGACATCTAAAGACACCAGCATATACAATCTCATGTACCCCATTCTCTTTGAGCTAAAAGGAGGGTTGAATTTAACTCACCAACCACTCCTTATGACCTTGGAAACTTTCTTGATTAAGCCTTTTCACAGCTATAATAATGCCAGTCCCAGGCTTGGCTGCCGCAAATGTATTCTCATCAATCCATCCCTTAAAAACTGAACCAAAACCACCTTCCCCTAACACACTATCAGGACGGAAATTCCTGGTGGATGTTTTGAGTTCTGCAAAACTAAAGCTCTTCACATTGGTCGCCTGCAAGATCTCACCCTCACTCCGAGGAGTCTGAGTCACTGAAAATGATGAGACCTTGCTACTCGTACTGCTAAAATCATTCCCATCCGTGCTAACATATTTTGAATTTGCCCCTGCACAAGTCAATGCATAATCTCTACATGAATCAATTATTATGGCATGTTGCACAATAAATTTTTCATGTTTTACCAAACTCAATCCCCAGAATTTTATTTTGATAAATGAAAAAAATAAGTGTTAAGTCCAGAAAACATTTAACCTCAGTAGCCCCCTTATCATTGCTCAATTTTGTAAAAAAATAACAATAGAAGCGCCACCTATAACTATAGACAAGTCCAGTAAGCACTTTTCTTTGTTGTTGCAATGAAGCCTAAGAGAGAGGCCATTAAAGGAATGCACACATTGACTTCCCTATCTAATTTTAGTAAAGCATTAATAATTTAATTCAGCAATATAGTCAGGCTGACTGCAAAATAAAAACAACCACATAAGATTTCAAATTCCCATTTCTGGGTGAATTATTTGCAACAGAACAACCACTGTCGTGTCGACCATATCCAGATTTGCATCATACTTGTCAACATACAATACAAAATGAGGTTATTGTTGCCAACAAACCACACCTACTAAGGAAGAGGAACAAGCAAACTGTCAAACAAATGACAATTTCCAGCCATGCAACGCTCCCAACTACAGGAAAAATCCACCTCACCTAACCAGAACCTCAAAAAAAATTACCAAAAAAAAAAAAAAAAAAAATTCACCAAGAAATTAAATTTCAGGGAAGTGAAAGAAATGAAACCTAGAAATTTTCTGGACCACCAGATTATGTAAGTCATTTGCAGAGAGAGAGAGAGAGAGAGAGAGAGAGAGAGAGAGTAAAATCTTAGTACCTGTGGTACATGGGCTCTCAGCTTTAATCCGAGCACTCAAGCAGACCCCCATGAAAACTAACTACCCTTTTGATTTTCCTTCCTGCAGATCACCCCAAAAAAGAATCAGACTTGGTTAAGCTGCATCAAACTTAGAAAGAACCAAACTTGAACGGTTGAAGAAGGCAGATCTAAGTGTAAAGACACAAGCTTTACTACAAAAACTAAGACCAAAAAGCTAGGCCTAATCCACTGGAAAAATTAAGCCTCTCCAATCGATTGCTTTTGACTGCAACTTGAATTGTTTAAAAAACACAGACACACATAAACACAAATCCACCAAATAAACACATAAAGAATTCAAATATCCACCTCTTTTAAGTGAAAGCCTTTGCCAATTTTTACAGAGACACAGATGGTTTCAAAACAAAGTTCGGTGGCTGAGAAGCTTTTTAGAGAGAGAGATTGAAGGAAGTTTCAAGCTAAGACGTGGCTTTGACTGGTGTACATATAAGAGAGAGAGAGAGGGAGAGAGAGGGGGGGGAGAGAGATGGGAGGGTGGGGGTGACTTGCATTAATGGCGGGCTGGTCCCTCTCTTTAGCTGATTAGCTCAACGTTTTTATACGCTGTCTTGCTTTGCTCTCTCTCTCTCTCTCTCTCTTGCTTTCTTTACAGAGTCAAGTCAGAGCAGATAAGCCTAGACAGGGCTGCTAGTATTCTCACCCGTTCGATTTGAACTTTCAATAAATTTCAGGGCCTGTTTGTTAGGTTATTTCAGGCAACTTTTTGAACATTTTAAATTCATTAGCACATATTTTTACACACTATTTTACTCACACATATATCAAAAATAGTCGAATATCATTACTCAAACCCTCCTGCTAAATACCCTCTCATCCATTCTTTTTTCCATTTTTTTTTCCATGCTTGAAATATGGCTACTCGGCTAGCTTGACAGTATTGGACCCGCTTGGCTTGGCAACATTTAAGGTTTTTTTTTTTCCTTTGCTAAAGTTAAAATTGTAAAGATTCTCAAAAAAAAAAAAAAAAAGTTAGAATTGTAAAAACAGCTTTTCAAACCTCTATTTTAGTTTTGTATTTCTTGCAGTTTTTTTTAGCAGCGTGATCATTATAAATTGAATTTCTTACAAGTGACCCACCACTGATTTGAAAAAAAAAAAAAAAAATCTACTTCTTATTATAATAAGTTCTGTGACGCAAAATTTTCCCAACATTTGACCTTTGTAGTATTAGTGGTTTACTGGTTTTACTTTCACAAGAATAAATTTAAAATATTGGTTTATAATAAAAGTAGTATTATCAGTGAATCAATATGAAAGCGATTTTTTTATACTTATGAGTTGAGAAAGAAAAAAAAGTTATGTAAAAAGTTATGTAGGGCGTATTGTTTTTTTTTTTTTAATTAGGAAAATGTTGTGGTGCCCATTATCTTTGGACCCCACATTGTGCCAACGACAAAGGTGATTGGATACTGACTGTTCAGGAACCAATCAGCTGGCAATGGTCATAACTCATATAACAGTGTTCACAATTTTATTTTATTTTATTTTTTTGGTAGAAATTGCTAGGAGTGTTCATAATTTTAACACTTACTGGCTTTATCAGTTGGTTTTAGTGACGATGGGTCCGGCATTTTGAGCATAGGCTAATGTAACAGTAGGATCTAAACAAAATGGGATTGGAATATTATCTCACAGGACAAAAGAAAAATAATCAAATTGTTTGTACAATTGATTTCATTCTCTTTTCCTGCTTTTGTTCTACAACATTACCTATTAAACTTATGATTAAGTGATTAAATTTACAATTTCTTAACAATTTAAACTTTTGAGAGAACTGGTAGTTTAACATGGTATCAAAGTAGGAGTTTTGAGTTCAATTCCTGACTTTAATCTACTTCTCATTTAAAATGTTAAATTCTCACTTGTTGAATCATGTAATGGAAAAGTTAGTTTGATTCAAATAAAGGAATTTTAATATTGGTAAATTTTAATTTGGAGTAATGTTAGAAAGATAATATCTTTTTTATTTTATTTTAAAGTTAATATAGAAGAATTTCATTGCAGTTTCTTCTACAATTATTTTGGTGAAAAAAAAAATAAAACTAAAAGAAGAACCTTTCAAAGTTGGAACAATATGGGGCTTCGATTCGTGATTGCAGAAACAAAGAGATGGGTACACAGTGCATCAAAAAGGGGTCCTACAAGCAACAAGTTGGGTTTTTGGGTTTTATTTGCTTGCCTTTATTTATGGCCATCTGTCTCTGTCTTGCCAGTTCTCTTTCGTGATGAAGAGGATAGTGTCTATTTTGTTTGTATAAAAATAAGACTAAAAACGTGATGATTTTCCCAATATGGGAATATCTATACATCATCATTCATTAGTGAATCACTTTCCTGGAAAGTAAAGAGCTTGAAGCCTTTGACACTTCAATTTGACCGGAAAAGGACCATATTTAATTGAACTTCATTTGGAAATTTTAATGTTAGTAAGAACGTGGTAAATTGCATGAGGGGTAGGTAATCATATAGTGTTTATGCAATGTTAATCATCATCTTATATGCATAATACACCTTTCATTGTAATTCTCTTCCTTTCTTAAAACTTACATACAAAATTTATGTTAATGTAAACATGACGAAATTATATAGCTCAATGGTAAATATATAAAAAAAATTTACAATATTTTTAACAATTTGTTTGGGTGATAAATTCTAATTGAAATAAGCCAAACAACATAATTATAGATATCACTTTTATTATACACCAACTACAATAGACATTAATCATTGTGAAACAATTTATCTTATTAGAATGAAATATTAAGACAAAAAAAAAAAAATATATATATATATATATATATATATATATATATATATAAAGACCTATAAGTTTGATGAATTTTCATTTTAGTTTATTAAATTTAGATTTTACCGGTTTAGTCCATTTACTTTGACAGTACTAATATTTCAGTCATTCCATCCATTGCTTATTGAAAAATATTGTTAACTCTCTTCTTATATATGATGTGAAACATAGTCATTTTAACTTTTAAGAGAGTTAACTGCATTTTTCCAATGGCAGTAAAAGGAATAACTAAAATAGTAGAGAATTAAAAGATAACAATATGTGTGGGGCCCGAGGGCCCAGAACCCCCGGCCCACCTTTAGGTTGGCCCAAGGCCCAAGCCGAGGAGGGCAATCATCCCAGATAGTCGGCCAGAGGATTCTAGCCCTCCTCAGACCCGAGCCGAGGACACACCCCTCCTCGGTACACCTAGTCTAATCCAGGTAGGGGGCAGACCCAGAATAGGTGGTCACATCCACACTTAACGAGTCTGCCTGACCCTCCAGGCTACATTAATGATGACAAGACCCTTCACCAGAAAACCTTGGAGGCAGCAACCCCTAGTATGGGGAGGAACCTGTTTGATGGAACAAGTCCTGGACCAGTAGCCCGGATGGCCAACAGCTGTAGGGCCAGGATCGAGCTAAAGGGCGTATATAAGGCAAAGAACCCCCCTTGTGAAGGGGGGCCTCCTCGGACGCCAGCCGAGGAGCAACCCCAGGCGAAGAAGAATAAACGAAAAGTTCAAGGAAGACCGGCGAGAAGCCGGCCGGAGCCAAACCCTTTTTGCCCCACTCTCTACAAATTCATTGTCGAGGGCCCACCTCCGAAAAAGGAGCCCCTACAATTGGCGCCGTCTGTGGGGAGGGTTAGAGCACCGACCGGCGCAACCGGCGGTCGTTCCGAAGCAGTTGCTATGCAAAGTTGGCGATGCAAAAAAAAAAAAAAAAGGGAGAACAAGAGAAGAGTTACAGTAAGAAAGGAAAATCCAACAGCGAAATAAAGGAAAAGTTCTTTATTATTGCAAAAAAGATTACAAGTACAACAATCTTTATTATTTCATAAAAGAAAAGTTACAAATACAATCAGAGGCTCAAACAGGCATGTTTTAAAAAAAATCCTACCAACTAATCCTACAATCAGAGGCCCAGGCGGATCGGTCTTGGAACTGGCCGGGCAAGAGGCTCGCAAAGAATTAATATCAGGAATGAGGGAAGTGTCAACCCGTGCTTTTATTGGCGTCAAGAGAATGGGAGAACTTAACAGTAAAAGCACGGGAAGGGGGGCTGGGGGTTGGCTCACCTTCAAACCAAAGCTTGAACAAAGTGAGGAGCCGACCCCGAGACCCCGGAACACCTCCCCTCGTGATGCTTCCTCGACCCTCTCCAAACTGCACGAGCATTAACCGTCGGAGAAGGCAATACTCGGGCACCAGCCGTGACGGGAGTTCGCGTGCCTCCTTCGTCGGAGGTGCGCTCTGCGGAGGGACGTTAGGTACTTCAATGACATCCCCCCTGGCCACTATACGAGGCCCTGCCAGCGTTACGCCTAAACTCTACAGCGCCGACAGCCCAGTGGGGGCTGCAGCCATGGCGGCCCTTAACTCCAGGTCTCCTAATTGCGGTCACAACCCTGGTGGCGGTGTCAAAGGGGCTCAGGAAGGTGAAAGTGTATATTTCTGTTCGTGGTGGAGGATTCATGGAATGAGGAGAAATACTCGCCCCAAAACGCCTTTTATGGAGGGCGAAAACCAGTGGGAGTTGAGCCGCGCGGAATTCGAAGGGGGAATTGTCAAAGGGAATTAATTCTCACCCAATTCCAAGGGGATTGCCAGCTGCCTGATTCGTGTTAATTCACGAGGGCATTAATGGAGGCGCGTTACGGGCACCGAAGCGTCAAATATGGAGCGCGGAAGGCCAAGCGACGCCTCGTAAACCAGAAAGATGAGGAACACGAACCAGAAGCAAGATCAGCCCCACGTGCAAAGTCACAATCCGACCCGAGGAAAAACAGCTCACAGGAAAAGACCCGTGGACGTCTTCACACCAAAAGAAAGTTCTCGGATCCGAGGACGAACTCTTATTGGAGGCAGCTGTGCAGTAGTGGTACCATGACTCTTGCTCCAGCAGCCTGCAATGGGCTAATGGGAGGAACTTCTACCCGACGAGAGACTGAGTTGTCCAAAGAGGTGAACACTGTGTCCTCATACTCGAGGACGAAACCACTTAGAAACGATGGCAGCAACTGTACCTAGGACTTGCATGGTCCTCGGACCCAAGCCTACGGGGAGTTGGCCACTCGTACTGAAGGCAGCAATTATACCTAGGTCTTGCATGGTTTACGGACTTAAGCCTATGGGGAGCTAGCCACTTAGAAACGATGGCAGCAACTGTACCTAGGACTTGCATGGTCCTCGGACCCAAGCCTACGGGGAGCTGGCTACTCGTACTGAAGGCAGCAATTGTACCTAGGTCTTGCATGGTCTACGGACTCAAGCCTATGGGGAGCTAGCCACTTAGAAACGATGGCAGCAACTGTACCTAGGACTTGCATGGTCCTCGGACCCAAGCCTACGGGGAGCTGGTCACTCGTACTGAAGGCAGCAATTGTACCTAGGTCTTGCATGGTCTACGGACTCAAGCCTATGGGGAGCTAGCCACTTAGAAACGATGGCAGCAACTGTACCTAGGACTTGCATGGTCCTCGGACCCAAGCCTACGAGGAGCTGGCCACTCGTACTGAAGGCAGCAACTGTACCTAGGTCTTGCATGGTCTACGGACTCAAGCCTATGGGGAGCTAGCCACTTAGAAACGATGGCAGCAACTGTACCTAGGACTTGCATGGTCCTCGGACCCAAGCCTACGGGGAGCTGGCCACTCGTACTGAAGGCAGCAATTGTACCTAGGTCTTGCATGGTCTACGGACTCAAGTCTATGGGGAGCTAGCCACTTAGAAACGATGGCAGCAACTGTACCTAGGACTTGCATGGTCCTCGGACCCAAGCCTACGGGGAGCTAGCCACTCGTACTGAAGGCAGCAATTGTACCTAGGTCTTGCATGGTCTACGGACTCAAGCCTATGGGGAGCTAGCCACTTAGAAACGATGGCAGCAACTGTACCTAGGACTTGCATGGTCCTCGGACCCAAG
Source organism: Quercus variabilis (assembly GCA_030445155.1). NCBI lineage: Eukaryota > Viridiplantae > Streptophyta > Magnoliopsida > Fagales > Fagaceae > Quercus > Quercus variabilis. The sequence goes on from CP129445.1 coordinate 33,869,265, forward strand.
CCTACGGGGAGCTGGCCACTCGTACTGAAGGCAGCAACTGTACCTAGGTCTTGCATGGTCTACGGACTCAAGCCTATGGGGAGCTAGCCACTTATAAACGATGGCAGCAACTGTACCTAGGACTTGCATGGTCCTCGGACCCAAGTCTACGGGGAGCTGGCCACTCGTACTGAAGGCAACAACTGTACCTAGGTTTTGCATGGTCTACGGACTCAAGCCTATGGGAAGCTAGCCACTTAGAAACGATGGCAGCAACTGTACCTAGGACTTGCATGGTCATCGGACCCAAGCCTACGGGGAGCTGGCCACTCGTACTGAAGGCAGCAATTGTACCTAGGTCTTGCATGGTCTACGAACTCAAGCCTATGGGGAGCTAGCCACTTAGAAACGATGGCAGCAACTGTACCTAGGACTTGCATGGTTCTCGGACCCAAGCCTACGGGGAGCTGGCTACTCGTACTGAAAGCAGTAACTGTACCTAGGTCTTGCATGGTCTACGGACTCAAGCCTATGGGGAGCTAGCCACTTAGAAACGATGGCAGCAACTGTACCTAGGACTTGCATGGTCCTCGGACCCAAGCCTACGGGGAGCTTGCCACTCGTACTGAAGGCAGCAATTGTACCATGAACCCACATGGTCCTCGGACCCAAGCCCATGGGGGGCTAGCTATTTACGACAAAGTCAAGGCGCTGCGCGGTCCAAAGACCTAGTTCCGTGGAGAAGCTAACTACCTACTGAAGAACCTAGGTGCTGATCCGGCCACTCAAGGAAGAACCAGTCAGCCGACGGCCCTCCGGAACATAAGGGCCGAGGTTTACAAAACCCTCCTCCCCGTCCGAGGAAACGTGCAGCAGGGTTTTGAGGGGCTATTGTGGGGCCCGAGGGCCCAGAACCCCCGGCCCACCTTTAGGCTGGCCCAAGGCCCAAGCCGAGGAGGGCAATCATCCCAGATAGTCGGCCAGAGGATTCTAGCCCTCCTCAGACCCGAGCCGAGGACACACCCCTCCTCGGTACACCTAGTCTAATCCAGGTAGGGGGCAGACCCAGAATAGGTGGTCACATCCACACTTAACGAGTCTGCCTGACCCTTCAGGCTACATTAATGATGACAAGACCCTTCACAAGAAAACCTTGGAGGCAGCAACCCCTAGTATGGGGAGGAACCTGTCTGATGGGACAAGTCCTGGACCAGTAGCCCGGATGGCCAACAGCTGTAGGGCCAGGATCGAGCTAAAGGGTGTATATAAGGCAAAGAACCCCCCTTGTGAAGGGGGGCCTCCTCGGACGCCAACCGAGGAGCAACCCCAGGCGAAGAAGAATAAACGAAAAGTTCAAGGAAGACCGACGAGAAGCCGGCCGGAGCCAAATCCTTTTTGCCCCACTCTCTACAAATTCATTGTCGGGGGCCCACCTCCGAAAAAGGAGCCCCTACAATATGTAAATTGTATTTTTATCAAACCTTAACAATCCTTTTTGTTTCTACCAAAAAAACCAATCCATTTTGTAAGTAGCGTATGATAAATTTAGTAGTGTGGTATTTTTATTTTCATAAAATAAGTTACAATAAATTCAATTACGTACAAATTTTAATGAATGTTTTGATATTTTAGCTTTTATTAGTCACAAATAACTAATAAGCCAAACATTTTAGACACCCTGCCGCAATATTTTCTCATTGGATCAAAATCCTTTCATTTTGTTTTGAAATAGAGAATGTCAAATTTGGAAAAAAAAAATAATAATTTTTTCATATATGGAAAACCATATATAGTGACATGTCATTTAAAATCTCATTTGACTCAATACAACAAGTATAGTGGTATTTTTTAAAAAAGAAATGAAAGATGATTGTACTTGTGGGGACATTTTTTGCCTCAAGATCAAGTGCTGCACTTGTAATCATTTTTTACTTAAGAGTCTCACATTGGAAAGATTACCTTCCTCTTTCTACCTTATAAGAAATGAGCCAATGGAGATAGAGTACTACTAGTTTGGTTAACCATTAGCTCATCTCTTATAAGGTTAAAAGAGGAAGGCAATCTTTCTAATGTGGGACTCTTAAGCTAAAAATGATTAGATTAAGAGAACACTGTAGTTTACTTTAGACTACTATAAGGGAAAGAGAACTTATTGTTGCCTATGATATAATATAGGTACGAATTAGCTAGTAGCTACTCAATAGAGCATTATGCACACAATTAAATTTAAATTATTCCATGGGTTCCTTGGAACAGTTTCAAGTTTCAACTCATAAATGTGTCTATTCAACAAGGAACATCACCTCTTGCGTAAAACATGCGCAACCAAGTCAAGCATGCTATTGCTAGGGCCTATTGCCAAATGCCAAGTATACTCTCTCACAATACACACTTAAATGCCTATTATTATAATGATAACATGCATGCATGATTTTGCATTATATATATGGGTTTGTGTATAATGTTTATTTCCTTTTTTTTTTTTTTTTTTTTTTTTTTTTTTTTTGCATATATCCTGAAAAGGTGAAGTAATGAGGTTTTATTTAAATGCAAATTGACATTTCTACTGCATCGATCTATGCCACAAGCAACCATATATTCAATTCATGTTAATTAGTTCCTATCCTCATCTCTCAATTAACAAAATAGATTGGGTGCCAAGAACTTTACGGTTAAATGGCACTGTCACATTAACCTGAGTTTGATCCCCTTTCCTCATTTCTCGTAAGTGAACAAAAATAAAATAAAAGAAGAAAAGAAGAAGAATAGAGTGGATAGTTCCTGCATGTTTAGTTAATGTTACTTTGTATCACAATCTATTTTCTTGAACTCATCATTGTAAATATTTTAATAAATTGCAATAATCTAAAAGAAAAAAACAATGACTTCTTTTCTCCCCTCTTCTTTAAAATTTCCATGCTTTTGCAACTCTTCAAAAAGCCTGTTCAGAAACTAGAAATACTTCAAATTTTAAAACTAAGTTATACATTTTTTTAAGGCTAGTTTGGATTAGTTATATATATATATATATATATATATATATTTACCTATCTAATTTTTTTTTTATTTATAAAATTACTCTTTAATTTGTTAAATTCAATAAATAAAAAAATAAATTCTTGATAAAGAATGAAATAAAACGCACGCTTAATCAACTCTTTCACTTTCAAGTAACATACTACATATATATATATATATATATATATATATATATATATATATATATATATTCCCGACAATGAATTTGTAGAGAGTGGGGCAAAAAGGGTTTGGCTCCGGCCGGCTTCTCGCCGGTCTTCCTTGAACTTTTCGTTTATTCTTCTTCGCCTGGGGTTGCTCCTCGGCTGGCGTCCAAGGAGGCCCCCCTTCACAAGGGGGGTTCTTTGCCTTATATACGCCCTTTAGCTCGATCCTGGCCCTACAGCTGTTGGCCATCCGGGCTACTGGTCCAGGACTTGTCCCATCAGACAGGTTCCTCCCCATTCTAGGGGTTGCTGCCTCCAAGGTTTTCTGGTAAAGGGTCTTGTCATCATTAATGTAGCCTGAGGGTCAGGCAGACTCGTTAAGTGTGGATGTGACCACCTATTCTGGGTTTGCCCCCTACCTCGATTAGACTAGGTGTGCCGAGGAGGGGTGTGTCCTCGGCTCGGGTCTGAGGAGGGCTAGAATCCTCTGGCCGACTATCTGGGATGATTGCCCTCCTCGGCTTGGGCCTTGGGCCAGCCTAAAGGTGGGCCGGGGGTTCTGGGCCCTCGGGCCCCACAATAGCCCCTCAAAACCCTGCTGCACGTTTCCTCGGACGGGGAGGAGGGTTTTGTGAACCTCGGCCCTTATGTTCCGGAGGGCCTTCGGCCGGCTGGTTCTTCCTTGAGTGGCCGGATTGACCCTTAGACTCTTCAATAGGTAGTTAGTTTCTCCACAGGAGTAGGTCGTCGGACCATGCAGTACCTTGGCTCCGTAGTAAATAGCTAGCTCCCCGTAGGCTTGAGTCCGTAGACCAGGCAGGACCTAGGTGCAGTTGCTACCTTCAGTACGAGTGGCCAGCTCCCCGTAGGATTGGGTCCGAGGACCATGCAAGTCCTAGGTACAGTTGCTGCCATCGTTTGTAAGTGGCTAGCTCCCCATAGGCTTAAGTCCGTAGACCATGCAAGACCTAGGTACAGTTGCTGCCTTCAGTACGAGTGGCCAGCTCCCCGTAGGCTTGGGTCCGAGGACCATGCAAGTCCTAGGTACAGTTGCTGCCATCGTTTCTAAGTGGCTAGCTCCCCATAGGCTTGAGTCCGTAGACCATGCAAGACCTAGGTACACTTGCTGCCTTCAGTACGAGTGGCCAGCTCTCCGTAGGCTTGGGTCCGAGGACCATGCAAGTCCTAGGTACAGTTGCTGCCATCGTTTCTAAGTGGCTAGCTCTCCATAGGCTTGAGTCCGTAGACCATGCAATACCTAGGTACAATTGCTGCCTTCAGTACGAGTGGCCAGCTCCCCGTAGGCTTGGGTCCGAGGACCATGCAAGTCCTAGGTACAGTTGCTGCCATCGTTTCTAAGTGGCTAGCTCCCCATAGGCTTGAGTCCGTAGACCATGCAAGACCTAGGTACAATTGCTGCCTTCAGTACGAGTGACCAGCTCCCCGTAGGCTTGGGTCCGAGGACCATGCAAGTCCTAGGTACAGTTGCTGCCATCGTTTCTAAGTGGCTAGCTCCCCATAGGCTTGAGTCCGTAGACCATGCAAGACCTAGGTACAATTGCTGCCTTCAGTACGAGTAGCCAGCTCCCCGTAGGCTTGGGTCCGAGGACCATGCAAGTCCTAGGTACAGTTGCTGCCATCGTTTCTAAGTGGCTTCGTCCCCGAATATGAGGACACAGTGTTCACCTCTTTGGGCAACTCAGTCCCACGTCGGATAGAAGTCCCTCCCATTAGCCCCTTGCAGGCTGCTGGAGCAAGAGCTAGTGTACCACTACTGCACAGTTGCCTCCAATAGGGGTTCGTTCTCGGATCCGAAAACCTTGCTTTTAGTGTGAAGACGTCCACGGGTCTTTTCCTGTGAGCTGTTTTTCCTCGGGTCGGATTGTGACTTCGTACGTGGGGCTGATCTTGCTTCTGGTTCGTGTTCCTCATCTTTCTGGTTTACGAGGCGTCGCTTGGCCTTCCGCGCTCCATGTTTGACGCTTCGGTGCCCGTAACGCGCCTCCATTAATGCCCTCGTGAATTAACACGAATCAGGCAGCTGGCAATCCCCTTGGAATTGGGTGGGAATTAATTCCCTTTGACAATTCCCCCTTTAAATTCTGCGCGGCTCAACTCCCACTGGTTTTCGCCCTCCATAAAAGGCATTTTGGGGGGAGTGTTTCTCCTCATTCCATGAATCCTCCACCACGAACAGAAATATACACTTTCACCTTCCTGAGCCCTTTTGACACCGCCACCAGGGTTGTGACCGCCATTAGGAGACCTGGAGTTAAGGGCCGCCGTGGCCGCAGCCCCCACTGGGCTGCCGGCGTGGCAGAGTTTAGGCGTAACACTAGCAGGGCCTTGTATGGTGGCCAGGGGGGACGTCATTGAAGTACCTAATGTCCCTCCGCAGAGCGCACCTCCGAAGAAGGAGGCACGCGAACTCCCGTCACGGCTGGTGCCCGAGTATTGCCGTCTCCGACGGTCAATGCTCGTGCAGTTTGGAGAGGGTCGAGGAAGCATCACGAGGGGAGGTGTTCCGGGGTCTCGGGGTCGGCTCCTCACTTTGTTCAAGCTTTGGTTTGAAGGTGAGCCAGCCCCCAGCCCCCCTTCTCGTGCTTTTACTGTCAAGTTCTCCCATTCTCTTGACGCCAATAAAAGTACGGGTTGACACTTCCCTCATTCCTGATATTAATTCTTTGCGAGCCTCTTGCCCGGCCAGTTCCAAGACCGGTCTGCCTGGGCCTTTGATTGTAGGATTAGTTGGTAGGATTTTTTGTAAAACATGCCTGTCTGAGCCTTTGATTGTAGTTGTAACTTTTCTTTTATGAAATAATAAAGATTGTTATACTTGTAATCTTTTCTGCAATAATAAAGAACTTTTCCTTTATTTCGCTGTTGAATTTTCCTTTCGTACTGCAACTCTTCTCTTGTTCTCCCCTTTTTTTTTTCTTTTGCACCGCCAACTTTGCATAGCAACTGCTTCGGAACGACCGCCGGTTGCGCCGGTAGGTGCTCTAACCCTTCCCACAGACGACGCCAATTGTAGGGGCTCCTTTTTCAGAGGTGGGCCCCCGACAATGAATTTGTAGAGAGTGGGGCAAAAAGGGTTTGGTTCCGGCCGGCTTCTCGCCGGTCTTCCTTGAACTTTTCGTTTATTCTTCTTCGCCTGGGGTTGCTCCTCGGCTGGCGTCCGAGGAGGCCCCCCTTCACAAGGGGGGTTCTTTGCCTTATATACGCCCTTTAGCTCGATCCTGGCCCTACAGCTGTTGGCCATCCGGGCTACTGGTCCAAGACTTGTCCCATCAGACAGGTTCCTCCCCATACTAGGGGTTGCTGCCTCCAAGGTTTTCTGGTAAAGGGTCTTGTCATCATTAATGTAGCCTGGAGGGTCAGGCAGACTCGTTAAGTGTGGATGTGACCACCTATTCTGGGTTTGCCCCTTACCTGGATTAGACTAGGTGTGCCGAGGAGAGGTGTGTCCTCGGCTCAGGTCTGAGGAGGGCTAGAATCCTCTGGCCGACTATCTGGGATGATTGCCCTCCTCGGCTTGGGCCTTGGGCCAGCCTAAAGGTGGGCCGGGGGTTCTGGGCCCTCGGGCCCCACAATATATATTATATGAGAAAGTTTATAAGGAAAAAATTGTGCCACAATTTTTATTAAAAGTCTGAAATAATATAGTGTGATTGATAAAGAAAAAATTATAGATTTATATAAAAATTAATGTGAATTACTTATATAATGAATCACTTTGTCAAATTGTTGTAAAAGTATGATAAATGATAAGGTAGCAGAAATATTTGAAGAGGCAAGCATTCTTCTAAGTTCTAAGAAGAAAGTCCAAAATTGTGTGGTTGAAAAGCAATGCCATTTTTTTCTTCCTCCGGATTTTGCAAATCTGGGAACCAAACAAACTCGTGACATTAACCTAACCAACAAACAAATTGGGTGTGTAATCCAAAATTTTACTTTTGCATATACCTAAATGACGTATTATCTTCTGTATATATTGCGTAACTATACCATCATCCCTCCATACCCACACCAACTCAAATCTCAACCGTTCAATCTATAAACTTTTTCCCCATCAACCATTAAATTTTTAAACCATTTTGTCACAAAGACAACAAATACTAGCTGTAAATCAATGGCACCTATTTTGACCCCAAAATTAAGCAAAAAAGAAGAGGGGGACCCACAATAACAATGGGCCACATGCATGTAGGCCAGGTGTAATCATATAATCAATTTTTATTTGGGTTCCAATTTTCTGGACAAACCCACGAGCCACATGGGCTGGCTTGATCAGCTTCAGCCGGTAAGCTATGGCTAGCTACTTGGGCAACTGTGCCGTACCAAGTATAGACTCTCTTTATATATGGGCACTGGGCAGCTTCGAGAAAACTAGTTATTATTAGCAAGCAATCGATGCATTGAAAAGTATTTTGGCGTTATTTATTTATCAATAAATTTAATGAAAGAAAAATTTAATGAAATCCCATAATATATATATTTTTTAATGAAACGACCAGTACCACTACGAGAGTTTTCCTTTGATGGTTGACTCATCCGTTCAGAATTGTGACGTTAATTTATATATTATATATTTTTAATAATTATAAAAATGTAAATATTGTATATATAATAAAATTAATGTTAATAATGAATCTAATGAAAATAATATTATATCAACCAAGACTTAACAACTTAACAAATCGTGAAAAGATATGAAAATTTTTATATCTCTAACATTATTAACACTACTAAATACGGACAATAATTTTTACATTTTTTTACTAATTATTATAGTAAAAATTATAATTAAAGTAGCATTATTTATATATAGGTTCTCTACTAGTTATATTATTCTTATAACATCAATCACGACGTTTCACATTGAAGAGTTACAAGAAAAAGATTAGAAAAATTGGTGTACAGTTAAACTAATTGTTACTCTTTGTTTATTAAGCTTGGGTTAACGAGTAATTCAAGAAAAATGTAATTAATTTGTGTTGTACTCATTGCACGTGGGTTTGGTTTTAATTTTATTATTATTATTATTTTTGAGTTTTGAAAGTTGTGCAAGTTAGTAATTTATTTATTTATTTATAGATTGCTTTAAATATTGAGACAATAATACCTCATGTTATTTGGAAATTAACTTTAAGATACTCCTTAACAAAAATAAAACTATTAATGATTATTTAATACCAAGTAGTAATACTAATTGTCTGTGATTGATGAGCCTTTGGAATTGGGGGCGGGGGTGATAAAAATTGTTTATGTGAGTGTCAGATTAATAATAAACAAATAATGCAACAACTAAGATTAGCAAGAGGAAGGCAGGTCAAAGCGGACTGCAATTTTGGCCCTAAATGAGATTGACGGGTACCAAAGTTGGTCCGTACATTTCCACCTATAAATAAAATAATTTAGTGGTTTTGTTTTTTTTCCTAAATAGATATTATAAGTGAAAGTTGGGAAACATATATTTAACTATTTATTTAAAGTGTGAAGAATACTATACCCTGTCATCTTTCTTTTTATTTTGATTTAAAAAAATGTTATGTTACTCTATTTTTATAGCAAATTTTAAGTAATAAGTTTTCATTGATTTATTTATTTGAAGTGCCGTGTACAAATCATTGCCCACCAAACAAAATTTGCTGAGACGGAAAGTAGTTTAAGATTGTCTTTGTAATCTGTATGAGGAATATCCTAAAGATGGCATTCATGCCCTATGGTTGTGTGACCAAGCCCAAGTCACGTGGAAATCAGAACCTACCTATATCTAGTTATATCAGAAGAGGCTTATTTCTTTTTCAGGTCTCTTTTGTTTTGTGCTTGGTAATGGCTCAGCCTATTTTGTGACACTCTCGATCATATCCTAGACTCTTTGGCAGAGAAGAAACTGTATTTGAGAAAATTATAGTGGTCAAGGCAAAAGAAATGTTAGTGGAATTTCTTGAGGTCCACAAGCGACTTCCTAAGGTTGGATTTTCTAAAATTCAATCCATGAAGCGGAGGCTTGGCTCTCATGAACCCCTTTTTTTGGACCAATTTTTAACTCATTTTGGATCCATTGTTTAGCGTATGTGTATATATATATATATATATTAGGGTCTAATGTAATTGAAAATTGCATATCATAGCTACCTATGTATTTTTTTTTTCTTTCCTGTGATATAATAAAATCAATGCAAGTTTGCGCACGTAAGTACGTTGCCAAATCACATAAAATTTTTGTGTCATGTGATTGTTTCTCTACATAATTTTTTTCTCTATTTTTTGCATGTGACAGATTCTAGGAATTAGGTTAAATTCCCAAGTCCTAACAATCATCAAGACATCAACATTACCAAATCACGTAAAAATTTTGTGTCATGTGATTGTTTCTCTACATAATTTTTTTTTCTATTTTTTTGCATGTGACAGATTCTAGGAATTAGGTTAAATTCCCAAGTCTTAACAATCATCAAGACATCAACTACTTAGACTGACACTCTCTTTTCTTTTCTTTTTTTCTTTTTTCTTTTTTTTGAGAAAAGACCCACACTCTCAATCATTAGTCTTCTCTGCCTGTATATTATTCAAATCAAAATAATGCTGTTTTGTCTAAATCTTGCATTTTCCCTCACATGTGAAAAAAAATATGAAACAAACAAGAAAAACTTTGTGCACTCTGTACGAGATTGCTAGCACTCGGAGTCATTCCTCCTTGTTCTTCTAGTTAAGGGAAAAAAATAGTCATAGAGTCAAGTTCAACACTGACCAGTCAACAAAGGAATCAAGAAGGGCAACATTTTTTTTTTTTTTGAGGAACAATCAAGAAGGGCAACATGTACGCATTATTTAAACACTGAAATTTAATATGGTGCAAGATTAAAATAATAAGACGGCTGGGAATGATAATATACCTAAAGTTCTTAAAATTCATGTGAAGCCATCATCATGCCAATTTTAGAACTATAAATACTACTGTCTCGCAAAGATTAATATGGATTAAGTTGTTGGAAAGTTTATCCATTTTCCTTTTTAGAAATGATACACTCACTAATTTTTTTTTAATAAATATAATTAAAAACTTTACCAATTTAACTAATTAAGATATTGCACGGGATATGGCATATCCGTGGTTGAAATTGAGAGTTAGAAATTAACTTTCAATCACATCTCTTAATTTAAAAAAAAAAAAAATTCAAAATGTTCAAAAAATGTTTGATTTAAGGATTGAGATTGAAATTTATTTTTATTTTTATTTTTAACTTCTAATCTTAGTCATTGGGAGTTATTTTGGTCCATGCAGTTGCACCTAGTCTTAATCTTCTTCTTCTTCTTCTTCTTTTCTTTTTTATTTATTTATTTTATTTTTATAGTTTTAAAAATAATTTATTTAAGAACTGTTTGGGTCTCAAATTGTCACTCCATTTAAATAAGTAAAAGACATAACATATGTAATATTTATTGAACTTTTTGAAGATATCATCAGCTTCTATATATGTGTGTGTATATATATCTATTGTCTTTGAGGCTTATATATTCAAAACATAATTATTACCTAAGCTATTACATAGTGTATAAGATTCTTTCTCTTTGAAAGGGGTTCAATTTTGATAATTGCTGCTTCCTATTGAAGGAAAATAAGTTCTGTACTGGAATGGGGTTGTCCCGTACGATGCTGTGTAGTCTGTGCTATAGTTATTTGGTCTATATATAATCATTGGGGGTTAAGACATTAAGCTTCAGAGTGCTTTTAGATGAAGACTTCTTTAGGTCGTCTCATGTGGAGGAGCATGATGCCCACTATATAGCCTGCTGGTGGGTGTTGACTCTTTCTCTTGTAATAAAGATCTAGTTAATAGCGAGAGTGAGAGGCATACTCCCACAAACAAATACAAATAGAAGCCATGAGTGAATCTAAAAGGTTGGCTTAATGGTTTTTGATGATGCACAAAAAACGTTAGTGAGTTGATTGTCCTCGAACGCTCCAATGGGTAACAAGAAACCAAGAACCAACAAAGAGTATTGGTGGAGTGCCAGCTAAAGACCCTTCGAAGGCTAAGTTAGTGAATTAAAGATCTCCAAGAATTATATAGTGAGAGAGCTAGGAATTTTCTGTGTAACTTAGAGAATAGGAGGTCTAATACTTATATAGTGGTGAAGAGCGAACCAAGACCCCTTGAATGTAGGAGTCTTTCATTGTAGAGGAGATTTGGAGTTAAGGCTCCAAGATTTTAGGGTTCTCTTTCCATATAGGGGAGATATGGACGTGTATAGGGCCTTTGGACGTGGTGTGCAAGTTATTTCCATGTAAGGACATATGAGTGGAGAATATGTAGAGGATTGTGGGACCCATCATGCCCATCCGTTGGTATGGTCATCCATTCGTCAGCATGCAAGTGGCGAGGTTTGAATTGTCCATCAAGCATATGCGAAAGTTGGCCGACGAGTTCCCAAGGAGGGTAGCATATCCATTTGTCTGAACTTTAAGAGGTCTAATGAGGCTTCTATCACGACAGGCCCAGGGCATCTACTACGACGAGCCCATGGTTGGTCGGTCTCATGACTTGTTAGTCGGGATGGTGAAGATGGGAACCGTCGGTCATTGCCAGCATTTGGCTAGACAGAGAAAGGAAATCTTGGTCTAGATTCTTGTGCCTGACGAAGGCCGAAGGACGGATAAGCAACGAAAATTTTACAAGACGAAAATACCCTTATCAATTTCTAAGACCTCATGAGATTTATGAGGTCTTGAGTGAGAAACTTCTAGCCAAGTATCTAAGGGTCACTTCCAAAAAATCTTCTCCTATAAATATCAAATGTGTAATGGGATTGGGACTATATATATATATATATATATATATATATCTAGAGAAGTAGTCAGTGTTTGAAGGAGTGGCGGAGCTCAAAATTTGCCATTGGAGGGACCAAACAAAAAAAATCATGAAAATATATACTATATTTCTACTGTGTATAGAAGTATAACAAAGTAGTATAAAACAATTTAAAATGTAAACTATATACTTTATAACTTTAAGACGTGTACTACAACAAATATATTTATTAAATTTGATAAATTGTGTAAATATTGACAAAAAGATTTAATATTTTCAATTTATCTTTAATCAATAATATTTAGACACTAGACAAGTACTAACATAAATCATAATGCAAAAACTAAGTATCTTTATTTATATTACAAGCCACAAATTAAGTGAAATGGTTAAATTGTTTGTTTGTTTTACCTTGATTATTTGAGATAATTGTTACGATAACTATGTCCATTATAATTTTATGAATGTTCAATTAAGTTAAGTAATTAGTATCTACTGCTTATCACTAATAAGATTGTGACTATATTTAAATAAATATAATTAACCTTATACCTTTATTTTTATAGAAATTATATACTTTAAATAAATAAATGAATATATATATATATATATATATATATACACACACATGCGCGCGTATTTATGGTTCTTTGATTTACAGTCATTGCTTCTTCTTCGGGAAAAGAAGTTCACAACCCGTAGGCCTTCTACCTCCACGTGGCATTGCTCCGTTAGGCTTTTGCCCATCATGGAAAATTCCCTACTGCTGCCTCCCATAGGAGTCTAGGTCGTGTCTCAGTCCCAGTGTGGCTAATCATCCTCTTGAACCAGCTACTGATCATCGCGTTGGTAAGTTATTGCCTCACCAATTAGCTAATACATAAGACTCTTTAAAATTTTGGGGGGCCATGGCTCCCTTGTCAAAGACCCTGCACCATTGGCTTGAAGAGCTCTAGACATCCTTATTAGCGGGGAAAAAAAATCAAGAGTAATTCTTAGTTGCTAATCAATTTTGATTGAGAAAGCATAATTTGTTTGGAACTATGCCTCATAAAGAAAATATCTCTAGTTCGAATTTACTCTCCTCTCTTTCCTTGGAGTCAAGCTTACTTATATAAAGGTTGTCTATAATCTAGTCTAATGTACAAAACTCTCACTTTAAATATAACATTTCACCCCAATGTGATAAAGTTTTGTGCCTCAATGGTTTGGCACTTTTGAAAATAAATAGTAAGCTCATGTCATAACACCTAGGTAACTCTAATGTTTCGTCGATAATGTTTTCTATAAAATGAATCATTTTTCAAAAGTGTTTTCTATAAAATTATTTCATTTTTTTTTTAATGTTTGGTAGTAACCTTAAATGAGTTGAAAAACAATTTTCTAACTTCTCTTATTTAGCTTGTTGTGAGATAGAGTTGTTTTCCAAAGAAAAATTAGTGGAAAACAATCTCTAAAAATAAGTATACGTTTGGGAAGTAATAAAAATTATAAATTATTTTACTATTCAGCTTATTTTTGCTACTATTCATGGATCTTACTGCATTTTTTAGTACTATTCGCGGGTCTCACTATACTATTTTAACTAATTTTTTATCTTTATCTATAATACTTTCAATAATAAGTTTTTAGTTTTAACAAAATAAGCGGTATTCCAAACAGACCCTAAGTCATATTTTTTATATTGACCAATAATAGTTTTTCTTTGACTTATTTTTCCGAAGCTATCAAACACTAACAAACATAAAAAAATTATTTTTACACAAATAATTACTTCACTATCTATTTTCACGTATTTTTAATAATCTATATATAAAATAATACCATATCTCAAATCTCTGAGAGCTCCGTATTTTATGAAAACCATGTAGGGTTTTTGTGAATTTTTTCTATCAAAAAAAGGTTTTGAGAAACCACATGGAAGTACTTCGAGAAATTAAAATGTTAAGAAGGCCCACGAAAACAATAAAACTAAAGTGAAACCAAACACAAAAACAACGGCTCATGGCGGTGGAGATGTTTCAGATTTTATATAATAGTACATCTTTTACTGTTTAGGACACTCAAGAAGTCAAGCTTGCTTTTCCTCTGTCAAGAAAAGTAGTCTAAAGAGTAAGTCCAAAGGTGGTTGGACTTTAAAATATAAAGGAGAATAAAAAGGCAACTTGCGTGGAAAGTCTCCTGGGAATTTTAAGTCGGTAAAACATGAGCCTCGCATTGGAACTTTTCATGGTAGCCAAGGAAATAGTGAGGATGAAATGAACAGAAAAATAATAAATGAGTAAAAATGCAGTGAGGTCATTTTCCCCTTTGATGCTAGGATATGTCCTCGCTGTTTCGAGGTGCTTTCTGGATTTGATTGTCATGTCATGTGTAGCAAAAAGTCTTCGATTTATCCAAAAAGAAAAAAAAAAAAGTACATTTGTCTAATCTATCAAAGATTACGCAATCAGTCAATCGCAAAGGTGTGTACTATATGAGTACCGGCAATGGGTCTGTAAATTAAGGCATCCCAAGCTCTACAAAGTGAGGTGTATAGCTCAAGATTGATAGGAAGCGGATGCAAAAATGAGCAAAGGAAAAAAAAAATTGTGGGTGAAAGTGATTGAGGGTATAGACACTATTTATTTCATTAAAATTAAAAAATTATTACTAAAAGTATTATAAATAAAAGTAAAAATTAATAAAAATAATATAAAGTATATAAATAATGCTAAAAAGTGCGATAGAGTTATAAATAGTAATAAAAATAAATTAAATAGTAAAATAATTTTTATTTTTAACTCTAACCCAAACGTACACTAACTTAAAAGAGGAAAAGAAACAAATAATTATGAAAATCTTGGGAATTCTAGCCTTTTACTCTTATTTTTTAAAATATTTGGCAATATACCATTGTTTTTCCAAATTAGTTAGGTTCGTGCTTTTGTTTTGAAACTCGATTTTCTCAAAATTGAGTTTCAATGAAAAACTCGATTGGTTTAAAATCGAGTTATGCTTGATCAAACTTAAAAAAAAAAAATGCATGGAACTTGAGTTCATAGAGCTCGAGTTTCATTTAAAACGTCACTATAGGTCTTCCTGAACATAGCTATAGGTTTGGAGTGATCAAACTTAAAAAAAAAAAAAAAAATGCATTGAACTCGAGCTTCATTTAAAACGCCATTATAGGTTTTCCTGAACTCAGCTATAGATATGAAACTCGAGTTCCATGTAAGTTTGTTTGTTTTTTCATTTTTTTTTTATATTATATATATATATATATATATATATATTTTAAGTTTGATCACCTCATACTCGACTTTCTACCAATCGAGTTTTTTTGATTGAAACTTAATTTTAATGAAATTGAGTTTCGAAACAAGGGCACGAACCTAAATAGTTTCAAAACAAAGACATATTGCCAAATATTTTAATCTCCTGAAAATCTTACCTAGTTAATAATGGCAATGGGCTTGGCATGCACCGATTCATTAAGCGGTTCAATCAAGCAGTCAACAAGAATGGAAAAATATTTTGGGTGTGAGCAAATTACTCCAACAATAAGCTTTGGACATACGCAAATTATTTCCTCGAAAACAACATATTCGAGTCGCATCCTTGTGCATCGACTAGAAGTGGACAACGATATCCAGTGAGAAAACAAACTGATTAGGTATTAATTCTTTAAGTTATTACCTATTTTACACAGTAGGAAGTGTGCTAAGAGATGGATCAAAAAATAATGATGTGACAAATAAGAAAAGATAAATCTGAACATAATGTAAATTCGTTCTACTTTGACCGCTTGTTATTACTTATTATTAAATAAGCCATCACCAATTGATTTCATTTCAAGCAGTAATAAAAAACATAAAGAGTCAACCAGCATCGAGTCCACACAATTAGGTAATAAGTCTCAAAAGTTTTGGAGTGAGATCCATGCCTTAAATCACACAAACAAAGATACGTAAGTCTGATATACTTTTTGATAACTATCTTATTTTAATTTTCTTGAAACTATGCTTGGCTAAAATCTCCAAGAACAGACCACAATTACAAAACTATAACACAAGTTTTCCATTAAGCATTCCACGAGGAAGCAAGAGGGCGGCCATAACAACCCATGGTCCTGAATTTCAAACATTCTTCTTCACTGTGGCTGACTTTATAATGTCAATGAACTCTGGCTGTAAAATGATTGTCGACAGGAGAGTTAGTCAACCAAAGCTACGGACAAGAAACCAAATAAGTCAAAATAATGACTTCAAAGAGAAATAAACACCTTAAGGGAAGCTCCACCAACCAAAAATCCATCCACATCTGGCTGTGCTGCCAGTTCTTTGCAGTTTGCTCCATTTACAGAACCTAGAGTAGATACACTTTCAGTAAGAATGTAGCACATCTGTGTTAGATATGTAAAACATCTTCCTAAGCTACAGTGGCAGTGGAACCAAATATTCACTCTAATGAATGGAATAGCTATCTTTATGACTGGTAGACCACTAAAACCAAGGAAAACATCCACATCATAAAAGAGTTGAACATGGTTTTGGTGCCAACTCTTAAATTGAACTAAACAAGCCAGCCAGGGTTGGTTGTTGGTCTGATATCTGATTAGATATATAAAGATATACAAACTGGAATAGTTTTGTTTTTTTTTGACAGATTATACAAACTGGAATAGTTCTCGAGCAGGCAAACCAATCCCAATTCTAGAACTAATAGTAATAGTATAACGAATTATAGATGGAAAAGGAATTATGCAAGAAGATACAGGATGCAGCTGACATCTTGTGCTGCCATATACCCACTTTTTAGTCTTCAAGATCTTTAAAACTGGGTTTAACTTGCTAAAACTTGGCCTCTTTAGACATTTAGTTCAGCCCAATGGAGTATATTTTATGTGAACCAATTGATTTACCCACAACAATATTACTGTGCAATTACAAGAACAGAAAAAAAAAAAAAAAATATATATATATATATATATACAAGAAATAAACTAATATTCTGACAAAAAAACATAGAAGACAACCGACAACATGTAACTAGATCGCATACACATATAATTAGGGCAGATCAACCCAACCCGGGCCTGAGAAAAAACGTCCTGACCTTAGTCTAAACTAATTGGGAATGGTTGGCTCTGAGATAGAGTATGGTCAGCAGTGTTTCAAGTGAGGAAACCCAATCAGATATTGAGTTGACCAGACCCCTTTGAAAGTTTATTGTACCCATATATTTTATGTGCCTTTTCTGACTGGGACTTCAGATTTCTCACCTCCCACTATTTGACATGTAACGCACGCCCCATCCCATCCTCTCTCCCTTACATCATTGAACCTGCTCCCCTCCATCCAGATCAGACCTGACTCCTAAGAGCCAAACCAATGAAGCCTCAACATCCAATCCCTGGCCATGACACACACCCGGTATTCCAAGTCTCCACTACTGTCAGATCGAAGCTTGGCCAGTCCATCATTGACAACAGTAGCACAGATCTGCCTAAACATGAAGCATCATCTCTGTGCAGACAATCCTGCAGCTTGACTGATAATTGGGGAATTTCCTAGCCTAAGTAAGTCACAAGTGGCAGGTTGATACCAATCCCAAACCAACTTGACCGTAATCATCTCTACATAAAATTATTCCTCAAGGTAGGCAAGTTGGAAGCACGGACATGGACACGGGTACAGGTACGACATGGTGACACAAGCAATTTCTGAAAAATTATAACATAACACAGTCTGTACGACACCAATACAACATGGGTACGGCACCCTTAAAGAAGTGTCCATGCTTCCTAGTAGGCAACTGGTATGTCATTGAAGAGTTTGAGAGAATAATGGGATGGAGAGCATCACTCATTTGAAAGTTTCCCATGGTGATCTAGTTCTTTTCGAGAAAAAAAGACGAGAATCTGTGGTGAAGAGAGAAAAAAATCTTTCCACATCGAAATATAAGTAGGAAAAATAATATGCAAATTCCTGGAACACTCCGTAAAAATGTGGAGAAGAACTAAAACAGAATGGTCCACCTACAAATAAAGTCATCTTGCTATATATACACACACACACTCCCAGATGTACATGCCTCTCAATAGATATATTTTCTCTTAACCATAGCCAGTCCATGGTAGTCCATCGCCATTAGTAACTTCAAGCTGGTTTATTTACATATACTATGTATAAAAGCAAAAGAATTTTAAAAAGTGGTTGCATATGAATACTAATGCAGGGGAAAAATACCTCCATAGATAATTCTGGTTGATGCAGCAACTTCAGCACCAGCATTGTCATGAAGCCATTTCCTCAATTCAAAGTGAACCTGGCAGAATTACCCATGAAATGTTGTGAAAAAAGAATTTTTTTTCTGAAACAACCTTGATGCAACATCATCTTTGTGAATACATATAAATGACCTCCATTTACTACAATCTGTTGTTGAAATTTATGTGCACAGAAAAATAATGGATAGGAGAACCTGCAAAGCTCAAAACGTATAGATATGGCAACTCTCTCATGCAACTTGAGGACGGGAACACAATGTTCCAAACACAGCTAACACAAAGATATAGCTGCAGGTAACAAACATGTGTGCACCCTAATACCCTATGTCTGCAGATGAATTACAAACAATCTGTGTTTTGCTTTGATACATGTAGCAGAAAGATAGACAGTAGTCTATATAGTTGAGTAGTAAGAATATATATCTGTGAAAAAGGGCATTAATGTATCATACATAAAGAGATCAAACTGTCAGAAAAGCATAGCTCATGTTACTATAGCGGCTCCACTGATCGTTGTATGGTATTCCCCAAGACTTTTAAATATAAACTTTGGAGATATTCACAGTCTTCCTTTCTTTATTCTATCTTTTACTGCTATGGGGATCAAAAGAAAGAGATTCCTTTCTTCTTGTTTTGCTAGATTATTTAAATAGAGAATCTTTTAAAGAGCCCATCTTTAGTTTCATGCATCACTTGCCCCCAAGCACTAAGATATGCTAAGAAGAGGATTGGGCACATGAATTGAGCAACTTATTTGGAATAAGAGTCCTCTCTACCCTAGATAGATATACTGCCAGAGTAAATCATTCCAGTTAAACTTCAAATTAAAGAAGAGATAGATTAAAACATTCTCAGAGCCATACTTCCTGAGCCTGAGCAGGGGTTGCAACCTTCCCAGTTCCAATTGCCCAAACTGGCTCATAGGCCAAAACAATATGAGCCCAATTTGATACTTTATCTGCAAGAGAATAGTAAAGGGATCATTCATCCATAAAACCACGGTATAGATTATTGAAGGAGAAAGAAGCAGAATATGCAAAAGCTAAAGCTTGTTAACCAATGTGTACGAGTAAAATAAAAAGATCCTAGACCAAAAATTGTTGTGTAAACTTCTCTATGCATTTACAAACAACCATCTTTTAATCCAAATTACATTTGGAAGAAACTTCCATAGGCACCATTCTAAAAAGACTGTGTCTCTTAAACCAAAATAGATAAGAGAGTTTAAAGTAACAGACAAAAAAAGAAGCAACTTTTCTTTTCCTTTATTAGTACAGCTAGGAGGTACCTGCAATTGCTTTTGTTTGAGCATCAACAACAGCCACGGTAGATCCTGATTCTCTCTGCTCAAGAGTCTCTCCAACACAAGCAATCACTTTTAAGCCTTGAGATAGTGCATATGCAACTTTATCTCCAACAAACTACAAAGAGAAGCAAAGAAAGGAGAGATTATGACGACTGCAAAACAAACAGTACATCAATTTATAACACAAGCACCACCACAGGAGCAAAAATTGTTTAGGCAAACTACCATATAATAAACATACGAAAAGATACCAATGCAACATTGCTTACCTCATTTGTCTCATTTAATAGAGCCCTTCGTTCAGAATGACCAAGGATGACCCAGGGAACACCCAAATTGACAAGCATCTCAGCACTATAGAAAGAGACATCAGCTTCACATTATTTACATAAAAACAATCATTACACCAAACCTGAACGGCTGATGGTAAAAACTGAAAATGAGGGGAAAACCCAAACATAGACTAAAAAATAATTAAAAATCAACCTGGTTTCCATTTATGACATGAAAATAGAAAAGGAAGTTTCAATTGCATATAAACCACCACAGGGGGGAAATATGTTAGATTATTTTAGGAACAACACTGAATGATCTTGAAAGTGGTGAAAAAATCCACTTATTCCAAGCACTGACAAAGCCAGAAGCATCCTTTGTTTCAAAGAGAGGAGGACAGGTTATTACTTATCCTTGGATAATATTAACAAACTAATCAAACCTATAAAAAAATTATTTATTCTTGGATAACTGCATAAAAAAAAAAAAACCTCTAACATTCAAGAATTAATTACTGAAATGTGGGAACTAGGAACTAAGGCTGTGTTTGGTTCAACGGAAAATATTTTCTTACTGTAAAATATTTTCAGGTGAAAATATTTTTCGGAAAAGAAATTATTTTTAAGTGTTAAATTGCGTTCCTAAAAATGCTCTTGAAAATATTTTTCATTGTTTGGTTGCATTCCATAAAATACTATGGAAAACATATTTTCTACTACTATCTCACATTTTCTCATCTCCCAAGCACATATATAATAAAAAAATAAAAAAAGGAAAATTTTAGATTAAGAAAAAATCACGATTAGGACTGGCTATGGTGGCAGCCGGTGATTGTGGTTGGCTACTGGAGACGGAGGACATTAGTGGGGGCTGGTGGTTGGGTGGCAGACATTGGGGGTTGGCGGTGGAGGTTCGGTTGATAAATTTCAGGTGAGGCAGAAAATGGGTTTACAGAAAATGAAAGCGTAAACCAATTTTCACCATAAATTCCTTTATTATACAGTCAACTGGAAAACAATCTGGTTGACCAACATTTTCTACCGACCCAAACACCTGTAAATGTGAAAAATATTTTCAGAAAATCAATTTACATTGTACCAAACACAACCTAAAGTTCAATAGGGAGTATCCATTAGATAGCCCACTCAATAACACAAACATCAATAATGTTTAATGACTTTACTCTAACATTTGCCACACAGAGTAACTTTAAACTGCAAACGTTATAGTAACTAGCAAACCATGGCTGATCCTTTGGCAAATCATTCTATCTAAAAACTGAATGCCAAGCACTACAGTGATAAGTGAAATCTGAGCATACCTAATCTCTCCGGTAAAAGCACCACCTTTGCGGACCCAGGAGTTTTGTGCAGCAACTTGGAAATCAGACCGTAATAAGCTCTTTACAAAAGGAAGAAACACAAATGGAGGGCTTACAACAACCTCTGCAAGAAACAAAACATCTGAGCCATATTGAAAACAAGAATCTGATGGGTATCAAAGAAGCTCAAACAAAACATACCCACTACATCTTCAGAAGGAACTTCAGCTTCGTTCAATGTGGTAACAATCTTCTTCACCTCCTCAATTGTCCCATTCTGCAACACAATCAAGGCCACAAAATTCTTTTTTTTTTTTGATAAGTAACGAAAATTTTATTAAAAGAAGAAAAACAGCCAACCCGAGTACATTGGGAATGTACTATGGGGGCAGAAATCAAGAACGAAAATTACAACGATCAAGTAAAACAGTGAGGGAAGAACAAGAAAAATGACAAAAGATCACACTCCAATCGAGGAGAGTGTGTAAAAAGAAAGACTTAATCTCTAACATAGAGCGTTCACATCCCTCAAAACTTCTAGCATTCCTTTCGCGCCAAATACACCATAACAAGCAATGGGGCACAATTCTCCACAACTCAAAATTTCTATGTCGACCAAACTTACCCTTCCAAGACTCAAACAACTCAATAACCCTCTGAGGCATAACCCAATGAATTCCAAACAAACAAAACACCAACGACCACAACTCACAAGCAATGGGGCAATGAAGAAGAAGATGATCCACTGACTCCCCACACTTCTTACACATATAGCACCAATCAAGAACTATCACACGTCGTTTGCGAAGGTTATCTGTTGTTAAAATTTTACCTAAGGAAGCAGACCATGAAAAGAAAGCTACCCTTGGAGGAACCTTCGATTTCCAAATCATCTTCCAAGGGAAGGATAAGATGGTAGGAGGGTAGAAAGAAAGATAGAATCCTCTAACCTCAAAACCTCTACCCCTTGCTGGCTTCCAACCCACCCGATCCGGACCCAATCCCCGAACCGATGAAGAGTAGACCATATCCATAAATAGATCAAAGGATTCTTGTTCCCAATCTTGTGGAGGACGGCGAAATTTAGCATCCCAATGAATCCTCCCACCAGACCAACACAAAACCTCTGCTACTGAAGAATCTTTTGTTCTACTAATACAATAAAGTTCCGGAAAAGCCTCTTGTAGAGTACGATCTCCACACCACACATGCTTCCAAAACTTCACTCTACTACCATCCCCCACATCATATAGAAGTAGTTGAGAAAACTTCACCCAACCACTCCTAATATGTCTCCACAAACTAACACCATAAGCACTGGTCACCTTCTTCGTGCACCAACCACCCCAATCATTCCCATATTTTACCTCAATAACTCTCCTCCATAGAGCATCGGTCTCCATGCCATACCTCCATAACCATTTTCCTAACAAGGCAGAATTAAAACTCCTCAATCGTCTAATACCCAAACCTCCAACCTCCAGCGGCTTACAAACCTGAGCCCAATTTACTAAGTGTAATTTAGGATCATCATTAATACCACTCCACAAAAAGTCACGTTGTAACTTCTCCATACGATTGGCCACCTTCCCTGGTAAAGGCAGAAGCGAAAGGAAGTATGTAGGTAAAGAGGAAAGGGTACTTTTAATAAGAGTTACCTTACCCCCCTTAGATAGATACATCCTCTTCCACCCTGCTAATCTCCTTTCCATCTTCTCCAAAATAGGATTCCAAACTGACAACTCCTTAAATTTAGCTCCTAACGGTAGCCCCAAATATCTCAATGGAAGAGAGGCTTGCCTACAACCCAACAACCCCACTAGAACATCCATATTATGCACCCTCCCTATAGGAACCAACTCAGATTTCTCCAAATTAATCCTAAGGCCTGAGACCTCCTCAAATCTAGCCAGAATTGCTCTCAAACGAGCTATTTGCGTAGGAACAGCATCACAAAAGATAAGAGTATCGTCAGCAAACAAAAGATGAGACACCATCACCGAATTACCAGCCGAATTACCTACAGAAAAGCCTGAGAACTGATTAGTAGTAGCAGCCACATCCAACATACGACTCAAACCCTCCATAACAATATCAAATAGCAACGGAGACAAAGGGTCCCCTTGCCGAATCCCCCTAGAACTACCAAAAAAATCAGAAGGACTACCATTGATTAGAATGGAGAATTTAACAGTAGAAATGCAGCACAATATCCACTTTCTCCATTTCTCTGAAAACCCACAGCGTTGAAGCATATACATTAAAAAACCCCAACTCACATGGTCATATGCCTTCTCCACATCTAACTTACACAACACTCCTGGAACACCTGACTTCAGTCTACTATCAATACATTCTGAAGCAATTAAAAAAGAGTCCAATATCTGTCGACCTTTCACAAATGCATTCTGAGAATCTGAAATAAGCCCATGTGCCACCCTTCTAAGACGATTGGCCAACACCTTCGAAATAATCTTATAAATGCCACCAACTAAGCTAATAGGGCGAAAATCCTTGATCTCCACAGCATCCACCTTTTTGGGAATAAGAGCAAGGAAAGAAGCATTAAGACTCTTCTCAAACACAGCCTGAGTATGAAAATTTTGAAACACTGCCATAATTTCAGCCTTCAAAATACACCAGCAAGCCTGAAAGAATGCCATAGAAAATCCATCCGGGCCAGGAGCCTTGTCACCTTTAAACTCACTAATCACCCCAAACACCTCATCCTCATCAAACGGCCTATCTAGCCAAAGTGCATCTTCCTCCGAGATACAAGAGAACTCCACATCATCTAATAAAGGTCTATGAGTCACAGTTTCAGCATATAGCTGCCTATAAAAATGGGAAATACAACCTGCTATAGCCTCCGGATCAGAAGACAATTCTCCATCCACCATAAGCCTATCAATGGAATTGAATCTTCTGTGAGAGTTAGCTATACGATGAAAGAATCTGGTATTCCTGTCTCCTTCTCTAATACAAAGGACTCTAGACTTCTGCCTCCAACAGATTTCCTCCATCAAAGTAACTTTTTCTAATTCCCCTCGAACTCTCTCCAACTCCAGTCTTTCCACCTCCAATAAAGCTCGACTTTCCTCAATCATCTCTAAATCACTAAGCTCCTTCCACAATTTTCTCACCCGATCTTCAACATTACCAAAAACCTCCACATTCCATTTCTTCAAATCATTTTTCAAGAGTTTCAACTTATTGGCCAAAACAAAGCTTGGAGCTCCTAAGACAATATAAGATTCCCACCAACATCGCACCCTCTCCATGAAACCCTCATCTTTAAGCCACATATTCTCAAATCTGAATGGCCTCCTACCTCTCTGAAAGGAACCACATTCTAGCACAATCGGGAAGTGATCAGATAACAGTCTAGGCAAGCGTTGTTGAGAGACAGATGGAAACTTATCCTCCCAATCTGTAGAAAACAAAAATCTGTCCAACCTAGCCTTTGAAGCAACTTCACGAGTATTAGACCAAGTGAAAGATCCCCCTTGAAGCGGAATATCAACAAGGCCTTGCTCAGAAATAAAATTGGAAAACTCCCTCATAGCAGCAGTAAAAGAGGTAGCACTAGCACGCTCGGAAGGAAACCTTACCACATTAAAATCACCACCCACACACCATGGAACATCCCACCAACTATTCAACCCAAATAATTCCTCCCATAAGAACCGTCTGTCTCTCCCAGAATTAGGACCATAAACGCCAGTAAATGCCCAAGCAGACTGATCTGCCACACTTGTAAATCTACAAGAAACTGAAAATCGCCCCACAGCTTCCTCCACTTTATTCACAACCCGTGTATCCCACATTAGTAACACCCCTCCAGAAGCTCCACAAGAGCCTAGATAAGACCAATCAACATGTTGACCCCTCCACAAACTGCGAACCACAGCTCTAGTAATTAACTCCATTTTAGTTTCTTGTAGACAAATAACATCTGGCCCCCATTTCCTAACCAAATTACGAACCTGAAGCCTTTTGTCCCTATCATTCAGCCCTCTAACATTCCAAGAAATAATCTTCAAATTCATTGATAAACCACCACAGCCCGCTCCTTACTTCCATTCCTTGTTTTCGTTGGACCAACCTCGACATTCATAGAGGACAATAAATTTTTTAACTCCCGCTGCCCTTTCTGCCCCGACTTGCTGTGCTGCAACTGCTCATCTACTGCCTTAAGCTTTTTGTTCTTTTTCTTAGCCTCTATAGCTAACAACAAACCCGTAATTTGCTCCTCAAAACCTTCTAAAGAAGTGCCCACTGATTTTCTAAAAGCCTTAATCCGATTTGTTACCCATTGTGATAAATTATTACCGTCAACCGACTCCTTACACCCACCCCCCAGCTTGGAATTACACTCCAACTCCAACGGAACTTCTGTAGCCAAGGGTACCACAACTAAAGGCTTACCACTACACTCACAAGACATCGACCTCTCATCAACATCCCACACCTCCTCCTCTGCCTCATCAACAATAGACAAAGAATCAACAAACCCATCACAATCCTCTACCCAGCTAACCATCTGACTGTCATTGATAAAAGAGTCATTACCCGTTACAGTCTCTACATCAGTGACTGAGCAATCCGACATACTCTCTGAAAATTGATACAGAGATAGCGGAATCACTATTTGACGACCATCCCGCAATTGCAGCATCCACTCTGTGGAATTACCCCATGATTTATCCAAGTCACTTACCAATTCCCTAATAGTGAGAGAAGAATTAGATTCCACCGTAGAATTAGAAACCTCATGCACCGTCGCCCTTACCTCCGGACCCAACACTTCATCATCATCGTCCTTCCTCGCCACCGTAACCTCTGCCATTTTTTCCTCTCCATCACTTACCAACACTTCATCAGCCATTTTTTCCACCGGAACCTCTGCAGACATCACTTTCCTCTCCGCCAGCTCCTGCAATGGACATATCGGGGCTAAAGATGAAGAACCCAGCTCGCCCACAGCCTGGACCACTTCCGCTGTCAACATCGGCATGTTTAGTGACTGGGTAATGCAGCTCGAGCTCACCTGGGCACTAGACCCACTCCCACCGGTAACTTCCGGTGCCACTATGGTAGAACTCGAACCCACTGAGCCCATCGGAGCCACCGCCTTCATCCTTGGTGATTGGGAATCAAGCCCCGAGCTCGCTGGTAGTACCGTAGCACTCGCGCCATTCAGACTTGTGCTCAAGCCTGTTGTATTTGACTCTAAGTTACCAACCTCAACATTTAAGCCCGTAATATCTGGGCTTGGCTTATATATTGGCTGCTTGGAACAGGCCCCAGCCTCAAAAACAAAAGGGCTAGACAATAGTGGGCCTAAGCAACTCTTACAGCCAAGGCCCATTGTCTATTCCCTTATTACCCACCTGGGCAGAATTATCCTCACGTGCCACCCATTTTACAGCTTGCTTATCACTCCTATAACGTTGCCAAGACACCCGCCTCTTACCAAATTCATTTATTTCCACAGTCAAGCCTTTCCTTAACCAGCTAGACCTCCTAATATGACGCTCCCTACCAGAATCAACATCTTTCAAATTCAAATTCTTCAAACTGAATTTATTTTGTTCCTGGATTTTCTCCTCAAACTTAGCATCTACATTAAAACCACGGTGACTCCCCTCCCCACCACCCACGGCAATCGGTATAGCATTATCCGACGGAACTTCAAGCGCCACCACCTGAATCCCAGCTTCGTCTCTTGGAGGCAGCACAGTGTTCTCCACTACTTGACTCTTCTTTGTCTCTATATTGGAGGGCTGGTACGAATACTTCCTTCCTTGCACAGACGCTTTTACCGTATCAGCAAAGGACCGAGATGGGTGAATCTCTGAACCCACCTTAGACTTGTACGGTAAAGCTTTTGGTCCACCCAACGCATAATGAGAAGGTTCCAACATTCTCCTTAATTCAATTCCAAAGACCCTCCAACCTTGTTGTGCCTTACCTGCAGGAATAATGATCGATCTTCTCATCCCGCCAACTTTTAACTCTGTTACTAACAGATATTGCCCACACGAATTAGAACCACGTTGCACTGTGTATGCGGTGTCACCTTCCCTGAGCGTGAAGAAGTGTTTGGGGTTAACCCCAATCACCGTGTGTTCCAAGCTTTGCATAAGCCAACGTGCTGCATTCCTACCCATAAACACTGATTGCATGAAATACTTCCCCCTTTCAAATATCTTAAGGGAGAAAAAATTCCCCCCTTCCTCGACCACCAATTGAAACAACTTCGATTCAATAAAAAAACTGCGAAATCCACCCATATCAAACCAAAACAGGTAAAATTAACCGGGAACAATATTTCTGACTAATTTGAGGTTATAATAGAAAGAATTCAGACATGTTTAGTTAGCTTTGGAACCCGAAAACTCAAGGCCACAAAATTCTCAACCCTTTATTCTTTAAAAACTTATGCACAATTCAGTACAGAGGTTGCCAATGAGTTCTAGCTCAAATGGCATCTCATATCTCCTCTCCTTGTGTGAACAAGATGGAGGGTGAGAACATATGTTTCAAGAACCACTAGGTGAATGTGTAATTAGCAATTAAAAAAAAAACAATTCAGCACTAGGGTTACCTAGCCTCTTTTACTACATCCAGAACCCGAGCAAAGAACAAGAATTCTTATCCAGGGTTTTTGTCAAAAAGGCTATTATGTTAATGACTTACTTTCAAATACTATCTATGGCTTCAAAACTATGTAAGAACCTATGGAATTTATAAAATCATGTTTGCAAAGCGTGATTTCATATATTAACATGAGTAAAAATCATGTTTTTGAACTCATAATGTTACCTGAATTCTTATTTTTAAAACACAATTTCATGTAAAATCGACCGCCACATTTAAAAGAAATCATGCTTTTGAACTCGCAAGTTTAGTTGAAATCATATTTTCAAAACACAGTGTCAAGTAAAATCAATTACCACATAGAACTGAAATCATGTTTATTGAACTCACAATTTAGCTTAAATCATATTTCCAAAACACTATTTCATGTAAAATAGACTGCCACATATAACTGAAATCAAGTTTTTGAACTCGTAACATTAACTGAAAACATACTTTCTAAACCCGATGTCATGTAAAATCAACTGCCACATATAAACTGAAATCATGTTTTTGAACTAATAACATTAACTGAGATCAAAACACAAAGTTATGTAAAATCGAACCCAACACATTACAGAAATCAAGTTTTTTTTTTTTTAACTTCAGCTAAAATCATATAATTTCAAACTAACTGCAACCATGTTTCTGAACTCACAACATCTTTATCTGAAATCAATATTTTCAAAACCACGACTTCATGTACAACCGACAACCTTATATAACTGAAATCATGTTTCTGAAATGACAAAGTTTAGTTGAAATCATATTTTCGAAACACGAGGTCAAGTAAAATCGACCGCCACAAAGACA
The DNA here is from genome assembly GCA_030445155.1 of Quercus variabilis. Taxonomy (NCBI): domain Eukaryota; kingdom Viridiplantae; phylum Streptophyta; class Magnoliopsida; order Fagales; family Fagaceae; genus Quercus; species Quercus variabilis. The sequence goes on from CP129445.1 coordinate 33,897,874, forward strand.
TAACTAAAAAGAGTAATGTTTTTCATTGAAAAGAATAACAATATAGAATAATAATAATAAAAAGGATTATAATATATAGGATGATCATGAAGAAGAAGAAGAAAAAGGATCAGAGGGACATACGCATTTCCAGTTGCCGCCGACGAAGAATTTCCTGCCCATTTTTTTTTTTTCCAATGAATCCTTTGATTTGATTTTGCGATCAAGAGCTTCACTTTTAAATCGGGGGTTTGTGACTGTGACTAGTGATTTTCAATTGTCGGAGAGAGAGAGAGGGTTTTATAGTTTTTAGTTTAGGAGTTAGGAAACTTTTATTAAGAAATTGAAAATAGTAATGCTGTTTAAAAATTTAATCATTTTTTCGTTTTTTTCATAAAATATTTTTTAAAAATAATTTATTAACACATGCTTTAAAAGTATATATTAATAAAATCCATTAGTTTAGGATTAGGATACTCGTCTAAAGTTTTAAAAGTGTCTGGAAAGGGCTTTTTAAGTTTTAACACACAATAAAAAATGTTTAAAACATTGTTTAATTTCTAGTTTGGATAAATTTCGTTTTTTTGTACTTAAAATTTAAATAGTTCATTGTTCATCCTTGATTTTTTTTTTTTGAGTAAATAATTTTGTATGTACAAATACATATTACAATGGCCAATGCATTTTGGAGATGAGATTAAATTTTGTAATGATTCAATACAAAACTCATAATCCTTCCAATAAAATACTACTAAGTCAATTTTTTATTTTTTATTTTAATAAGGAATTGACACACAGAGTTACAAACCCCGTTAAAAACAAATTCATTGTTTAATTCTCAAATTATATATTAAAAAAAGTAATAGGTGAAAGAAAACCAAGTAGAGATATTATATGGGGTTGGGAAAAATAATACATATTTTATTATTAATTATTGTTGTGGTTAGATTATTTGGAAGAATAACCTTTAAAAATCGTGTTTTCACGATTTTAAACATTGAAATCTCAAATTTTACATTGAAATCATATTTTAGAAACACGTGTTTTCAAAATAAAATTAAAAAAAAAATTCCAAAATAATTTTTCTGCTAAATAAAATAATATATTTGTTTCCAAAAAATCTCATGATCCTTAAACCCATCCTTCAAAATAAAATAATATAAATGTTTCCAAAAGATTCCTTGCTCCTAAAACCCAACCTACAAATGACAGAATGAAGAGAGCAACAGGGTTTCTCTGTGTTTACAATTGAAGGAACAAAGTAACAAGTTCTTGAGTGCTTCATAACTGTCGACAATACACACACGTCTACAATACACACACATGGGTTCCAGTTAGTTCAACTAATAAAGTCTCTAATGGTTGAATAAAAAATTTGGAGTTCAATTCGTGCCTATACCAAAAACTTATTGATGTCTTGGTCTGATGATAAGAGTATCATTAGGAGTGAATGTTATAAGTTGAAACTCTAAAAAAAAAAAAAAAATACACACATACACACAAAAAAACTTAAAAAGGTTTACTTGTGATTTGGTCTGTTAATTTCTTTCCTTCTTTAATTAAAAAAAAATATATAGAAAAGAAAAAGAAGAGATTGACAAATAAATGACATCTTTGTTTCCAATGAGACTATCAGGCACACACAGTCCTTGCGTTAATTCTTACTATTAATGAATGCTTTCATTTTAATAAGTACCATATTAAAATAGGGTAGGTTATCAAAATATTAAAATAAGGTAAAAACTAAATACCATACCTTTAAGTACAGACTGTACAGTACATTAAGGATTCGTTTGGTAATGTTATTCTACTAACATTGTTTAAGTACGCATAAAAAAAAAAAAAAAAAAAAAAAAAAAAAAAACATTGTATAAGTATTGTGGAAATACATATCAATGAAAAAGTATTATAGAAGTGCATGTTGTGTTTGTTTAAAGAACCTTGCCAAACAGCCCCCTAAGTTTTCCAAATAAGTGAAGCTTGCACCGGAAGCCCTCCATTCTATTTGCTTTCCACTGTGTTAAGCACCAACAATGATGGATCATTGAATATGATTTATGCTTGTAATATGTAAGAATATATGGCAAGAACACATGCCACATATTTTTGCCCATAAAATCAACCACATATCAATAAAACAATAACATTCTAGGTACAGATGAGCAAAACTTAAACCTTATATCAAAGTGATTGCTGATCTGTATAAAACATAGATTTATGCTTTAAATTGCTCTCGACTTCTTTGTAAAAGCATGGCATGTACTTTATGTTAATAAAATTGCCAAAGAAAATGGTTGGAACACACATGCCACAGCAGTGAGCATTAACGTTTCACATCACATCTTGATTCATATTCCAAAAATAGAAAGCCTTTTAAACATTTGATCTTGAGTTCTTGCAACAATGAAACTCGTTTGAACAAGGATCCATCCTAAAGTTACATGTTAATTATAAGGAGAAAGAAAACAAAACAAAAGGGAATATCAAAAAGTTAAAACATCCTACAAGCTAGAACAAGAAATGCCAAATGGCTATTCAATTGAGCTTGGCTGTCGAATGAAAATTTCATCAAAACCAACCCAAAAAACTAAAAGAAAAGAAAAGAGAATTAGAAAAAGACTTCTATTAGTCAGTATAGGATGGCATTCTTAATGATACAATGGGAAGGTTTGGAAATGCCTTTCAAAACGATTTCTGACCATTGTTTTAGGAGCTGAAGGCTGTGAATGCAGCTTCCCATTCTTGCACAGTAGTCTGTGGCACCTTTTTGTCACCAGTAAAAGGAGCCCAGGATCCTTTCGAGAAATCTGTGAGAACCCACTGGACCTTCTCAGGCACATTAGAAAAATCAAATTTCAAACCAAAAGTCTTTGCCTTCGTGGCAGACTTCTTTTGTTTCTGGCCCCCAGAGCCCTCCTTATACAGACAAGAAATTTGAAAACGCAGGTTAGAAGGGAGATTGGACGAGTGAAAGGGAATAATTTCCAATACCTCCAAGAAAACTAAAATTTGCTGTTAACTCACCATCGTATCAGCATCGGAGTTCTCACTTGGTTTCCTTGTTTTACGTTTGGTTCCTGTTTCCAAAAAGTAAAGAACCTCCTTCTTCGACCGGAATCGGCTTCCTGAAACTGAATGAAAATAATACTGCACAATACAGAGACAATTTAGGCCTTCTTTGGAAGTCCACCATCAAACGGAATATTTATGTCATCTTCTGTACCTATAGCATTTGATAACATTTTATGAGATAGAACAATTGCAGGATTTTGGGGCCATCACAGCAACTGAAAATTGAAACGGGAATGTTTATTAATGTTCTTTACCAACATTTGCAGCAAATGATTCATTTTAGATGCCAAACAAAACAAAAGGAACTCACTTCAGATTCAACGCCCCCTTTTTGTATATTGCAGATTCGACCTAACTACAGCATAATTATTTCACATCCATATGGATATCAGAATCTAGTCTTTTACATCCATAAGACAAGATCTGATCATGAAAATAATACCTAGAGTTTATGCAATTTCCTATTAAATACCTCAGAACAGCCCCCTACTTAGTTCATGGTACCTCCATTGTAGTATTGTACCATATTCCATCTTAGGTGGTGTACCATCTTCCTGCTTCATAATCCATATCGCAGTTAAGAGTGATCATATCATCATACAAATTTAGTTAGTTTTTTCGACTTCATTTTTTAATAATCAATACAAGCATTGCTGCAATTTTTTTTTAATATGAATCAGAGATTTTATTAATAATGAAACAAAGAAAACAAACTATAAAAAGATTGAGAGGTCACACCACTGGCAAAACTACCGGGCCAAGTTCCCCTATAGACTAAAATTTTAACAATTACACAAAGTCATCCTATCAAATATCAATTAACCACAGATGTAAATCAACTATCCACCAGCTGAGAACTTGAACTGGAGAAGATTAGTCCAACAAACAGCCAGCAGCTTGCCAAAATCACTCCACTAATACATTCCTGATCCTTGCAAGGCAAAAAACCAAGGAGCTTCTATTAAACAACAGCAGCCCTAGCTAGAAGCAAAACAAGAGTAGCAACTATCTGCAACGTCCCCAATCAGTACCTGCGTCTTTATGCAGGAAGGCTGCTATGTTTGTTTGCAGATAGATGCAGTCGGCAGACATCAAGTAAGCAGCCTGTATACAACTCAGCAACTAAGCAGAGACAGTAATGCACTGCAGCATCTTCAGATCAGTGAGCGTCAGATATCAAAACAGAGTTTTTTAAGCCTTAATGGTAGCAGAGGATCCTGTTTAGAGTAGAATTGGGGAATTTTACTTTGAATTCAAGTTGACCACTAACATCTTTCTTGATCTCTGTCAGAATCTGTTCTTCAGTCAAGACCGGGCCATTTTGGATGATAGCATTCCTCTGGCACCAGAGGATTACCGCAATTTCCAAAAGAAAAAAATAGAAAGAAGAAAGAAAGAATAATTGAACAGTTACTAGGGTGGCCAGTAACCTGACTTGTCTCTAAGAAGTAAGATTGTCCATCTAAAAACTTCATTATTGTCCTTCTTTTTCAATGATCTCATAAGGTATATTGCCGTTAAAACTCTAAGGCTCTATCCAGCTTTTGGTAAGTCTCCTAATTGTTATCACTTTTTTTTTTTTTTTTTTTGAGAAGTCTCCCAGTTGTTATTACTTTCTTCCAAAAGGTGAGAACAATTCCAACATCAAGCTCGCATAAACATCAAGGAAATATTCTCAATATATCTGCAGATAATTAACTCTACTTGTGTGTCATTTTCCATGTCTTGTCCTTAACATAGCCAAACTCCATGCTTGGACAAATTGAACAGGACAAGAGGATGCTTGGCGTAAGTCATACAAAACCCAACTCAATAACCATGTACTCTTGAATGCTCCAATTTACGGGCGCAAAAGGTACCAACGTATAAATCAGTAAAGGAGTTGCAAGGAAAAGTAAAAGACCCCAAAGAAACACAAATCAAAGTCGAGAAGTAATAAATTATTACCAACAGCTTAACAGAGGATAACAAATACAACAACCAGGTGAAATGCTAGTCTATTTTGAGATTCTAAGAAAGATTCCTATCGGGACAACAACAAAGCCATGGTCTCAAATGGGGTCAGCTGTGAATCCTCAACATACTAATCTACCGTTTGGTGTAATCAGGGTCGACCATAAATCTCGTATTTTGTTAGTTAATTTCATGAAACATTATCAATCAACAGCTCAACCATAAATCACTCTTGTTGAGTTTTTCCAGCAACCACACATTCAAATATTGAATTTATTGTTAATAAATAAAAGTAACAAGCTAACAATGACTAATATGAGAAATGAAATTTACCCTATCTACGGTTCCAGCAGTGACGCCGGAGCTCCGAACTCTATCTTCGACTGACCAACCAGCCGGCAACCAATCCGGAGCCGGCGCTGGCGCCCGACGCGGCGGAGTTTCGGCCTGAGACGCGGCGTTCTCTGGAGCCGGAGCCGGCGCAACCGGCGCCGCTTCCCCGTTAGACTTTTCTGCTGCCAAGCAAGCTGGCGCGGCGTCGTCGGAAGATCGGCGCAGTTGTGGTGGCGGCTCAGCCGTCGTACCGTCTTGAGGTACGGCAATGAAGGTGCCGGATTTGAGAAGAGGATCGGGTGGTAACTCGGGAGCTAGGGTTTCTTCGGGTCTTTTCGGGTCTTGTTGGATCGAGTTCGGATCATGACCCGACGTCTCGGCGGTAGACATGTTTGAGAAAGAGAGAGATAAGTTTCGGCTTTCGCGTGCTTTGCTTAGGCGGAAAATGAAATCAGGAAATGGTTTGAATTTCTCGAGTTTGTTGACTTTTAACTGTTATTGATTTAAATGACTTCCCTTGTCTAGAGTCTACACTGTTCTTTCTTTGGAAAAACCAAATGCTTCGTTTCGCTTGGATGAGAGCGTTTTGCAGAAATAATAAAAGCCAATAGCTCTTCTTGGGAGATTTTTTTTGTTTTTTGGTTTTTTTAGAATGTAAAAAATGGTGGAACAAGGATACACTATACTGTGTACATTTTGGTGAAAGAAGGATTCCACCTTTTTTTTTTTTTTTTTTTTTCTTTTTTTAATGGGATTCCACTTGTTAATAAATGTTAAGGTAGCTTTTAGTAATACCAGAATACGTTTTAGATTTTAGTTTCTACCAGAATACGTTTTGCTTAGAAAAAATGTTTTTGTATGGTGCTGAATTTATTAATAGTTATTATAGAGGCCTTGGCCCCGGAGCCCATTATTTTGGTATATAATGGACCTAAGGACCAAGTCAAGAGCTAAAGGCATTTAAGAGGGGGGTAAACGTTGTCAAAAGGGCCCATGTTGACAAATGAAGAGGTCAGTTTAAATCATAATGGCCAAGGGGGTTGTGTCGAGGATAAGAGCCCCTTTGGCTAACTGAGGCCGAGGTCCATAAAGATGGTTTGCTATTCGAATGAACGTTACAGAAACATTTAGTTGATACGAATAAGCACTATGGGAGCTCAAGACAGAGAAGAGATCTAAAATATCTAAGGAGAAACCTGCTACCTCTACATTAAATGCACTGCAACTAACTCTCTGGCCGCATTAATGTGGAGGTGATACCTGAACAGTGGATTTCAACCTTACAGCTACTACATGAAGACTTATGGGAGGTGCTGGTGGGATAAGTATCAATACCAACCATCTGGTATACACGTGGAAGATAGGGATGAAAAGGAAAAGGAGTATAAGAGAAGGAAGAAGCAATAAGACTAGGGGATCGGAAAATCAAGGAAGAAACATTATAGTAATCTAGAACCAAACTTGTCGAGGACATTTAGTCTTTAGTCTACACTTGTCTATCTTAATTCTTTCATCACCAACCTACTTAACCTGTTGTCCAATTAACTAAAACCCAGTTTTCTAACCCATTTATCTACAAATTCATTGTTTTGGACTTTTTGGACTTAGGTCCATTCACATTTTGGACTAAGAATTCAAATCTGGTCCTTACAATTGGCGCTATCTATGGGGATTACAAGTGTTATTGTGAATCTAGTGTAGAACAATGGTAGGTTTAGGTTCACACCAGGCAGAGTTTGTGGCGTCTCAGCGTCAAGATCACTTCTGTGATCTTGAATGACAAAGAGACCGGGAATGAAGTGTACATACTACTCATACTAGTAAGAGCCGAGCTCGGGGTAAGAGCCACGTCTCTCATGAGAAGAATGATAGAAACATGCAAAAGGAGATCGATCACCTTAAGAGAAGCTTGCGCCATGAACGGAAAAAACGAGCTCCATCCAACTCTGACTTCTCTTCTGATGGTGAAGAGGATGGTAGCTCTAGGCACAGATCAAGGACTCCCCCTAGCGAGTCTTTCTCATATGATGAGGATTATCATCATGAGCGTAGAAACATAAACTCATCCTTAATAGGCTTGGGAAACGACGCCATGAGTAAAGCACTCAATCAAATTTCCAAGTCACTTTTCACGCGCTGGATTGAGGGAGGGAGACTTCCTCGGCGGTTTACGCAGCCTACATTCATAATGTACAATGGTAGAACAGACCTTGTGGAACATGTTAGCCATTTCAACCAAATGATGGTCGTACACTCCAAGAACGAGCCCTTGATGTGCAAGGTATTACCATCCAGTTTAGGGCCTGTGGCAATGAGGTGGTTTGATAGTCTAAGGACAGGTTCCATTGATTCCTTCAAGGAACTTACTCAAGTGTTTGGATCTCACTTTATTACGTGTAGCAGGGTCCTTCGGCCTTTAGCTTCCTTGTTATCTTTTGTCCATGAGTGAAGGAGAATCCTTGAAAACATATTCGGACAGATATTGGGATATGTTCAACAAAATAGATGGTGATTTTGACGATGTCGCTATTAGCACTTTCAAGCTCGGCCTACCTGCCGAGCATGGCTTAAGGAAATCTTTGACAGGAAAGTCTGTTACCAATATACGTCAACTCATGGATCAGATTGGCAATTATAAAAGGGTTGAGGAAAACTAGTAGCAAGATAAGGAAAAGGACAAGGTTATCCCTCAAGAGATGAGGGATTTCAGTTCGGACTGATACAACAATAACAGAGGATTTCAGTTCAGACTGATACAACAATAACAGACTCCGGAGAGATTTTGCCGGACAATCTGGGCCCGCAACCCCTTAAGTGGTAAACACTGTGTTCCGAGAACCGGTGCACCAAGTTTTAGAGAAGATCAAGAACGAGCCATATTTCAAATGGTCGAACAAGATGAGTGGAGATCCTTTGAGGCGCAACCAAATCCTTCATTACCAGTACCACCAAAAGAGGGGACATACCACCGAGGACTGCCGAACATTGTGGAACCATCTAGAGCAATTGGTCAAGAAGGGGAGGTTGCAATAATTTTTGTATCGACCCAACGAGCAAAGAGACCAGTCAAGGTCAGAGGCTCAGGGGAATGCTCCTTCAAGGCCCCCGTTAGGTACAATCAATGTCATTTTTGTTGCACCTGGGAGAACTAGTTCTCATCCTTCTAAGGTGATGTTTGTAGTTAGATCACCAGTCGAGGACTCCAACTCTGAGCCGAAGAGAGCTAGACAGGAAATTCGACATTCATTGAGTTTCTCGGACGAAGACAGGATTGAATATCTAACTACATGATGACGCTTTAGTGGTCACCCTTAGAATAGGTGGGTATGATGTGAAGAAAGTAATGGTGGACTAAAACAGTTATGCAGAGATCATGTACCCTGACTTATACAGAAGGTTTAACTTAAAGCCTGAAGATTTGACTGCCTATGATTCACTTTTGGTAAGTTTTGATGAGAAGGTTGTTATCCCACAGGGCCAGATTAGGTTGCCCGTACAGGTAGGGTCAGAGGTAGTGGAAGTGGACTTCATAGTGGTGGATGCATACTCTCCCTATACAGCCATTGTAGCCAGGCTTTGGCTTTATACCCTATGTGCTATTTCTTCAACTCTACATTAGAAGGTGGAGTATCTATTAGGAGACTAGATTGAGGAATTGGTAGGGGACCAATTCATGGCTAGGCAGTGCCTTGTGTCTGCAATTTTGCACTAGCCAGTAGCTGAGTCCTCGACCTAGGTTAAAGAAGGCTTATAACAGTCAAAGTCTCCGAAATTATTTGCAAAAGGGCCCGCCAAGGAGGCCAAATGTGAAGATTTAGAGAAATTTGTCATAGGTGATGATTCGGAAAAGTTCTTTCAAGTTAGAGCTCAGCTATCACCTCAGGAAAAAGACGAGCTGGTGGAATTTCTCAAGAGAAACATTGATGTTTTCGCTTGGAATGCTTACGAAGCTCTGGGGGTGGATCTGAGCTTTATCTACCATCATTTGACTGTCAATCCATCTGTCACCCCCAGGAAGCAACTACCTTGGCGTTTATCTAAAGAACACTCTGATCCTGTTAAGGACGAGGTGATGAAATTTAAGCAGGCCGGGGCTATTAAAGAAGTTTTTTTACCCTGAATGGCTAGTTAACACAGTAGTGGTAAAGAAGAAGATGAGGAAGTGACGCGTATGTGTAGATTTTACAGACTTGAACAAAGCCTGCCTAAAGGACCCTTTTCCTATGCCTCGTATTGACTAGCTGGTGGACGCAACTGTGAGCCATCCTCAGATGAGTTTTTTGGATGCCTTTCAAGGGTACCATCAGATACCTTTAGCTTTGGACGACCAAGAGAGGACAACTTTTGTCACTCTTATAGGAAACTACCATTACAAAGTGGTGCCCTTGGTTTGAAGAATGTAGGAGCTACCTACCAGAGGATGATGACCAGGATGTTTGAACTATAGTTAGAAAAAAAAACATTGAAATTTATATCGATGATATGGTGGTAAAGAGTAAATCAGAGTCTGAGTATGTTAATGACCTTGGGAATATTTTTGCTATCTTGAGGAAACATAAGCTACAACTTAATGCTTCCAAGTGTTCTTTTGGTGTCAGATCAGAAAAGTTTTTAGGCTACATGGTCACACACTGCGGAATTGAGGTCAATCCCAACCAGATTAAGGCGATTAACAATCTGCAACCACCTCGGAATCCCAAAGAGGTCCAGAAGCTTATGGAGATGACTCATGCTCTAAATCGGTTCATCTCTCGGTCAGCAGACAGGTGTAGGCCTTTCTTTCAATTATTGAATAAGTGGAAGGAGTTTGAATGGACCGAGGAGTGTGTCCTGGCTTTCCAGCAGTTGAAAGAGTATCTGTATTGACCATCCATCATGTCCAGACTCAAGGTGGATGAGGTTTTGTTTACCTACAACACAGTGGCCTCCCACGTGGTGAGTTTGGTGCTGATACGAGTTGACAGTGGTGTACAGAAACCGGTTTATTATGCGAGCAAGTCACTACATGAGGCCGAAGTTCGTTATTTACCACTAGAGAGGGCTATTCTGGCTGTGGTGCATGCTACGCGTAAGCTTCTCCATTATTTTCAATCACACACAGTTGTCGTCCTAACCTAACTCCCACTCAGATCTCTTCTACAGAGTGCTAATTACACAAGGAGAATCGTAAAGTGGGGCATGATTCTAGGGGCTTTTTATATTAAATACATGCCTCGCACCTCTATTAAAGGTCAAGTTCTTGCCGACCTGGTTGTTGAGTTTGCTGAATCCCCAGTAAAAGAAAGGGTAGAGGAGTAGAATATGGATGGAAAATCGGTTGGAGTGATCTCCGTACAAGAACCTTTATCCTAGAAGGTTTACGTTGATGGTGTAGCGAATCATAGGGGATCTGGAGTAGGGCTAGTCTTGATATCTCCAGAGAAGATTACAATTGAAAAATCTTTAAAACTGGACTTCTCGGCTACAAACAACAAGGCTGAATATGAAGTCCTGCTCGTAGGGATGATCATGGTTCAGAAAATGGAGGGAAAGGCAGTGGAGATATTCTCTAATTCAAGGCTGGTAGTGGGCCAAGTCTAAGGGGAATTGGAAGCCAGAGATCCCAGAATACAAGAATACTTGAACCAGGTTAGACATTTACAGTCTAGATTTAAGTCTTTTAATTTATCACAAGTCTCTAGAAGTAAAAATAGACATGCGGACTCTCTGGCCACATTGGCAACCTCCTTGGCACAAAGTCTACCTCGAGTAATCCTTGTAAAGGACTTATGTAAACTCACTGTGGCAAGAGGAACTGTGGTTCATGTTCATCAAATAAGGGTGGGTCCTAGCTGGATGGACTTTATTGTACTGTTCCTCAAGGAAGACGTTTTGCTTGAGAATAAGTCCGAGGCCGACAAGGTGCGAAGGAAAGCTCCTCGGTTTTGGCTGTCCAAGGACCAGAAACTGTATAAAAAGTCTTTTTTTTGGCCCGTATTTGCTGTGTGTATACCCTGAAGTAGTTAAGCTGCTCCTAGAAGAATTACATGAAGGAATTTGTGGAAGCTACATGAGGGGCAGATCTTTGTCTTACAGGGCCCTCACACAAGGCTATTGGTGGCCAAATATGCAAAAAGAAGCATAAGACTATGTGAAGAAGTGTGACCAATGTCAAAAATTTGCATTAAACATTCCCCAAGCTGAAGGGGTCCTTAATCCCTTGTCCAATCCTTGGCCTTTCACTTGGTGGGGCTTGAATATTGTAGGGCTTTTCGTTAAGGCAGCAGGGAATAAGAAGTATTTGTTGGTCAGCACGGATTACTTCACCAAATGGGTCAAAATTGAACCATTGACAAATATCAGGGACGTGGATGCCAAAAAATTTGTTTGGAAGAATATTGTCACTCGGTTTGGAATTCCTTATACCCTCATCTCGGACAGTGGACTTTAATTTGATAGTAAAACCTATAGGAGGTATTGCTGTGATCTGGGAATAAAGAATAGGTATTCCACTTTGACCTATCCACAAGGAAATGGGCAGGCCGAGGCTGTCAACAAGGTCATAGTGAGTGAACTCAAAAAGAGATTAGACGACGCGAAGGGGAAGTGGGTGGAAGAACTACCATATGTCCTTTGGACTTACTAGACTACACCTCATAGATCTATTGGGGAGACGCCTTTCTCAGTGACCTATAGAGCCGAGACTGTCATCCTTTTGGAAACTGGATTCTCCATGCTGAGAACAAGTTCTTTCGCTCTTAGCGGCAACGATGGACTGTTGGAAAAGTGCCTAGATTTAATTGAAGAACAGAGAGAAAATGCCATGATCTAATTGGCCTACTATCAACACAAACTCAAACAAAGATATGATGCTAGCGTGAAGCTAAGGCCACTGGCACTTGGAGACCTGGTTCTAAGAAAAGTTATGGGAACGGCTAAGAACCCAACATGGGTAAAGTTAGGACCCAATTGCGGGGAGCCCTATTGTATCACATTAGTTGTCGAAATAGGTGCATATTATCATGAAGATCTAGAGAAAAAGGTTGTACCACGCTCCTGGAATGTGTATAACCTTAAAAGATATTATTATTAATGGAGATTTTCTTCACCCTATTTGGGTTTGTTATATTGTGTGTCATGTGTTCTTGACATTTATCTAAATATCAAATAGAACCTTTGTCATACCTGGCTCTTCAGACCACATGCCTTGGGAAAATTAATAACTTTTAATTATTGTTTTAAGTATTAAACAAAACCTTAGCTATGTCTGGTTCCTCGGACCACCTGCTTTGGGAAAATTAATACTCCCTGACATCTATCTAAGTATTAAACAGAACTTTGGTTATGTCTAGATCCTCAGACCACATGCCTTGGGAAAATTGATAACTTTTAATTATTGTTTTAAGTATTAAACAGAACCTTAACTATGTCTGGTTCCTCGAACCACCTGCTTTGGGAAAAATAATACTCCCTGACATTTATCTAAGTATCAAACAGAACATTGGTCATGCCTGACTCTTCAGACCACATGACTTAGGAAAATTGATAATTTTTAATTATTGTTTTAAGTATTGAACAGAACCTTAGCTATGACTGGTTCCTTGGACCACCTGCTTTGGAAAAATTAATACTTCCTGACATCTATCTAAGTATCAAACAGAGCCTTGATCATGTCTGGCTCCTCGAGTCACATGCCTTGAAAAAATTGATAACTTTTAATCATTGTTTTAAGTATTAAATAGGATATTAGCTAACTTGGATCCTTGGACCACATACTTTGGGTAAATCGATGTTTTTTATCAAATTGCCAAGGGTTAGGGCAAAGCCTTAGTTATTGCAGGCTTTTTGGATTAAAAATTTAAGGTAAGTCAATATTCCTTATTGATGACTTCAATGTCAGGTAAAACCACTTCAAACGGTAATGATTTTCACTATAACAAAAGTCTCAATTAGATGCTCATGAGTATCACTTAAAACATTTACAGGCTTACTTATGTTTGTTCAAGAGGTGATTATCCTTTTGCTCCTTTAAATTTACCAATAAGTAAGGAATAGAGCACATTTGAACCTATATGCAAGTTATATTATTGTGTATGTTCTTAAAGTTGAAATTATCCCTTGCCGAGGTGGTGGACTTAGTACATTTCACCTATTTTTGCTGCTGATCATATGAAATGGGAGAAATTTTCTATCACTCAAGTATATTAATGAGAGATGTTTTATTTCATCACTACTTTCATTAAATGTTAGATAAAACAAAAATCATATTAACTTCAATATGTAATTCACAGAAAAGAAGAAAGAAAATGCCCATAACATTCATTAATAAAAGCCTTAAAATAAGGCAGATCAAGTACAAAGAGACAAGTTGATTACAAATTGTGAAAACAAAAAAAGAAAAGAAAAAAGACAACCTATTGCTTCATTTTTATTACAAGTTTTTCTTTTGGGTCCTTGGGAGGTTGTGTATTTGCTACCCTGGAGGACACTTTGGCTTTGTTCTTAGGATCCTCTTTTAGGGGTATGGCGAGAGTTGCCAAAACCAGCACCATGCCTTGTGAAGTTTCTTTTTCCTTTGAGGGGTCCTTTGGAGCAATTGGAGGTAGGTTAGAGCCCTGGGCTACTTCCTTATTGACATCCTTTATCTTTGAAGTGTCTTGATCCTGTTTTGCCCCCTTTGAAGAAGTGTTGGTTGCAGGAGGAGCTTTGGGAGGGCTGCCTGGAATTTCACTTGCCTCCGAGGACACTGAGTCGGCCTTAGAGTCTGAAGAGCTTGAGGGGCGTATAGTTGGGGGGTAGTAGACACTTTTTGCTTTCCTAAGCATGGAAGAAGCCTCAACCCTAGCTTGTTGAGGGCTTCATCCCATACCAAGGCATAGTAAGTCCTACACACAGCAGGGACCTCGGCCTTAAGGGTGTCTTTAGTCTCGGCCACCCCAACATCATACCTATGCTGCTCAGCTTCATCTTTGGCTTTCTCTGCCTTATCTTTGGCCTTCTCGGCTAGAGCCTTAGCCTTCTCAACCTTCTCCAATTTCTTTTTCAGTGCAGCAATTTGGGTCTTGGAGAAGGCCAGTTGGTTTTCAACACTGCACAGCTGTAGCCTTTGGCTTTCAGCTTGTTTCTCAAAATTTTCAAGGGCAGCTGCTGCGTATTTTCTTTCTTTCTCTTTCTTCTATAGCTTCTTCTTGAGCTCTTGGATGCTCCTCTCGGCCACCTAAAAGGCCTCCATGGCAGCGTTACGCCTTCCTTCCTCATTTTTCATCTGCTGATGGCAGTAGTTAGTCATCTCTTCTACACGGAAAAAGGCTTGAATAGCCTGCCAATGAGATAAACATGGATTAGAAAAAGAAAGTAAAGAAAGCAAATTAAAAAGAAAAAGAAAGGAAGAAGACATACCATGGCAAGATATCTTTATAAACTGAGGAAAACCTCATATCACTTTATGTCTTGTAGCTTACCCGTGTCCTCAGGGAGCAACAAAGCCTGCTCCACCGCGTCGGCCACATAGTTGGCTACTTCTCCTTGGAAATTGTAGATGGAGGCATTGGCTAGAAAAGGTTCCCCATTTAGCATTGGGGTAGGAAGCTAGGTTAGGGGCCTGAACTGGGGATCGCTTCTCTTCTCGACACCCTTTTGCCCCGTTTTGGCTTGTTTAGTTGCCCTCTGAGCCTCGTCCTCACGAGGGGGGAGAGTTTGTCCAGCTCCTACTACCTCTTTCCCTTTTGGCTCTCTTTTCCTGTTTAGGTCGGCCTTTTGGGAAGGCAGGGCAGGTGGAAGAGTGGGTGGCTTAGTTTGGGTAGCCTTCCCAGGTGCGTCCTTCCTCGATTAGGACTTTGTCAAATCCATCAAACTAGATTTTGGTTTGCGTTGAATCCCCATCTCGTCAAATATTGGTAAGAATGGTGGGCTGAGATCAGGATGTGAAATTTCCGGGGACAAGGCTTGGTTGAAAACTTCAAACTCATCTTCGGAATCGGGTACTTCAACCACTTCTTCTTCTTCTGTGTTGGTAGGGCGAGACGAAGTGGCTACTTCGATTGTCTAATGTAGTGGCAGGGCTACCTTTGGTATGCCTTCAAATATGGGCTCTGTAGTGAGCACGCCCTTTGGTTTGGATCAGGAAGAAGAATGGGCTTTATGGTGAGCGTGTCTTCTAGAACGAGGTCGGGAAGGAGAAAACCTGGAGTCGCTACGCTGATGTGGTGCAGCTAAGGATTTTTCACCTTAATAACGCACTTAGGCGCTAGGAAACTCTTGGATATCGGGGTGTAACCTAACATTAGGTAGGCTGCCCTAAGTTGACCGTTACAGTGGATAAAGACCTCGACCTTCAAGATCTTGTCTAAACTCTCCTGGTTTACGAGAACGAAGTTGGAAACAGCAGAGCGTGGGTCTGCAAGATCATCAAAAAAGTCAGGAAGATAACATTAGTGAAATACAAGTCAAAGGAAACCTTAAATACATACAAAAATCAAAGAAAAAGAAGAATGGAATAACTTTGAAATTGTGAATCTAAGCCTAAAGCCCTACCTGGTTTGCCCTCCCTCATCGGACAAGGGAGGCCATCATGCCATTTCCCTGATATAATCAGGAAGTCTTTGTTTAAGCCTTTATTGGAGTCGGGGAGGCATTGAATAAGCCTAACCTCGGGGTATCTGGACTTAAGGTAATACCACTGCTCAGTAAGGTGGTGGAGGTTGTAGATTCAGTTGACATCGTGGTGAGTCAACCCTAAACCCATTTTTTCATTAACGGTATCTACACACCCTAGTATTCTAAACATATTGGGGGCACATCGGGTAGGAGCTAACATATGGGCCTTAAAGGTAGTCTCTAATGACAACACCCATAGGGATTCTCATCCCACCTTCTATGAAGGCAATCATTGTGATAACTACTTCTCCCTCTTGCCTATCTGTGTGTCATTGTCCCTCTTTGCAATACCTAGTGCCCGCCCTTGGAGGTATCCTATACATCGACCTAAAATTTGCCATCCCCTCATCGGAGTCTATTAAGCTATTAAATCTACCCATTTCTAGGAAGGGCTGAGAGAGCTAAAGAGATTGAGAAAGGCGGGTGGAGCCGAGGAGAAAAAGAAAGAATACGAAGAGAAGAAGAATGTATAGAAAGTTAAAGAGTAAAAGTTCAAGAAGACTTACAGAAAGAGTAAAGGTGTCCTCGGACAAGTCTTTGGTATTTGTAAGGGCTTAGGTGAGTTGAAAAGGTGTGTAGGTTCAAGGTATGTGCGCTAGAATGGAATGAATGCTAAAGTGAGAGGAGAAGTTGATTTGAGAGGTATTTATATCAAGGAAGAAGCTAGAAGTGGGAAAATTCCTGCTCGATACCTAACAAAAACATCAGCCGTTGGATTTGCATCACATCGTAGAACGTGGGGAACAAGAGGCCGTAAGAATTTAATGAAGGCGCGTCTCGAATACCGTAGCGCCAAAAATGTGCCTTGGGCAGTTAAAAAGGCGTCTTCACTAGCAAAGGTGAGATGTAAGGAGCACAGGGCAACTACAGTGGCATCGAAATCCTTATTTCTTTTCGAGGATCCAGAAAGAAGAATTCGAGGGGCTATTATAGGGCCCTTGGGCTCTAGAGCCCATTATTTGGGTATATAATGGACCTAAAGCCCAAGTTGAGGACTAAAGGTGTCCGAGAGGGGGGTAAATGTTGTCAAAAGTGCCCATGTTGGCAAATAGAGAAGTTAGTTTAGATCATAACAGCCTAGGGGATTGTGCCGAGGATAAGAGCTCCCTCGGCTGATCGATGCCGAGGTCTGTAGAGATGGTCTACTATTCGAAGGAACATCACAGAAACATTCAGTTAATATGGATAAACACTATAGGAGCTTAAGACAGAGAAGGGTTCTAAAATATCTAAGGAGAAAACTGCTATCTCCGCATTAAATGCATTGCAGTTAATTCCTTGGCCGCATTAATGTAGAGGTGATACTTGAATAGTAGATTTCAATCTCATAGCTACTACATGAAAACTTATGGGAGGTACTGATGGGATAAGTATCAATGCCAACCATCTGGCATGCACGTAGAAGATAGGGATGAAAAGGAAAATAAGTATAAAAGAAGGGGGAGGCAACGAGACTAGGGGATAGGAAAATCAGGGAAGAAATACTGTAGCAATCCAAAACCAAATTTATAACCACATTTAAGAGCACTATATAAGAACTAGTCTCCTTGGACATTGCCGAGGACATTTATTCTTCAGTCTACGCTTGTCTATCTTCATTCTTTCATCACCAACCTACTTAATCTGTTGTTCGATTATCTAAATTCTAGCTTTCTAATTCATTTCTCTACAAATTCATTATTTTGGGCTTTTTGGGCCTAAGTCCATTCACATTTTGGACTAAGAATTCAAACCTAGTCCTTACAAATTTTTTTTTTTAATTATTAATATTTTATGTTATTAGACAATGCAATTATTTCATTAAATCATATACATACTACAATATAATAATAGTTGGCTTTATTTATTCTTTACATAATATATCTTAAATTAAATTCTATTACCAATAGTTTACTCTACCTACAATTTTATGGGTTTAGCTTACTTTCAGTACTTTTTTAACTAGATATGTCCTTTTATTTTAAATAACAATGATAAGTGATAGTGAATTTTAATTTTCATATTTTATTTAATTAGTAGGTGACGTGACAGTCTCTCATTAAAATAAAAGGAGATTCAAGTTAAAAAAGTAATTGAGGTAAACTAAACCCTAATTTTACTACCAACTGTTTCAAGGAATTTCTTTAAAAGAAAAAAATTGTAAGTAATTTAAAATAAATTTAGTGCCCATTTTAATTGTTTTGATTGAATATCATTATTTTACGTTTTACTATAATTACATTTACACATTACACTCTATTTGCACAAAGTGGCTTAATATATATGAATTTATCACACATACTAAAATTAAAAAAAAAAAAAAATTGTTATGTAAGTCATTAATTCCTAACACGGCAGAGGCCCACAACACCACACCATCAACAAAGACCCATAGACAACAAATTCACAAGGCCAACCAAATGGCTAGAAAGCACCGGCGTGACCCTTCTTTGCCTCCTCTTCCTCCCCATGCCCAAGTGCAATCAATAGCTCTTCAACCAATAGCTTACTCTTTATACCATCATTATGCAAGGAGTATATAGCATTTAAGGGATTATGTTTTGTTCAAAGGAGAAACGTTTTCTTACGTTTGGTATAGTGGAAAATGCAAGTCAATAAAAGGAAAAGGAAAAAAAAAAACGTTTTCCACTTTTTTTTTTTAGTAAAATAGTAATATTAGTGTTTATAATTGAGTTTATAATACATTACATAATCAGAGTATAATTATAAAAAAGCCTAATCTTTATAGTTGTAGACTGAGATTATAACGTTTTCCACTTTTTAAGAGTGAAAAAAAAAAATGTTTTTCATAACATCATATACTCAATAAATCACCATAAATAAACTCCATAGTCCATACCATTAAAAAGAAGAAGAAGAAGAAGAAGAAATAAACACAAACACACACTTCCAATGGAAGCCTGGCCATATTTTTCTCTCAATAGGTCAACCATTGACTACCCGTTGACTTTTTTTCAAATGATAATCAATTATATTTTCACTTAATTTACTTTGCATAAATTTTGAATTTGTGATCTATTTTCCCTATGTTGTGCTGCCCAAATTGATTGGATATTGATTGAAATGTGTTGTGTGGATGTGTGCTAAGTCCCACATCGAACATATACTATATTGATATGAGCTTTATTAACAACTATAAGAATTTAAGAAGAGCAATGTTAGTACCAAAACATTTTACACAACTTTTGCCACAATTTGCCATGTAGCAAATTGTAGGTGGTGAAGAAAAAATAATGGGTCCATATTTCTATCACTCACAACTCGCCATTTAACAAGTTCTGTAAAATATTGTGATATTAGCATTACTCATTTAAGAAACCTCAGTTTTGACTAAAATTATATTAGAGCCAACTCAGTAATCTCATGTGGGCTCAACGACATTGCTCTATTAAGTGGGCCCTAATAAAGATGTTAGAGATATGAATAGAAGAGATTGTGATGCACTAAATTGATTGAATATTGATTATGCGTTAGTCCCATATTGGACATATAGTGAGTTGATCTGGACTTTATTAATAACTATAACGAGTCTCAATTGTCATTTTGGAATATAGCATAGATGTGGTTAGTACTTTTTATTGGAGGGTATGATTGTGTGTGGTAGTCCCTAATCATTAATTTGTAAAAATCATATGTGGCACATTATTATTGGAGGGTGTAATTTTATGCCACATCCTTAATGAATTTAAACTCTACTTCTTTCTATATTTAAAAAATAAAAAATAAAAAAATAACAACTTTAATTTAAACATCCAAATAAAATAAATTAAAAAATCATCATCCATTCTATTCTTTCCATTCCTTTTTATTTCATCATTTTCTTTTCATTCTTTCCTTTTATCAACTATCAGGTATCAAACACCCTGTTAATGTGTTTTTCCCTCCTTGAAAATAAACACTGGCTAAAGCATAAAAAATAAAATGGCGATAACACATGTAGTAACCTCATGCCATCCTGGTCTGTTTCTTTCGTTTTCATTATATATTAGTAGATTATTAGATTAGGTTAGCAATATTTATATTATGAATAAAAAATGGGGAAAATGGACAATCAAAAGAGTTTCTTCAACTGATTCTAAAAAAAAAAAAGAGTTTCTTCAACTTGGAATCAAAAGAGTTTCTTCAACTTGTGCGGTTGACAATCAAGCTAGACTGTAGTTTCTTCAACTTGGAATCGAAAGAGTCTAATTTACATTAATTTATGCTGATCTCATTTAGTTGATTTGAATCAACTTCCCCTAGTTATACTCAAATGGAGAAGATAGGCAAGCAGTCTCATAATAGTATATTTATTAGAATATTATTACATTAACGGATATGTAGTGGAAAATTTATTTACTTGACACACTGTGAAACGAAGGATCTAATACTTTCCTGTACAGCTTACATAAAAGATACATGCAGAGAACATTTCAACATACAAAAAAGACTCTTTCTGAAAGAAGGATCCAAACCTTTATTTTGACTCTAATTTCCACTAAAGATGAGAAGAAGAGAACACTCTTTAAGAATTTTAATGAAATTACAACCATAATTAACAAAAATAGAAAGAAGTTCTGTATCTTCTCATGGTTTAGCAAAAGAGTACTTCAAGGCTTATTGAGTTACCTGTAAGAAGATAGGAATGAGTTTCAGCTAAGGCAATTGCAGGCATACTGAAGATTGCTTGGCAATGCAGCCTTTGAGGTAAACCATAGGTGGTGCACACAAAAGGCAAACATCATAAAATCCTCTGCAATACCAGTCATCCAATTTCGAAAGTAAGGCAAGAACCAACCAAATTATGAAAGGTACAGACAAGTGTATATATATATTAAAGGGTACTTTGAACCAGAAAGAGAATGACACTGATGGGGAATCCATATACTTTAATTGTGAAATGGGCAATGAGTTTACAGGGCCACGATTGTTCTGTTCTATGTTGTCAAATAGTGAGATCATACTGCATATATGCTATGAAGTTAGTTATACACTGTATAAAGACAACAATCAAAGCAAAAATACGTAACAAGAGCAAAGTCAAAAAAGGAAATTACATAAATATTACAATGACCAAGCATATGCGCTTCAGTATTCGAACCAGGCATGCAAAGACAAGCAGAGCCATTCTTTACAGTTAGAAGCCACCTGAGCATGCAATGATATCAATTTAATAACTAGTCCAAGTTGCTTTTGCAGCAATAAACAATCACCATCAGATGTAACTTCTATGTATAATAACAATTGTACAGCTATTTGTAAGCAAATGGGATGCCTTTGTACCATGTACAATCCACTCCAGCTACTATTAGAAAAGTTACAAATTGCATAACATCCATTAGAAAACAATGAGATCAATTATCTTCATTTCTTTTAACCATATTGCATTTCCTCAATTTCATGATTTTTCTAAATACAACCAGGGGTCTGATCAAAGGGTGGACTAGGTATATCAAATGACAAATACAAGTAAAATACATTCACATAATTAATTTACCAAATAAATTTTGAGGAAATCCTTTCTATTGGATTCAAATATAAGAATTGAGATTTTCATGTTGTTTATTCAACAGCAGAACTCTAAGAAGCACTAGGTTATAGTAAGGTAAGTTCCACAGGCTATAGTTTATTATTGTAGTGCATAATCAAGTGAAGAAAAGATAAGAGGCTTACACTGAATTATGGCAATTTAACCTCTTTGCAACAGTAGGCAGTTTGGGCTAAAACAGCATCTTCATATCTTTGTCTTCACATTTCACATTACCTTCAATATCCATGTCTGAGCGAGTGCCTGAAGACTTGAATCATGTATCATTCTTGGCTTTAGAAATCATATTGTAGATAGAAATCGATGGTTTTAAACCTGACTCTATCATCGCCTTAAGTAGGACTTCAGCCTCAGTCCACTTCCCATCCTTGCAAAGAACTCCAATAGTTGAACTGTAGGTTGCCACGTTTGGAATTAGTCTACTCTCACCCATTTCTTTAAGCAACCCTAGTGCCCTGTAAGAGCTACCCTCCTTGCAGTACCCAAGAATCAACGTATTATATATCACGTCGTTTGGCTCTAAATGCTTCTCACTCATTGATTTAAACAGCTTTGAGGCTTCCTTCATATTACCTTTCATGCATAACCCATGTATTAAGACACCGTATGTATAAACATCTGGAACCAAACCCGCCTTCTCCATGGAAGAGTATATCTGAAATGCCTTTTCCATGTCATCTGACCGAACAATGGCATCAATTAAAATAGTATATGTCACTTTAGAAGGGGAAATTCCTCTCTCCTCCATCTCCCTAACCAAGTCAGCAGCTTGGACAAAATTTCCAGCTCTACAGAAACCTGCAATTAGAACATTGTATGTCACCAGTGTTGGAGATTGACCAAATGACTTCAAGTGATCAAATAAACTTGAAGCTTTGTCCAACTTTCCAACCTTACAAAACCCATCTATCAGCATGTTACATGTAATTAAATTTGGACTTATACCAACGCTTTTCATTTGATCCACCAACTTCTCAGCCTTCCAAACCCTCCTCTCTCGACACAACCCACCAATCAACGTGTTGTATGTAACAACATTACAAACCACCCCTCTTTCACGCATTTCATCAAACAGTTCAAAAGCTTCACTTGTTCTTCCATCACTACAATATTCATTAATCAAACAATTGTAAGTATATAAATTAGGAAACACCCAATTGTGGTTCATTTCCTCATACAGCTCAAACCCATCCTTCTTTAGCCCTTTCTTGAAAAACCCATTGATCAACACCGTGTAAGTGTATTGATTAGCAACCAAACCAAGCTCTCCCATTTTACAAAACAACTCCTTGGCCCGCTCAATATCTCCATTCTTACAACACCCATCAATCAAAGTAGTGTATATGACAACATTTGGAGACCAACCCATCTCCTCCAACAGAACCAAAAGCTCAAACCCTCTATCCAAATCACCAGCCTCACAACAACCCTTTATCATAATCCCAAAACTATATACATCCATTTCAACCTTACCCTTTGTTTCATTGAAAAGGCACCAAGCTTTCTCAAAACAATTTGAGTTGATAAGAAAACCCAAAAGATTATTAAAAGTGTTTGGTCCAGGCACGAGGCCCTTATCAATCATCTGAGTGAAATAGAAGAGTGCTTGCTCTGTTAATTGACATTGAGCATGGGCATTGATGATTGCTTCGTAAAGATGAACATTAGTTGAATCTAAAATCAGATTGGTTTGTGTCAAATAGTGGAGAAGAGATGAGGAAGTGAAGGTAGGGGAGGAGATTCGACCAGAGAGTATTTGTTGAATGAGAGACTGAACGTGTGGTAGCATTTTGGAAGAGAGGAGGTGGTGTATGATGAAGGACAAGGATTGGTGAGTGTGTTGGAGGCCTTCGAGTGTTGAGGAGTTGAAGAGTGAGAGAGCTTTTAATGGCGGCCTTTTCACCATTTTTTGGATGAGGACCAGAGCGCGGTGCGATTGCGACATTTTACCGTTTGTTGTTTGAGGCGTTTGCGGTTGCACTGGGCTTTTTATTCTTTGTGGGTGTCACGGGCCAAAACGAAGATAACCCATTGCCGCAAAATATGTAATAAAATGTCCATGTTTTGAAATTATTTTGGGAAATGTTCATGTTTTAAACTCGATTTTTAAAAAATTGAGTTTCAATGAAAAACTTGATTTTTACAAAATTGAGTTATAGGCAATTAAACTTAAAAAAAAAAAAAATTTTATTTAAGAAAATGTCCATGTTTAAGACTTAATTTTCTAAAAATCAAGTTTCAATAAAAATTTTTATTTTTAGAAAATTGAGTTATAGGCAATCAAACTAAAAAAAAAAAAAAAAACATGGAACTCGAGTTCCGTGTAGTTTTTTTCAAGTAACTCAATTTTCGCTAAATCAAGAAAATCGAATTTCAAAATAGGGGTATTTTTCTAAATAGTTTCAGAATAGAGGTATTTTGTTGGATGTTTTGTGTGAAAGGGGTGTATCCCAATTTTGGCCCACCGGGAGACACCGGTAGGTAAGGACTGACTCATTCATGTCACAAAGTTTTTTTCAATTTTTCTCATCCTCATTTTTTTTTTTTTATAAAGAATAAAAAATTGGAAATAGAGGTGTCTCTTAAGACTCTTACATATTGACATAGAAAATTCAGATTGAAAATTTGAAATACCATTACTTGTAAATTGTAATTGAGCTACTTTTATTAACAACACTTCAATGGTTTTTTAAAGATTGTGAAAAACAATTATGAAAACAACTTTACTATGGATACAATATTTTTCATAACTTGTATTAATTTTCAAGAAAAAAAAAGTAGATTATGACACTAGACTTATTCTTGTGAAAAATGTTTAAATAGCTATCAATTTTATTACAAAAAGTTTACAAATTAAGGTTGTAATGAATGTGATTGATGGAACTTCAACAATTTAATAAATAAATATTTGAATTACAATTTAATAATGAATGAGACATCAGTTTTTAAGGTTTGTACAATAACATTTGAAGTATTCTATACTCACTCAATTTTTATAACTTTTTAGATTTATTTGTGTTGGAATGTAAAGAGGCCACACCATCCACACCATCATTTGAATAGGTTCTAAATCATAAAATAAACTATTAGAGTCCCCCTTCTTGGGTCCATGACTTGTTGGAAAGTAAATGAATCAAGTCAAGGCCGAGTACTAGGTTCTGAAACTTTTTTTTTGGAGAGAGAGTTTCAACTTATGATGTCTGTTCTTGATGATAGCACTTTATCATCAGACTAAGAGATCAATCAGTTCTTGGTATAGGCAGGAATTGAGCCTTAGATTTCTTATACAACCGTCAAAAATTTTACCAGTTGAGCTTGGTTTGAAAATTTGACAAACCAAGTTGGGCTTATTCACGAACTTTATTAAGTTAGTTAAGTGTAGTGACCTCTAAGTAATATAACACATTTATACTTAAAGCCTAAAACTCTTTTTTTTTTTTTTTTTTTTTGAATACTAAGTATTTTTAACACACACATGGGAAGAGGGAAAAATGTTTTTTAAAAGAAACTTAAAGCTTAACTCAGTAACTAATCAATTAATGTTCAAAGATTGAGGTTGAATTTGATTTGGTTGGTTAATGAACAAGTTTGAATTAACATCACTATGAGTTGAACTCGATCAATATTAGGGCTTCTCTATATGAATGATTTATATATTAACACTCGAGCCACTTAGGCATCAAAAATTATTTTATGTGCCCATTCTATCGAGTGGGCTTCTCAAAAACTCGTGGACAACAAAGAAGTGGAATCCACATCTTTGTAAGAGGCTTGCTTCATGGAGAAGTTATAGAAGATTCTTTCTTCGTATGTAGGTATCAAAAAATCTACCATCGGTGTTGTGGGTGGTTGGCCTA
Organism: Quercus variabilis; assembly: GCA_030445155.1. Classification (NCBI taxonomy): domain Eukaryota; kingdom Viridiplantae; phylum Streptophyta; class Magnoliopsida; order Fagales; family Fagaceae; genus Quercus; species Quercus variabilis. Next base: position 33,923,230 of record CP129445.1, read on the forward strand.
TTTTTCTAAAAAAGTCCCCCCACAAGTAGGCTCACAAAAGAAGAGCTCCACTTAAGAAGAATCTAGACATAAAGGATACTCTAAAAATCCCATTTCGAAGATTATGCTAAGCCTCTAAATCATGACCATACCAAACTTTCTGCAACTAGCTTGAGGAAATTGCGATCAAGATTCGAAGAGACCAGTCAAGCTCTTCAATAACCCTACAATTGAAAATCCATGAATTGTCCTTCAAATAGCCCTCCTCAGGTAGGAGAAGCCCTCCTTGGTCTTGTTCTTGATAGAATCTAGAAAAAGCAAACTGTTCTCTTTGCATTTATTATCATCATCCCTTGCTAACAACTAACATACATTAAAGATTGAATGACTTGTTTGGATCATAGGGGAGGGACGAAACCATGCCATAGTCCGACTCCTCACCCTGAAAAAGGAGGGAGGGAGGGGATAGGAACCCCACACTCAATCACCCCCCGGGTTCTTCATCCACTATAAATACCCCCATATCCTAGTCTAAAAGGGGAGGGCGTGGGCTATAGTTTTATCACATAATTACCGAGCAACGAGACAGATCAACATAGTTTTAAGCGTTTTGAATCCAACTTTAAGTGAGGATTGTAATCTAAAAGGTTTCAAAAGTGGTTTATCCAATGCATTACAAATTATATTGTATTGAGTGAATATTTAGTTTTTTACCCACTAAAGATTCAATAATAAATAATATTCTACAATGCAAGTCGAAAGCCAACTGTAGATCCCATAAGACCATATTTCAATGGCTTTAATAATAAAAGCACACCCGTTTTTAGCTTGTAATTTCACTCTTACTTTTGACTTACCTTCTATTCTATTAGTAAAGAGAGGATGAGTTTGGTCGAGGGGTCTCAATTGGAGATGAGATTGAACAAGATTCAAGCTAAGAATAATCCTTAATTCACCATATGCAATCACCTCAAATAAAACTCCCTATGCAACTAATACAAAATTCATATGCAAAATCATCCCAATTGAGTTATTAGGCAGCTTTAACTTGAATAAGAAGATTCAAAATCTGTCTTACAACTCGAAACATGGAGATTATTATTGAATTTTTTTTTTTTTGTTTCCTAACCCTTATAAGAAGATTATGATTGCTTTCAAGGTGTCGAAAGTTTAAACGATACTCTTCATTGTGATTCTATTCGTTCGTTCCACCTTTGTATGAAAGTTTAAAGTGTGAAAGCCAGAAAGAAAAAGTCTGGGCCAAAAAGTTGGTTTGAAAATGTCCCAGATTCATTGACAAATTTTACACCCGTTAGGAAGTTGAATTCACACATGTAAGTAAGGAATCTAAAAGGAGGGAATAAATATTTTCTATGAAAATTTGGTGAGGTATCATGTCCATTGTTGTGCTTTTCTGATTTAAAATATAAGTTAACATAAGGTTCGCCGGACAGCAAGCCCCACTTTCTTATCTTTACTCATTAAATATGAAGATGTTTTAGATTATGATTTCAATTTAATCTTTTATTATTTGGGCAATGCCACCTTATTCTTTGTAATTGGATGAAGACAATAATTAAGCGGTGATAGCTCCACCATTCCAGCCCCCAGTTTTGTATGAAGCTGCAAATTCTTTATTTCCAATATGGATTTATCATTCAAACTTTTGATTATGCCTAATTTCGAATAGAAATTCAGCTTTGGATTTTTTTTTTCCCTCATGAAATTGATAACTCTTTAATTAATCGAATGCGTCTTATTATAAACAATAGTAACTAATAATGGTTTTCTTCAATCCTACGCTTGCCTCCCAAAGCAGTAATCAAAAAGAATTCTAAGCTTGTGCCCTTCTTCTAATTATAGAATAAATGGGACTCATCGAGAAAGGTTTGCTAAAATCTATGCTTGGCTGTGATTCCTGTCAAGTTCTCTTTTTGGTCCATTGACTCTTATTTGGTTAAAATGACCAATCTACTATTATTTATAAAATATATAAAGATCTATCATTAATTGAGAACTCGAGTTTTTTCATGACACTTGAGTTCTATAGAAAAATTTAGAAAATTTTGTATGGAACTCAAGTTCTTGAGTTCCAAAAAATAACACTTCTAAAACTAATTTGAAGGGTAAATCCATACATATATTTTTGAATGGTAATATTTGACCATTTTGGCCATCTAATCTCCAGTACCGCCTACGGCTACACGTGCATTCCTTTGCTCTGTTTGCATCCAAGTTAGTTATGGTTTTGAGTTTGTTTGGTAGCCCTTTTACGGACGAAATGGGTAACTAAACATAAAATTCTAACTATATAATTAGTTGTCAATGTTTTCAAATTATATTTTTTATTAGTATCTCGAGTTTTAAAGACTCGATTTTGGCCCATATATCTAGTCTCAAAGACTTGATTTTTATGGCCTAATCATATTCGATGTGATATATTTTTCCATGTGGCGACCACATGGAAATCGAGTTTCTAATTCTCAAGTTCCAACCCTTATAATTATAAACAAATAAGAGAGCTACTAGAATAGAGAACAACCTAGAGAAGAGGAAAAAAAAAAAAAATCAACCAGAAGGAGAAGATCTAGGCACGACCTGCGACCCAGAGGTCCAGGCCGCGCACGGCTTGGGCGGCGCGCGAACCCAGAGAGGGGAAAAAAAAAAACAACCAGAAGGAGAAGATTTAGGCGCGATCTGCGACCCAAAGGTCTAGGTCGTGCGCTGCCTGGGTGGTGCGCGAACCCAGAGAAAAAAAAAAAAAAAAAAACAACCAGAAGGAGAAGATCTAGGCGCGATCTGCGACCCAAAGGTCTAGGCCGTGCGCTGCCTGGGTGGTGTGCGAACCCAGAGAAAAAAAAAAAAAAAAAAACAACCTGAAGGAGAAGATCCAGGCGCGACCCAAAGGTCCAGGCCGCGCCTGGCTGGTGAGGTGAGCTCTTTCTCTCCCTCTAAGCTCTTTCCTTCCCTCTGATCTGAGTTTAGATTGAGATTGATGTGTTTGGGATTTTTGAAATTTGTTTATATGTATTTCGATGCATGGACTTAGAACTTTTAAATTTTTTTTTTTTTTTGGATGATAGAAATCGAATTTTAGAAACTTAATTTTTATGTGATTGCCACGTGGAAAAATATACCACATCAAATATGATTAGGCCATGAAAATTGAGTCTGTTAGACTCGATTTATAGGTCAAAATCAAATTTTTGAAACTCAAGATGCTAGCAAAAAAAATATAATTTGAAAACGTTGACAACTAATTATATAGTTAGAATTTTATATTTAGTTACTCGTCTCCTTTTTACACTGATATATCTTTTTCTGAATATTGTGTTTGTTTATCTTCGAGGGTAAAAAACCAAAGAAAGAGTTAAAAATCTCGTCGGTATAGTAGAACGCGTCCTTCCCCATTTCAGAAACGTTGATCACTCCCGCTTTTACCCAAATAAGTGAATAACTTCTCAACCGCACCCATCTCCACTTCCTCTTCCACTTTCACACGTCTGTCAAAGCCGAGTACAATCCTATATACTTTCCTACAATCCAAGCGCGTCTCTTCTACACTCTTCGTATACATTAATCAGTATCAGATGGTCCCCACATACCCCTACATCAAGCCCGTGGACCTCCTCACCTACAATTAAGATTGAAACCCCCCACACCTCAGTTCTAGACTTTACCAACTACACCACCACCTTACTCCATCTCTGACTCTCAGCCATGGCAAAGTTTCCAAAATCACAACCCAAACTTGTCCCGCTTCTCCTCCTCCTCCTCCTCTTCTTGTTCTTACTGCGCCACGCCTCCGCTGCTTACTCCATCGGCGTCAACTATGGCACCGTCGCCAACAACCTCCCACCGCCTTCCCAAGTGGCCAACTTCCTCAAAACCCAAACCACCATCGACCGCGTCAAGATCTTCGACGCAAACCCTGACATCCTCAAAGCCTTTGCCAACACCAACATCTCTCTTACCGTCACCGTTGGAAACGGCGAAATTCCAGCCCTTGCGAAGCTCCCCGCCGCCCAGTCCTGGGTGGCTAATAATATCCTCCCATTTCACCCTCAAACCAAAATCAACATCATCGCTGTTGGTAACGAAATCCTCGCCACATCAGATAAGAGCTTAATCGCTCACCTTTTGCCCGCCATGAAAGCTTTGAAGTCGGCCTTGGACTTAGCAAAAGTGACTGATATTCATGTCTCCTCGCCACACTCGCTTGGGATTTTGTCATCTTCGGAGCCACCGAGTTCGGGTCGGTTCAGACGCGGGTACGACAAGCTAATATTCGCTCCGATTCTCGATTTCCACAGGCAAACCAAGTCGCCCTTCTTGGTTAACCCGTACCCGTTCTTCGGCTTCACAGCACGGACTTTAAACTACGCGCTGTTCAAACCGAACGGTGGCGTTTTCGACAACGTCACGGGTTTGAACTACACCAACATGTTCGATGCGCAGCTTGACGCTGTGTACTCGGCGATGAAGAAGGTTGGATATGGTGACGTGGACATTGTCGTTGCCGAAACCGGGTGGCCCTCTGTGGGTGACCCGACCCAACCCGATGTGAACTTGGCCAACGCGTTGTCTTATAATGGGAACCTCGTGAAACACGTGAATTCAGGGAAAGGAACTCCGTTGATGCCAAACAGGACCTTCCCGACTTACATTTTCGCCTTGTTCAACGAAAACCTTAAACCGACCACCTCGGAGCAGAATTACGGGCTGTTCAAGCCGGATTTGACTCCGGTTTACGACGTAGACATTTTAAGGAATAAGCAGGTAACTTTGTTTAATTATTAATTATTAAATAATTGATATTCTTTTCTTTGCCCCTCATAAAAATAATTAATATTCTTAGGACATTTCTGGGATTCCCTAGTATTTTTTAACTTAATTCCATTGTTATTGTCTTTTAAAAGTCTTTAAAAGCTTTGCCTTTTACCATACCCGGCAAGTTAGATTCGTAAAGCATCAACGGTTTCGCAATTTAGATATATTGAAAAGTGTGGGCACATTTATCGAATACTAGCTGTTGTCTACAAAGACGGTGCAGTCCTACTTTTTCATTTGACTAAGCGAACTTTTAACCTAATCTAACTGTGCCATATGGCCAAGCTAAGTATTGCACGTTTTTTTCTAATTATTATTCTGATCTCTGACGACTCTTGTCGGCTTTAACGTAAATGCATAGACATCTTTTGTGGAATACAGGATGTACTCAGCTTTTCATTCCAGCTATTGACCAAACTAGCCGTTGTAGGTTGCATATTTAATCTTTTTACTATGCTAAAATGTGATATCTTTGAAGGGGTATTTCGGTCACAGAAGTTGGATTCTGACACCCCCTTAGATTTAATCAATCGGAATACACATGGGTCATTGGGGCTATCATCATAATTTAATGCTAATGGATCTTGGTACTAAATACAGTAATTTAATCGCGACCGTCAATTGGTAAATGTGTACAGGCACTGGGTCCTAGTCCTACACCTGGTAATGCAACAGGGCCATCATCATCAGGTGGTGTTCCGGAGGGGAATGCTACTACATCAACATCAACATGGTGTGTGCCCAAATCAGACGCAAGTGATGCGGCGCTACAAGCGAACATAGACTACGTGTGCAGCACAGGAGTGGACTGTAAGCCAATACAAGATGGTGGGCCCTGCTTTAATCCAAACACTGTGAGATCACACGCTTCCTACGCTATGAATGCTTACTATCAAACCTCTGGTCGCCACCAATTCGACTGTGATTTCAACAAAACTGGTGTTATCTCCTACACTGACCCCAGTGAGTTTTTTACTCTACGCCTAACCCCTTCAAATTTATGTGTAATTAAAGAGTAATAACAAATTTGGTTGAATATAATTGAATTCAATTGAGGCTCTTAAAAGTGAAATCATGGATGGATTTAATTGAATTTAATTGAGGCTCTTAAAAGTGCAGGATCCTAGGTAGCCGTAACTAGGTTATGGACATATTTTAATGGTGCAAAATGCATATCAATGGTTAGTAAAATTAAAAAAAAAAAAAATCAGATAATTGAACGTCAACACATCAAATTTATAAGTTAACAAAAATTGAATTCCTTGAAAAGCTAACGTTGTGTTTGGGTGGGCAGGTTATGAAGCTTGTACGTACAGTTTCCAAGGGAAAAAGTTGGAGAGCTCGTTTGCTGGAGGCTCGTTGAAACGTTGTTCCATGGTAAAAATATTTGTTGTATTAGCTTGCTATTTGATACACTCTTTTACTTTCTAATTTGCTGGTTTTTCATTATTGTAATGTGCGTTAAATTTGTTTGGTGCGTGGGGTAGGTATGGTTAGCCTTTTTGGGTTACAACGGTTGGGTACCTGGGAGAATTAAATTATTGCAACAATTATGTTTAGAATTTATTTAATATTTAGTCTCAAGAGATCCTATGTAGAGTAAATATTTTTTATAAAAATCTTGCGTTGAATGTTCTACTCTTTCTTTCTTTTTAGAGTAACGCCAGAATACAATTTTTGTCCCAGCTTATTTACGAGGCGAATTATAAGTGGTTGAGACATGGTCCTCGCATTTTCCTTCTTTTTATATTTCCTTTACTTTGTGTGCCACCTCAAAGTTTAAAAGGTACCGAAAGTGAACGTTGGATCTTATAAAAAAGAAAAAGAAAAAAAAAGTTTACGTTGGATGGGCGCTGGACTATGCACTTAATTAGATGGAAAGTAAAGGTTGGGATGTCCTTTTACATTTCTTTATATATTAAGAAGCTAAAACTCAAATTCAAATTTTAATGTTTTGTCCTGAACTCCTCCTAATGACCAAGTGGAGTAAACTAAAGACAAGCAAAATTAATAGCTGCAAAACTACAAAAGAGCCAAGCCAGCCTGCAAGGCAAAATACAAGGCAAAATACAATCCAAAAACTACATTAGTTTGGACTTACGCTAAGCCTGTGTGCTACAACATTACTCGCATATTTTTCCCTTTATTATTTTCGGCCGAGTTCTCATATTTGGCAAAATAGGCTCGCGGGACTGCTTGTGCATTTTTTAGTTGATCAATTATCGTGCCAGTTTCTGCTATCAATAGATCAGTGCATTCATAAAGAAAACATTGTTTTTTCTCTCGTTGGCTCTCTCTCGTTGAGAAGGCTGGCAGCGATGAAACCCTAAAGCCTGTATAGGCCCCTCATTTCCCCACACCGGTGGAGCTCGGCTTTACTCTCTCCCTCACCCTCACTACCCACCCTCTTTAGCCATGGATGACCTCACTGGGCAATGGGCAACTCTATCACTCAATACACAAGAAAGCAAAACCGTCTCTTTAGCATCTGACATTGAAGATAACAGCAAGATTCTTGTCGCCAAGCTCTTCACCAAACGCAGAGCTAGCATTGAAGCTCCATCAAGAACCCTCAAGAGCATGTGGCGATCCATACAAGACTTTGAACTCAGAGATCTCGGATCTAACATAGTCTTAATTCTCTTTTCCAGCGAAGTAGACGCCATAAAAATCCTTGACCAGTAACCATGGTCTTTCGACAAGTACCTGATTGGGTTTTATAAACCGACAGCGGAGGAGTCCGTTGAAGAAGCCAAGTTCAATGTCAGCGCCTCATTCTGGATTTAGGTGCATAACTTACCCTTCAGCCGAATGAACCGAGCGAACGCGGAGGCTATTGGGTGATCTCTGGGTAAACTGAAGCAGGTTAACGCGTCGCCAACCGGAGAATGTCGTGGTCGCTATCTTTGAATCCGGGTTGACATCGATATCAGCCAACCCCTCTCTCGCGGCCGCTTTGTGGACTTGGGTGAATCAGGCCCACTCTGGATCTCATTCCAATACGAGAGACTACTAGTGTACTGCTACTGGTGCGGCATTTAAACCATGATGAAAAATACTGCCAAACTTGGATTGACAATGGAGGCTTTCTGAAAAAAGAAGAGCAGCAATATGGGCCGTGGCTCCGAGCAAGCGCACACAACATCTAGCAACCACAAACAGTGAACACCAAGACCACACAAGCCACTCCGCCACCCCCACCTCACCGCTCCACTCCTTCCCCGGCCACAAAACCAACCCCACCAATAGCCAACACCTTGGACCCACCATCGCCACCACCATCGTCTAGCACCAAGACCACACAAGCCACTCGGCCACCCCCACCTCACCACCCCACTCCTTCCTCATCCACAAAACTAACCCCACCAATAACTAACGCCTCGGACCCACCGCCGCCACCACCCGTGTCTAACACCACTGTGACTTCGGCACCACTTCCCAAACATGCCCCCACAAATAAGGAAATACTGTCAAATCAACATCTTTTCCATGAGCATATTACAGAAATTGACCAAGACTTAAATTACTTCCCAAATTCAAATCCCATGCAATTGACAGAATCACACCCACGTGCCCCTGAAATTAATTCCATATTTGAACTCCCTAAGTCAACTACCCCACGACAAGACACCACTACCTTGGTGGAGACATAGAACCTTCCTTCCATTGCACCAGTACCACACAACCAAAAATCACATCTCGCTGCAAACGCTGTTCCAAGTCGCAACACTGAATCTTTGGTGGGCCCAAAAATTGGTACATGGCGCAGACTTGGGCCATCAGCCCACGCAATGGACACATCTGAAAAAACTGGACAAGTGCTTGGCCCAAAACGTAAGTGTGAAAACACTGAACCAGATGTTGCCACTCTCATAGACAAAAAGCAAAAATGCCTAGATAATGAAGCAACAGTTCTGGGTAAACTTATGACAGATAACTTGGGATCGGCGGTGGCTGCTACGCAGCACCGCCGGACTCAATGAGTATAATTAGTTGGAGCTGTCGGGGGCTTGGGAACCCCCGGACAGTTAACGCTCTTATGAGAGCACTGAAGAAAAAAGCTCCCATTTGTGTCTTCTTAATGGAGACAAAACTCATCACTGAACAACTAAATGGCATGAAACAGAATTGGGATTATAACCAAGGACTTGTGGTGTCTAGTGATGGCTCTAGTGGTGGATTGGCTCTTCTATGGAAACCCAATACACAGGTACATGTCCAAAATTTCTCTCGGTGGTTTATTGATGCCCATATTTTTTGTAATGACACAGGTTTGAAATGGAGGCTAACCGGCTTTTACGGACAACCTGATACAAGCAGAAGAGAGGAAACTTGGACCTTACTCGAGTCTTTAAAGCACCCAAATAATCTTCCGTGGTTGTGCCTTGGGGATTATAATGAAATCATCAGCTAGGCAGAAAAGAGTGGAGGGAGTTTGAGGCCGGCTCGACAAATGGACAGGTTCCGCGAAGTTATACACCATTGTGGCTTTATAGACTTGGGCTATACTGGCTCTCCATTTACGTGGTCTCGAAATCATCCTGTGGACGGCCGAACATACATCTGCTTGGACCGGGCACTTGCCACCATAGCATGGAAGTCACTCTTCCAAAACACCGTCGTACAGCATGTGCCTACGTCTGCCTCGGATCACTCCATGCTCGTGGTCATTCTCTCTTCAATACGGTGTCGACGACTGAAATTCCATGCTCCATTCCGTTTTGAAGCAATGTGGTTAAGGGACCCTCGCTGTGCTGAGGTCATCCAAGATGCATGGATGGAAGGGCTTTATAAAACAGAGGGCACACCAATCACAAACTGCCTTGACAGTTGCCGTGATCGCTTAACATCATGGAACAAACTGGAATTTGGCCATGTTGGATGCCAAATCGCACGGTTGGAACAGGAATTGCAAGCACTTGATCACTAACCACAACAAAACCTTGAACAAATCCAGGAGGTCCGTAAAGCTCTTGATTGTTGGTTGGACATAGAAAATACCATGTGGCACCAGCGGGCAAAGCAAATGTGGATCACAGATGGCGATCGAAACACATCTTTTTTCCACCAAAAAGCATCCAACCGTAAGCAGAAAAATTACATCGAAGGTTTAACCGATGAACAGGGCATATGGCAGACCAATGACCACTCAATGGAACAGATTACTTTGGGTTACTTCTCCAATATTTTTCACTCCAATGGTCCCACAGACACTTCGGCAGTTGTTGCAGCAATCAAGCCAGTTGTTACTGACTCCATGAACAGATTCTTATGCCAACCCTTCCAAGCAGTTGAGGTCCACCGAGCTTTAAAGCAGATGCATCCTAAGAAATCACCGGGTCCCGATGGTATGCCTCCTTTATTTTACCAACACTTCTGGTCTTTATCTGGTAATTGTGTTACTAAAGCTGTACTTGACTATTTAAATTTGAGCATCATTCCTCCCAAGTTTAATGAAACTCATATTATTCTTATTCCAAAAGTCAAGAACCCTACCAAAATAACACAATACAGACCCATAACCTTGAGCAATGTCATCTCTAGGCTAGCCTCAAAAGTCATTGCTAATAGACTTAAGAGGTTCTTACCAAAAATTATCAGTGAACACCAGAGTGCTTTCATGGCTGACCGCCTTATCACTGATAATGTCTTGATCGCTTTTGAAACCATGCATTACTTAAATCAGAAAAGAAATGGTAAAATATGGGAGATGGCCTTAAAGCTTGACATGAGTAAGGCTTTTGATAGAGTGGAATGGGGTTGCCTTCGGGATATCATGCATAAGATGGGCTTTGATAAAAAAATGGGTGAACCTTATGATGCAATGTGTTACTTCAATTACATACTCTGTCAAATTAAATGGTAAGCCTCGTGGCCACATCATTCCCTCCCGGGGTTTGAGGCAAGGGGACCCCATTTCTCCTTTCCTTTTTTTGTTTTGTGCAGAGGGACTCTCTTCTCTCCTCCAACAGGCCACAGAAATTGGTCTACTTAAAGGAGTAGCTGCTTGCCCATTCGGCCCACAGATTTCACACCTTTTTTTTGCAGATGACAATATTATTTTCTGCCAAGCTACTCGAGAAGACTGTAGCCTTCTGGAACAAATTCTTGAGACATATGAGCATGCATCTGGGCAAAAAATAAACCGGGAGAAAACCTCTCTCTTCTTCAGTCGAAACACCACTCAGGATCTGCAAGAAGAGATCAAGCAACGCTTTGGGGCTGAGGTTATACAACAGCATGAAACCTACCTTGGCCTACCCTCACTCGTGGGTCGATCCAAAAAGAACACCTTCCGTGCTCTGAAGGAAAGACTAGACAATAAACTCTCCAGATGGAAAGAAAAGATGCTCTCCCAAGCAGGAAAGGAAATTCTCATAAAAGCAGTGGTCCAAGCAATCCCAGCCTATACAATGAGTGTTTTCAAACTCCCAGATACACTTTGTGATGAGATGATTAGCATGGTGCACTCCTTCTGGTGGGGCCAAAGAAATGGAAGAAATAAAATGGCCTGGTTGTCATGGGATAAAGTCTGTGTTCCAAAATCCGATAGTGGCCTGGGTTTTCGTAATCTAAAGGCATTTAACTTGGCACTCCTCGCCAAACAAGGATAGAGACTTCAAAAAAACACCCATTCCCTAGTTCACCGTGTCCTCAAGGCTCGTTACTTCCCAAACAGTGACTTCTTGCATGTAGAGTTGGGCTCAAAACCTTCCTTTGCTTGGCGAAGCATTATGGCTGCGCAAGATGTGGTCAACGCAAGCAGCAGATGGCATGTGGGAGATGGCTCCTCGATTCAGATTTGGCTTGACAAGTGGCTGCCTACACATTCCACTTTTCGAGCTACCTCGCCGACGGGTGTACTTCCTCAAGATTCACGGGTTTGCACTCTCATTGATGATGATACTGGGGAATGGAAAGCAGACATGGTTCGACAGCTTTTCTTGCCAGCTAAAGCTGATGTTATCTTAGGAATACCAAGGAGCCGAAATTCCACTAGAGACCGCATTATCTGGGCTTATACTCCACGGGGTACATTCACAGTGAATAGTGCATATAAGGTGGCATTAGCCTTGTCGTCCCATGCAAAACCATGCACCATGTCCAATGAACTTGACCATTCCCACTTCTGGCGCACAATTTGGGCACTTAACATTCCCAACAAAATTAAGACTTTTGCATGGAAGGCAAGTCGCAACGCACTACCCACAAAAGTCAACCTCTGTCATTGTGGAATCCTAGATGAGGCTTTATGTGAAGCATGTGGACTAAGTGAGGAGACAAGTGGACACATTTTCTGGGAGTGCAACAAAGCCCGTGAGACTTGGACTCTTGCTATGCTACCCATAGACACTCAGGCCATACACTACAGGGAATTTGTGGACTTCATCTGGCATCTTATCTTCATCCAACACGTTGGCAAAGAACTGCTTGAGTTAGTAGTCACCATTGCATGGTGTATGTGGTATTCAAGGAACAAAGCCCGCCATGGGACCACACGACAATCCAGCCAAGAGATAATTTTTAAAGCCCGATGCATGCTCGAGAGCTACTAGCTTGCTCACCTCGGGAAACCACATCATAAGGAGCCTGCAGATTCAAGATGGATTCCGCCGGACTTTCCGTGGTACAAGATCAATACTGATGCTACTGTCTTCTCCACCTCCAAATCTGTGGGTACTGGTGTTGTGGTACGTGATCACGAAGGCTCAGTTTTGGCAGCTCTGAGCAAGCGCATGCCACTGCCGTTGGGACCTCTAGAAGCCGAAGCAAAAGCCATTCATGAAGCAATCTCTTTTGCCAAAGATATTGGACTCCAGGACGTCATTTTCGAGACATACTCCACCACTATTTTCGATGCCCTCCATGATATATCCACGACACCTACAAGCATAGACAACATCATACAAGACACTGATCACAGCTTGCAAACCTTTCGAAAGATACAGATCCTGCATGTCAAGCGACTTGGAAATAAGCCAGCACACACTTTAGCACATCATGCCAAAGGAATTGATGATTTTGTTACTTGGATTGAGGAAACTCCACCATGTATTGAACCTTTTGTTTTTCGGGATGCTTTATCCGTTACGTAATAAAACACAAGTATTTCTTATCAAAAAAAAAAAAAAAAAATTATCGTGCCAGGCCTGAGCTCAGTAAATTTGAGTCTAAACTCTAAATTGGCCCAAGCTTTGACTTAACTAATAACTTAATCTGATTGCTCTTACATGTAAAAACTAGAATGACAAATCAATCAATTGGTGGAACTTGAATATAGTACCTCAATTTCTACGTTGTTCTTACAAAAAGTGTCATACATGTGTTTAAACACATGTTTTCATTTTTTAAACAATATTATACGTATTTTTGTATACTTTTTTAGGTAAGTATAGTGTTGATGAGTGCATAGTATTGCTAAACTTTTCAATATTACATTGAGTAATTGCTTTGTTGAAAATTGATCCAAATTCGTAATTAGATTTTGATTTAGGTTTCCATAGCATGGACGGAAAGGATTTTCTTGTTGTGGAAAACAAAGAATCCCCATAATATGGAAGAAAAAAAAAGGTTTTGTTTATTTTTTTAAAAATTTTATTTTATTGAAGTAGCAATTGGGTATTCCTTGTCTATTAAGGAATAGAATTAAAGCCTAATAAATAGACGTTGCAAAAGAATTTTGGTGGTTTTTGCCCAAAGATCTTCCCGCATGGGGAGAGGAAAAGACTCTTAGAAAAACTTGTAGTGGGTTTCTTTAAAGAGTAATTTGGTAGATTTTTGGAGTTAAAAGTGGTTGTTTGCTTTGTAGGTGTATTGGGGTTTTGAAAGTGTGAGTTAATGCATTTGAAAGTCTAAAAGGCTATATATTAAACTGTAAATAATAAAGATCAAGAATCTTCCCACATGAGAATCCTTGTGGCTTCTGCCCAAGGATCTTTCCACATGGGGAGAGGAGAAGACTCTTAGAAAAACCTGTAGTGGGTTTCTTTAAATAGTAATTTGGTAGATTTTTGGAGTTAAAAGACTACTTATGGTTATTTGTTTTGTAGGTGTATTGCGGTTTTGAGAGTGTGAGTTTATGCATGTGAAAGTCTGAAAGGCTATGTATTAAACTGTAAATAATAAAGTACAAGGATCTTCCCACATGGGAATCCTTGGTGGCTTTTGCCCAAGTATCTTTCCACATGGGGAGAGGAGAAGACTCTTAGAAAAACCTGTAGTGGGTTCCTTTAAAGAGTAATTGGGTAGATTTTTGGAGTTAAAAAATTACCTATGGTTGTTTGCTTTGTAGGTGTATTGGGGTTTTGGGAGTGTGAGTTTATGCATGTGAAAGTTTGAAAGACTATATATTAAACTGTAAGTAATAAAGTACAAAGATCTACCTTATATATAGGTAGACAAGGTGTGTTGTACAAGTAATTTGCACTATGAAATTAAGTCCATTGGACTTATATTCTAACAATGCATGTGCGGTTAGTGAGGTTTGAAGTTAATCAAATCACATTAAATATCTCTCTCTTGTGAGATATTTTATTTTATTGTTCATGTGCATATACTTTCTCTAACCCCAAGTCACCACAATTGATATTAGAGTTTCAACTGTTACACAACATGCTTAATTATCCCAACAATTGCAAATAATAGATGGTTAAGGTTTAGCTCTAGTGAAATAGATATGATGCATACACGTGTCTATATCATGTCAACATCAGTACACTAGAGCAAATCTTTGTACTTAATATATTATAGTGAGATGGACGGATGCCAGCAAATTGAGATTAATAGTCCAAAGTATTTAAAAAAAGAAAAAGAAAAAAAGGAAAGGTCCAAAGTAACTGAAGATTAACTACTCAAGGCATAGCACAATCGGCTAGTGACCATCCTTGTTCTGTGGATAAAGGAAAACTTGGTAATGTGAAAAGTGAAAAAGCGATTACCTTTTGATGTCATTTTATTTGTAGCGTACTAGTGGCAGCTAAACAAGGCAGAGGACTAAGTACTAAGGAGTAATATAATTTTACATTCATCGTTTGAACTCGATATTATTATATTGTTCTGAGGATATAACTGTAACTCTGTAAGGTTCTACTATGTTGGATAGGAGTAAAATTGCTTTTGCAAATAATGATAAAACATGCTATGCTTGGCTCTTGCCGAAGGAAATTCAGATCTCTATCATACGTCGTGTTCGACATTTTCAGAAAATTTCATTTCATATATATATATATATATATTATAAGATATAAATTTTACTCGAGTATAATCTAAGTGCATATCTGTGTGAAACTCCTTTCTAGATAATTGAATTCTAGTTCTTACCTCTCATTCCTCGTAAGAACTTATACTTGTAGAGCGACCATTATACCAATAGCGTGCAGTGGTGTCATTTTATATATGAAAATGAAATGCTTGGTCATAACATTTATTTGATAATTGATATATTAATATGCTATTATTCATTGACATTTTGTACATTTTTGTATAATCAACATATTACATCTTTTTTCCTTTTTCCTCTATTTGTGCTTTCTTTTTAGAATTTAAATTTAATTTATTATTTAAATTTCTTGTTTTTGTTTTTTTTTTTTTCATTTTTTTGAGAGAGAGATGTTGCAGTTGTCTTGGGAATGCGAGCAAATTAATGGGGATAACAAAAATACCCTCACTCCACTTAGAAGAGTGGACACGAATATGTTCACACACACATATTAATTAATATTGTTGGGTTAAAATAAATTGACATCTTGCAAATTAATTAATTACCCAAGTTAATTAATTAGTCAAATTACATGCAATGACGTGGTAGCACAAATAAATCACCAAATAACTAAATACAGCGAAAAATAAATTTGACACAGGTTACTACTCCTGAGAATTCACAATTATTAATCACAACCAGTTAAAAGTATAAGGAATCTTACCAAACCCTTTGGCCTATCCCGAAATACCAACTTACAGTTAAACCTTTACCTTAATATCTAATTGGACTTGTATTGTAGCGGCAATCTCTCCGTTCAATGGATGAATCCCAGTACATAACTAACCAATGATGCATGAATTCCAATACGTGACTAACTCCACAACATGAAGAAGATGTTGGCCGCAAAATTCTTCACTTCGTCAACAATGAAGATCAGGAAGCTTCTTGGTTACAAAACCTTTGGCGTAAAGATGTAGTAGCTCTTCAGAAAGAATGATGAACTAGAGCAATTTCTGCCTTCGGTCACACAATGTATATGTGACGGCTTTTAAAATAATCCTTATATATGTTCAGGGTTGTGAGAAAAGAAACCCTACACAAATACATAAGCATATACATGTAATCAGATATGAAAAGTTTGATTTCGTAATTCTTGACAAATATAGCTTGTGTCAAGTTTCTATTGAGCTTCAACATTAAATCTTGATAGAAAGGATTTTGTTGAGACTTTTGTAGAGCCTTATCTCTTCTTGACTTGTTTCTTGCTCAAATTTTCATGACTTTAACACTTGACTTGAATAACATGTTTCTTGAAGTTTTAAACCTATTATAGATTTACCCAATTACAAGTAAAGTGTATTTTGTCAAAAGATTAGTTAATTACATAAAATACGATCCTAACAAATATATAATTTAATTCTTTTATACACACACACACACACACACACACACACACACACATATCATATCAATAATTTACTTATTTTTACACATTTTATTGTTATCTTCACTCTCTCTCTCTCTCTCTCTCTCACACACACACACACACACACACACACACACACACACACATTAATATTGGAGACATCTGATTAAGAGTGACAAAATGCCTTCCCTATACCTTATACAAAATTTTCCCTCATCGAAAAAGGGATAAGACACAATGGCGGAACTATGTTGAGACCATGGGGAGCCATGGTGCCCTTGACCTCCCAATTTTTTATATAAAGTATTTTTAGGGTCATAGTTTTCGGCCCAAGCCTAAAAGAATTGGTCGATGGTCTAATGAGCCCAATACAATAAATTTTTAAAGAGTGGGATGAAGAACTAGACTTTAGTGAAAGTCAATAATGGTTGGTATCGATTATAAAGAAGAACACACAAATAAGATATATATATATATATATATATATATATATATATATATATATATAAATGATTACAACTCCATCTGAGGAGCAGATAATGGTACAAATTGATATAGGTGGTTTGCAACTCAGTTCTGCATGCTACAATAGTTTCTTCCTCTCTTTTCTGATCCCCTTCTCATACAAGATTCGTTACATTATATAGTTCCTCTCAGTTCATCTTGATCGTACACTTGTTAGTTATCTAAGCCCTTACTTGAGTGCATGTCCTATTAGACACCTCCTATGGCTTCTTTGTGAGTTGCGGTGATCAAGAAAACATTCTTTAGGGGTCTTCTCCACATAAATGCAGCCAAAAAAGCAGCTGCAAGGTATTTAATGCAATGACAGCAGCTTTCCTTTAGATATTTCCTCGCCTCATTCACACTCGCATGTCTTAGAGGTATATCTTTACCATTAGAGATTCGATGGAGATCATTCTTACAGCTGGAACTCAAACTTGAGGCATGTCACCTGTTGCCGAGGACAGGTTTCTACTCGAACCACCCTTTATTTATTTTTTACGTGTCATACTTTAAATTAGAGTTTCTCCACTCCATTTGTCTCTCCTCGGACGTAATTGCGCCCACGGATAAGGCCCAAGGCCCAATATATAAAATTTTGGCCCCTTTTCCCCACAATAGCTCCTCAAAACCTTGGTGTTTCTCTTCCCTTTCATCCGAGGAGAAAAAGTGAAAGCACCCCTTTTCGCGCTTCATAACTGCTTCAGATGCTTCGTGGTCCGAGAATTGTCATTTATGGCTTCAAGCGGTGCTCTATTCCCCCAGATCCAATAGTTAGGTGCAGATGGAACAGCCAGGCTCTTCTCCTAGAATTCTGAGCGGGATAATTCCCGCTTACTTTTCTCTCACTATATAAAGCCTTGAAGTGATTTTATTTCTTCTTTATTTCACGAATTTTTAGAAACTCTAGAGAACCTCAGTGCTCCAACTCGTAAAACACTTTAAACTCCTTTGCCTTCACAATCTTTTCTCTAAGACAATTCTAAGAGATCCTTTTCAAAGGATCAGGGTTAGCGCACTTACTTTTGTAAGTTTCTCTTTACCTAGACTCCTATCTTCTCCTCAGCCAGTCTTCTCGGCCTTTTTAATTCTTATTTCTTCGCTTTGACATTTTATTCATTTTTTCTAGAGTTGTATAGATGGGTAGATTTGAGGGTTTAGTGGATACCCCTGCCAAGATAGAGGCCTTTAAGCAAAGATTCCATATTCCCCAAGTGGTTGGCCTTCGATATTGCTCTCCAGAGAAAATCGCTACACATAGGGAGGTGGAAGAGGTCATTATCCCCATAATAGCCTTCTTAGAAGGAGTGATGACCCTTCCCATGGGTAGGATAACCCGAGACTATCTCATTAACCATAGGCTTTGTCCTCACCAGTGTACGCCTTACATGTTTAGGGTTTTAGGCTGCGTCGATGCTTTCAATGAGCATCTTAGGTTGGGACTCACTTGGCACGATGTGGTTCACATGTAAGAGTGTCATTCCCAAGCTAACGGTGGGTTTTACCTCAAGTCCAGGTCCCCCCATTGTCAGGCTCATTTCGTGCCTCCTTAAATCCAACAAAGGGATGAAAGATGACTACCTCATTGCTTTAGGAGCATGGCACGACGGTCTCCACTGCCCGACCTAAGAGAGAGAGCCAGGTGGGATACCTTCGAGTTAGGTTCCTTAGCAAAAGTCTTAGATTTTTAATCTTGCCCATGTCCTTTATTTTATTTTCGTCTGATAATGAACCTCAGTCGTCTCACTATGTTTGATTTCTAGGTTTGTCTTTGTAGATAGGAGGCAAGTCGCTCCTCGGCTTAGTCTCACCAACATTGAGGCCCTTAATTACCTACTCTGATCAGAAATTTTCGTGAGCGAGGATCGCCAGTTGCGGTCTGTACACCTAATTCTTGAGTTTGTTCCCATTTCAAAAATCTTCCAAGAGGCTAGCCACGCCATCTGAGCTGGTGATCCTCGGATAAATCATATTGATGTATCCAGACCGAACTTCCTAGCCCCACACGACCTTCCTTCTGTTATAGTTCAAGATCATCAAATTCCTCTTCAGCTCATAGTATCAACACAACAAGTCCCTTTCGGAGTAGCAGTTGTAGTGGAAGAGGGTGTTGCATCTTTGCGCCTGTCTTTGGACGAGGAGATTAATTGTTTTCAATTTGGCGAAGAAGAAGGAGTATAGGAAAACCCTGTGGAGCTCTTGGATTCTGAAACAGAATCCAACAAGCTTTCTTCTGCTTACCTTTCAAAACCGATCATTACCTCAATTGATTCAAACTCTGAGGGAAGGGGGGGGGGGGGGGGGGGAAGAGATAGAGTAATAGAAAAAACGGTCCAACTTGAGGGGTTTGATGGCCAATAGGAACAAGGGGGCAACTTCGGTAGAACTCCCTAAGGTCATAGTTCTTGCCAATCTCCCTCTTCCTCCTCCTGCCAACCCTGGATCACACGTTGATCTAGACCGAAGAAGAAACGACCAGTGCAGGAGTTGGGAGAGGGGAGGTGCTCCCTTAAAGGGTCACTAAACTGCAGAAAACCAAGGACCTAAAGACAAAAGGGCCAAATCCGTTGATAGTAGGGATGAAGTTAAGGTGCACCGCCAACAGCGCATGTGGGCCCTTGTGATAGAAATGGATGGGGCTCCTGTGATATATATATATATATATATATATATATTTTTTTTTTTTACATAGGCTTGTTAACCGTTTTGCTCATTTCGTGTAGGTCACCCAACATGTCTATGTTGCTGAAGAATGGGTACGAAGCGCTCATCAAAAACTTGACGCTAAGTCCCATTTTCGGCGTGAGGTCTAGAAAGCGCTTGGAGCCGAGGAGGAAGAGAAGGCCCGATTGGCCGAGAAGTTGAAAACCTCAGAACATGAGCGTTCTAGCGCCTTGGCAGGGCTACAGAATGCCCAATCTCAAATCGAGGACCAGCGTAAGCAGCTGTACATGATGGAGATCAATTTGGAAACCCAAAAGTAGCTAGTCTCAAACCCCAGGACCGAATTGCAGAGGGTTAAGGATGCAGCGAATGAGGCAAACAAGGTGGCCAAGGAAACTATTGAAGCTGTAGTAGCCGTGGCCTATGAGCAGGGGGTGGAAGAGACAAAACAGAGGCTGGCCGAGGAGGTGGCCGAAGTTTGCAGGGACTACTGCACTGTTTCCTAGACAGAGGCATTAAATAGTGCAGGGGTCCCCGTAGACTCCGATTTGAGAAAATCTGAGAACATATACTTCCCTGAGCATATTCAAGAAGTTCCAGCCGATCTCCTTCCTACTACTGTTCTTCCTCTTACTTCCCCTGAGCTGGCCCTTGCCGTGGGTATTGAGGCGCCCTTGGTAGAGGTTGGAAAGGATAAGGAGGTCCCCACCTTGGCTGAAGATGCTCCCTCTGAGGACAACATTCTTATTAGGAAAATGGTCTCACAAGCTAAGGCAGCAGAGTCTAAGTCTGACGTTGAAGGTGCCAAGCTCAAAGCCACCGAGTCCAAAAAGAAGTAGCTTTAGCATTCTACATTATTAGTTCTACATTATTAGGCATTTTCTTTTGCTTGTCATCACCATTTTTGATGTGGGCTCCATTGTTGTATGCAATGACAATACTTTTGATTAATGAATGAAATTATCTTTCTATTTCTTGTATTTTCATTACATATATGATCAAGTTTACTGTCCTTATAGATAATCTTGAATTGTTGTTACTTTAAATTGATTAGAGTCAATAACAATACCTTACCCCTGGTGTAAGCAATTCAGTTAAGTACTAACAAATGCTGGTTTGGATAAGAGTTAGTAGTAAACTTAGTAAATGATGGAAGAGAAGGGGTTTTTGCTCTACTCGAAGGTAGTCAATTTAAGAATTTGGGTAGGACTTTAGACATGTTTCAGTACTTAGCAACCTTAGACATGACAGAGTTTAAATTTAAACACTTATAAGAATTGTAATGGAGTGTTAACCAACTCATATCATCTGGCCCGAAGACTTCAAGCATGATTAAGTTTAAATTTAAACACTTATAAGAATTGTAATGGAGTGTTAACTAACTCATATTATCTGGTCCGAGGACTTCAGGCATGACTGAGTTTAAATTCAAACACTTATAAGAATTGTAATGGAGTGTTAATCAACTCATATCATCTGGTCCGAGGACTTCAGGCATGATTGAGTTTAAATTTAAAAACTTATAAGAATTGTAATGGAGTGTTATCCAACTCATATTATCTGGTCCGAAGACTTCAGGCATGACTGAATTTAAATTTAAACACTTATAAGAACTATAATGGAATGTTAATTAACTCATATCATCTGGTCCGAGGACTTCAAGTATGACTGAGTCTAAATTTAAAAACTTATAAGAATTGTAATGGAGTGTTAACCAACTCATATCATCTGGTTCAAGGACTTCAGGCATGACTAAGTTTAAATTTAAACACTTATAAGAATTATAATGGAGTATTAACTAACTCATATCATTTAGTCTGAGGACTTCAGGCATGACTGAGTTTAAATTTAAACACTTATAAGAATTGTAATGGAATGTTAACTAACTCATATCATCTTGTCCAAGGAATTCAGGTATGACTAAGTTTAAATTTAAACATTTATAAGAATTGTAATGGTAACTGAAAGCACAAAACCCTTATGTAACAGACACACATATTGATCAAGGAAAAAACTTGTTAATAATAATCCATTTTAAGGTTGTTTACATTCCATGGGTGTGGTACCACATGATTGTCTAAATCTTCTAGAAAATATGCCCCAATTCGAGCCCCTGAGGTAGTATGGTATGGTTCTTCCCAATTAGGTCCTAATTTTCCTCAAGCTGTGTTCTTTACAGTGCCCACAACTTTCCTTAATACCAGATCACTAGGTGTTAATGGTCTTAATTTCACGTTGGTATCATAACCCTATTTAAGCTTATGCTGATAGTATGCCAGTTGGACCATTGCATTTTCCCTAATCTCTTCAATCAAGTCTAAATTCTTCTTTTGTAGTTCATTATTTGCGCTCGGATTGAATGAACTGGTTCTTCACGTTGGGAAACCATTTTTTAGAGGGATGACAGCTTCAACCCCATATGTCATTGAGAAGGGGGTCTCTTTAGTAGATCTGCGAGGAGTGGTTCGATATGTCTAGAGAACATGTGGCAGTTCTTCCACCCATTTGCCCTTCACATCATCTAGCATTTTCTTTAATCCATTCACTATGACCTGGTTAACAGCCTCAGCTTGTCTATTCTCTTGGGGATAAGCAGGAGTGGAATATCTGTTCGTAATTCCCAATTCACCGCAATAATTTCTGAATGCTTTGCTATCAAATTGAAGACCATTGTCCGAGATAAGGGTATGAGGAATCCCAAATCATGTGAAAATGCTTTTCTAAACAAATTTCTTGGCGTCTAAATCTCTAATGTTTGCTAGAGGTTCAGCTTCAACCTATTTGGTGAAATAGTTCGTCCTGACCAGTAGGTATCTCTTGTTTCCCGTTGCTTTGGGGAACGAAACTACAATGTTTAAGTCCCACTGAGTGAATGGCCAAGGACTAGATAATGGATTAAAGATGCCCCTAGGTTGGTGTATGCTTGGTGTGAACCATTGGCACTGATCGCATTTTTTCACATATTCTTAGGCCTCCCTTTGCATATTTGGCCACCAGTAGCCTTAGGTAATGACTCTATGTGCTGGGGATCTACCTCTAGTATGACTTTCACAAATTCCTTCATGTAGCTCCTTGAGGAGTAATTTAGTTATCTCAGGATGTACACACAACAAATATGGTCTAGAAAAAGAGCGCTTATATAATTTCTGGTTCTCGAACAGCCAGAACCGAGTAGACTTTCTTCGTACTTTGTCAGCCTCTAACTTTTCTTCTAACAGAATGTCTTCCTTCAAGAATAGAATTATAGGGTTCATCCAGCTAGGCCTTGCTTTGATCTGGTGAACTTAGACTATCTCTTTTCTCATCTCCGCGGGCTTATACAAATCCTCAACAAGGATCACCCGAGGTAGATTCTGCGCCGGGAAGGTCGCTAGTGTGGCTAGGGAATCAGCATGTGCGTTTTCACTTCTGGGGATGTGCAGCAAACTGAAAGATTCGAATTCTGATTGCAAGTGTCTAACTTGACTCAAATATCCTTGCATTCTTTCATCTTTCGCTTC
Source organism: Quercus variabilis (assembly GCA_030445155.1). Lineage (NCBI taxonomy): Eukaryota > Viridiplantae > Streptophyta > Magnoliopsida > Fagales > Fagaceae > Quercus > Quercus variabilis. The sequence continues at coordinate 33,946,334 of CP129445.1, forward strand.
TAATTCTCCTTTTACTTGGCCAACGACTAACCTTAAGTCTGAGAACATTTCCATTGCCTTTCCACCCATTTTTTTAACCATGGTCATTCCCATCAATAGAGCTTCATATTCAGCCTCATTATTTGTAGCCGAGAAGTCCAGCCTCAATGAATTTTCAATGGTGATTTTCTCAGGAGATACCAGTACCAGCCCTACTTCGGAACCTTTCTGATTTGCTGCACCGTCAACGTACACCTCCCAGGATGAGGGAACTCGTTGGGAGATCATGCCAATCGATTTTCATTCATGTTCTATGTTGGTTCTCATTCTTCTAATAGGGGTTCAATGAACTCGGCCACCAGATTTGTGAGGACTTGGCATTTGATGGCGGTACGAGGCATGTATTTGATGTCGAAAGCCCCTAGAATTTTACCTCATTTAGCTATCTTCCTTGTGTAATCAGCACTTTGGAGTATAGCTTTAAGCAGAAGCTGGATAAGGACAACAACTGTATGTGCTTGGAAATAATGGGGTAACTTTTGTGCATCATGTAGTATTGCTAGGATGGCTTTCTCCAGTGGTAGATAACGAACCTCGGCCTCATGCAGCGAATTACTCACATAATAAACTGGTTGTTATATACCACAATCAACTCGTATTAATACCAAACTTACAGCATAAAAGGCCACAACAATGTAGGCAAATAGGACCTCATATGGCTCAGGATTGGACATGATCGGAGGCCGAGCTAGATAGTCTTTAAGTTGTTGGAAAGCTAAAGCACATTTTTCATTCCATTCAAACCCCTTCCACTTGTTGATCAACAAGAAAAAAGGTTTGCATCTATCTGTTAATCGAGAAATAAAATGGTTTAAAGCGGCGGCCATTCCGGTTAACTTCTGGACCTTTATAGGATTCCGAGGTGGTTGCAAACTATTAATAACCTTTATTTGATCGAGATTGACCTTAATCCCCCTGTGTGTTACCATATAACCCAAAAATTTGCTTGATCCCACGCCAAACAAGCACTTGGAAGCATTTAAACGCAACTTATATCTTCGAAGAACTTCAAAGATGTTTCCAAGGTCTCCTACATGCTCAGAGACTACCTTGCTTTTTACCACCATGTCACCTATGTAGATTTCAATATTCATACCCAACTGTGGCTCAAACATTCTCATTATCATTCTTTGGTAAGTGGATCTTGCATTTTTTAAACAAAATGACATTATTTTATAGTGGTAATTCCCAATAGGAGTGACAAAAGCAGTCTTCTCCTGATCATTTAGGGCTAAAGGTATTTGATGATAACCTTGAAAAGTATCTAGGAGGATGACCTACAGTTGCATCCACTAGCTAGTCTATTTTAGGCATAGGGAATGGATCTTTAGGGCAAGCTTTATTCAAGTCCGTGAAATCTACACACACTGGCCATTTCCCACACTTCTTCTTCACCACCACAGTATTTGCTAACCATTCAGGATAAAACACTTCTTTAATAGTTTCAGCTTGTTTGAGTTTCGTTACTTCCTCTCATATTGCAACAGTGTGCTCCTTGGATAGGTGCTGAGGAGGTTGTTTCTTAGGGGCGACTAATGGGTTAACCTTTAGATGGTGACGTATGAATTCTGGATCCACCCCCGGGCTTCATAAGAATTTCGGGCAAATACATCAATGTTTCTTTTAAGGAATTCTATCAGCTCTTCCTTCTCTTGAGGAGGCAGTTGAGATCTAACCTATAAGAACTTCTCCGGATCGTCCCCGAAAGCAACTTTTACCAAATCTTCACACTTCGCCTTCTCGGCTAAATCATCGATGGGCAATACTGGTGGTTTTAACTGCTATAAATCCTCTTGAGCATGGGTCGAGGACTCAGCTTCGGGCTTATATTGAATGGCAGCCACTAAGCATTGTCTGGCCATAGATTGATCTTCCAAAATTTTCTTAATCTGGCTTTTAGATGAATACTTAACCTTCTGATACAAAGTAAAGGAAACGGCCCTTAGCGTATGAAGCTAGGGTCTGGCCACGATTGTTGTATAGGGTGAATATGCGTCTACAACAATGAAATCTACCTCTACTACTTTTGGACCAGTTTACATAGGAAGTCGTATTTGGCCCTTCGGGACAACGACTTTTCTGTCAAAACTCACCAAGTGGAACTATAGGGCGTTAAGTCCTCAGGTTTTAAGTTCAGCCCCTTATAGAAGTCGGGATACATTATCTCAGTTCCACTGCCTTGGTCCACCATCACCCTCTTCACATCATACCCTCAAATTCTGAGGGTGATTACCAAAACGTCGTCACGGGGTTAGATGATTCCAATCTTATCCTCATCCGAGAAGTCTAAGATTGGTGGAATTTCCATTTTAGCTCTTTTCGGATCCTGATTAGCATCTCCTGTGGATAGACGGGTTACGGACATGACCCTGAATGGGTAGGATCCTGTTCTTCCCAGTGCAGCGAAGATGACATTGATAGTTCCTAAAAAGGGTCTTGAAGAAGCATCTCTTTAAGACTCTGAGCTTGCTTGGCTCCCTTGACCACTGGATTAATGCAGGAGTTGTTTTAATTTGCCCTCGCAGACAAGCTGGTCCAAGTGATCCCACAGACTCCTACAATTCTCTGTGGTATGCCCATGATCCTGATGGTACTGACAATAGAGGTTATGATTATGTCTTTCAGGGTTTCCCATCATCTTATTTAGTCATTTGAAGAATGGTTTATTTTTAATCTTCTCAAAAACTTGATGCACTGGCTCTTGAAACATGGCGTTGACTGCTTGAAGACTCGCAGACCTTGATTGTCCAACAAAATCTCTCCGTGGTCTATTGTTACTGTAACAATCCGACCTGAAATCCCTCCTCTCCTAAGGGATAACCTTATCCTTACTTTTCCCCTGCTGCTGATCCTCTTCAACCCTTTTATACTTATCAATCCTGTCCATTAGTTGACGCACACTGGTGACAGATTTGCCGGTCAGAGATTTCCTTAAACTATGGTCAGTGGGGAGGCTGAGCTTAAAAGTATTAATGGCCATTTCATCAAACTTGCCATTCATCTCGTTAAACATCTCCCAGTACCTATCTGAATATGCTTTCAGGGTCTCAGCCTCTTGCATGTTCAAGGATAGCAGGGAAGCCAAAGGCCGAGCGACTCTACGACATATGACAAAACGGGAACCAAATGCTTGAGTGAGCTCTTTGAAGGAATTTATAGAATCTACTTTCAGGCTGTCGAACCATCTCATTGCAACTAGTCCTAGACTTGAGGGAAAAACCTTACACATCAAAACTTCATCCTTGGAATGAACAGCCATTCTTTGGTTGAAATGACTCACATGCTCCATAGGGTCTGTTCGACCATTATAGATAGTGAACGTTGGCTGATGAAAATAACGAGGAAGTCTTGCCTCTCCAATCTTACGTATGAAATGTGACTTGGAGATTTGGTTCAGGGCCTTGCTCATAGCGTCATTTCCTACGCCTTCACGTGATGGGCTTCGAGACCATCGTTTATGATAATGCTCATCCTTATAGGAAAATGATTTACTAGGTGGGGTTCGAGACTTTTGCCTGCAATTAACATCTTGTTCGCCATCGGAATAATTGTTAGAATTCGAAGAAGTCCGCTTCCTCTTTGCATGACGCAACTCCCTTTTTAATTGGTCAATTTCTAGTTGTATGTTCTTGTTATTCTTTGCATGGGAAATATGACCTCCACCTTGAGGTTGGTTTTGGTTAGTGTGTGTGGTATGCACACTACCTTCACGGTTACCTCTCTATTTTAGGTTGAGAAAAGGATCATCATGTTGGGATGCTTTGGATTCTGCTAGTTGTGGACCTGGTTTTGCCATCGTCAATCGTTGCTTTTACTATCACTCAAGCTCTTCCCACAGACGACGCCAATTGTAGAGTCACAGTTTTCGGCCCAAGCCCAAAAGAATTGGTCGATGGTCTAATAAGCCCAATACAATAAATTTTTAGAGAGTGGAATGAAGAATTAGGCTTTAGTGAAGGTCAATAATGGTTGGTATCAATTATAAAGAAGAACACACGAATACGATATATATAAAAAATAAAAATGATTACAACTCCATTTGAGGAGGCAGATAATTGTGAGAGACCGCGCCCCCGGCCCATTTTATTGTGTTATGTTGGGCCAAACCCACGTGAATAGATAGAGTCGTATTATTACCTCTCAAAATAGAAGTTCGACTAATTATATTTTCCCTTTTAGATTAAGAGTTTTACAATGGAGTCGCCACTTATTTAATTGTTGGAATAAATAAGAAAACCATAATTGAAAAATTCATTATTTTATTAATTTGAAATTGAATTTATATTGAAAATAGGAAATTACATGGCTTTGGTCCTAGATACAATTTAAGATAAAGTACATGACTTTGTTTCCTAGTTACAATTTAAAAATTGAAAATTACAAGGATAAGCATTTGATCTACTAACTCTTGATCTAAGTTCGGAGGCTATGTTACAAGGTGGGAAGGTGTTAGGCACCCACCTTGCTCGGTGAAACCGATCTTCTAGACTATGGTGGCCAACATTCATATCACATCATCCAATATGTTATCAATTTGCATGTTGAATTTAATGTGTGTACATATGATAAACCCCAATTCAATTTATTAGGCATTGCATTTGGATTGAAAAATAAATTCTAGTGAATGTGTGTGGACAGTGATATTCTAGATTCAAGGATTTGCAAGAATTATTAAATAAACATATTTTTCATGTTTTTGATGTTGATTTAAGATTGAAACTAGTGTTATACATGAATATGTGATGAACAACCAAGAATATGTTAAGAACATATTAGAATAACTAAGAACATTCAAACATATTCAAAAGAATTTAAATGATTCTTATCATGCTTTAATCTTGAACCCTCATCATGGCAACATGAAAAACAATTAGGGAAAGAGATTATACCTTCATGCAAGATCCATATGGTGGAGGAGGAGACTCTTGAGGGAGGTTCTAGGGTAGAGGAAAAGAAGAGTTAGGAGAGGAAGAGTGAGTCTTACTCAATATCTTGAGTCTCAGGGAGACCAAGATATGACAATATTACTCAACTTTACTAGAACTTAAGAGAGGGGAAGAGAGGGGGGGTTTTTGGTGTCTTGGAATGAAGAAGGAGAGAGTTTATATAGTAATGGTGGAGGAAATATGAATGAAAGGCCATTTAATGAGAGTTGACAAGAATCATGAACCTAGATTTCATTTTAGTCTTGGGAAAAATCAGGTGCATTAAATGGAGAGATTGGTAGGAGTGGAGAGTAAGCCAAAATTCGGTTTTCCCGTAGCTGCTGTAACAGCCTGTAGAACCATCTTCGAAAAATCATATCTGACTCAATTCTGATTGGAATTTTCTCGTTCTTGTACTCAAATTGAAGCCCCGGATATTTAGTTTTTGGAAAAATTAACCTCATTCACAGATTCAAAATATCTTGAGAGATATCGATGAAATGGTGAGCAGAAGTCATTTGTTAGAAAATGGTTTCAGCACAATTAACATTAATAGGTCCCAAATTAGCTCCCAATTAATATTAAATGGCTCCAATCACTCTAATTTCAGACTTAATTAGTTTCAAATTTATTCTAATTAAAAGATAATTGCACAAATTACTCATTGAATAATTAATATTTAACTATTTAATTAGTTAGTTGTATGCAACTTCACCATAAAATGTAGTCCTAACCAATCAAATTATGACATATCATTGATATTAAATTGATTACACTTATAACCGATTGAAATCAATTGTTCATAATCACATATAGTCGGACTCAATTTGTGATAGTGCATCTCAGCCATTAAAACTTGATTTGACGATAACTTTCAATCTGGTAATCCGATTAGTGCTTATGACCAGTTAATTTGATTGTTACAACATCAAGATCATTTTAGTGAAATGAGATTAAGGACCTAATGGCCAGAATCAAGATGCATATTTCCAAGATGAAAGTACTATTTTACCCTTCATGTGAGGTTAAATGCGGGTTGCAAAATGGGGTGTCAACAATAATGGTACAAATTGATATAGATGGTTTACAACTCAATTCTGTATGCTACAGTAGTTTCTTCCTCTTTTTTCCAATCCCCATCTCATGCAAGATTCGTTACATTATATAGTTCCTCTCAGTTCATCTTGATCGTACACTTGTTGGTCATCTAAGCCCTTACTTGAGTGTATGTCTCATAAGATATCTCCTCTGACTTCTTTGTGAGTTGCGGTGACCAAGGAAATACTGTTCAAGGGTCTTCTCTACATAAATGCGGCAAAAAAAGCAGCTGCAAGATATTTAATGCAATGACAGTAACTTTCCATTAGATATTTCCTTGCCTCCTTCACACTTGCGTGTCTTAAAGGTATATCTCTACCACTAGAGATTCGATGGAGATCATTCTTACAGCTGGAACTCAAATTTGAGGCGTGTCACCCATTGCCAATAATAGGTTTCTACTTAGACTACCCTTTATTTATCTTATGTGTCATACTTTAAATTAGAGTTTCTCCACTCCATTTATCTCTCCTTGGACGTAATTGCGCTCACAGATAAGGCCCAAGGCTCAATATATAAAATTTTGGGCCATTTTCTCCACAGTATTTATACTTATTTTTATGTAATTTATAGTAAAAATTTGATATTAAAACCTAAAAAAATTAGAAATGACCGACAAACCCACTCTTAAAAAAGAAAAAGAAAAAAAAAGAAAGAAAGAAAAACTTTTTAATTAGTAAATACCTAAACTCAAGTGGTGCAACTGTGTGTGTGTACGGGCACACACACACACACATTGATAGTTGGGGGTTAGAGGATTTTACTTCTGGACGTCTTATTTAGAAATAATCATAATGCAATAGTTGAACTACAAAACTCTTAGTGGTACTACCATATTAATGATTATATTTTCTTGACAAGAAAATGCTTAAACTTAATTTGGAATTGTAAAATATATAATATAATTTTCTTTTCTTTATATTTTACCAATTTAAAGATCAATTCCAGTTAAAAAAAATAAAGAAAGTGGAGGTTAATTATGGTATGTTCGAGTGCTGATACAATTATTAGAACTTGAAAATATTAGGGCCAATTTGGTTGGAAATTTTTAGTATAATTATTCAGTTTTTGGTGTTGTGAAAATACGTATTTAAGTGTTATAGAAATACGTCTCAAAAATGTTATTGTTGTTTAAACACTGAAAATTATTCTTTAAACACTAAAAAATGTTTTTTAAATACTGATACCAAATTGCCCCTTATGTTTTGAAAATCATCTTTTATTTTTTTATTTTTATAGATTTGGTGAGTAAAATATAATGTTGAGTAATTTTGATAAAGTTGAATGTAAAGTGTTATATCTGTGTCAAATTATTTATGATTCTTTTTTTTCTTTTTTTTTTTTCAAAGATCTATATATATATATATATATATAATCTATTATATTTATTTTCCTTTATCGTCATATATGGTGATCAGTTCATCAAAATTTTTTTTTTTGGTTTTTTGTTTTCAAGGTTAATTTTGTTAAATATCAAGTTCTGCCTCTCTCTCTTCCTCCAAAAATATCTAGAGTTTATCTCAATTTCTCTCTCTCCAGAATTTCCTAGAGACTTCCTTGACTAAATAAATATCAGTCACTACTTTGTACAACATCTAGAAGCTTGGAGAAAGATAGTATTTTTTTTTTGATAAGAAGAAAGATAGTATTTTATTGTTATTAAAAAGATGAAGTTAGAAGCTTCTTAACTGACATAGAACAAGTGTAAATACAGAAATGGTGCTCAGTTTTTGTGTGTCATAAAGCACCAAGTGAGACGTGTAAGGTGAAGTGTGTGACGTGAAGTGAAGCACGTGAACTGAAGAAAATAAAGTAAGGGTTACTAGCTAGGCGTCTAGAGTTAAGGTGTTAGGTGCGTGCTAGTGTATTTACTATAGTGTGTGTGAATGTAAAAGTGCCGTGTGCATTGGTGTAATAACAGTAGTGCTGGTAAAGTCGCTAAGTTTTAAATAGAAATTTTTTTTGTTTTGTTCTTTTTTTCAATAATTTGGTATTAGAGTTTCCGTTAATTTAATAGATTTTTGTTCTTAAAATAAGGTGGTAGATAAGATATGATAATATAATTTTGTTTATATAGGAGAATCAGAGGTATTATCTAAATTTAAAATTAAGTAGTCAAAGAATGCTAAGTTGCATTTTGATACATGATTAAGTTGAAATATATATTTTTAAATTAATAATATTGTATTTATTTATATGTAGTTAACAATGAATAATGCTAGTTTTATTTTCATGTATTTAATTAGTCTTAAAACATCGAATAATTCTCATTTAATTTTTAATTAAATGGTAAATTTTCTTTTTCATGCTTTGGCACGGTGGAAAAATTCATGGTTCCATCCTCATGAGACAACCATGATCCACTCTCTTCCCTGTTATCTGCAAATTAGGAGTGGCATATCATAGAGATACATATCATTAATATAACTTGTTTTCTTTGGTCGAGGATTAAAATTAAAGTTGTGGGCTATATATAGATGATTGCATATACATTCAGTGGCAAAAGCATTATTTCTTACCAATAAAAGTTTAGATTATATCTTAGATTATTATATATATCCTGAAAATTCAGCTCCTCTGTAGTGTTAGGAAGAATTTTCTGAAAGGCGTATGCCATTGCCAAAACAATAATTCCACAGACATTCTATAATTATCGAGGACTCAAAATGGTAAGTTAAAAAATAATGTAAATAGTAGGTTTAGAGGAGGATAATTACAAACTTGTCACTCAATTTTTATTTCATCTCAATTTCATTAATGACAAAATCACCATATTAGAAACAGAAAAATACATTGAACCTCTCTTTTTAAGTCTTGAAGAGGGAACCGAACGGGGACAAGATACTCCTAATCCAACCTCGGCCCCCTTCTCCCATTGCCATATATCCCTAATCATCTAGACGCAGATATTATTGTTTTTATTTGTTATTAACAACTTGCTATATATACTATATACTGTTATTGTATCTTAATATTGAAAATTCTTGGAGGAACTAAATTTCCAAGATACTATATGTAAGTTTTTATTGATGATGGGAAATTCAGATCAATGAAGCCTTTGTCACAGACCTTTCAAGGATGCCCGAACACTTTGGATTGCAGAGGGAAAAAAAAACCATGAAAGCAAGGCCTAAAAACAAAAAACCATGAATAAAGGAAAAGGATAAATAAAATCAAGTTAAACCACTAAGTATTTGTTCCATCGCTGTAATAGAAGCAGACATCAAATTCTTTCAAAAAAGAAATTAGACCGTTTTGCTTAGTACTACCAAGCAAAACACATCAAGTCTCATGAAAATAGAATATTCTAACATGCATCTATGGTCAAATATTTTAGCATAATAGTGAAGTTATTATGTCTAAACCTGCTAGTTCTGATTTGTTGAAGCCGCAGCCTTAGCAGAACCACGGCAAAGTGGGCAGTGCGTATCTATAGTTAGCCACTTATCCACGCAGTGCTTATGGAAGGTATGTTTGCACGAGTAAAGTTTCCTACACACGTCTCCATCTTCAAAGTCCTCCAAGCAGATAGCACACCGATCAGGAACGTGGTGAGAACGAACATGATGATCAGCTTGTGGTGTATTTTCAGAGAGTCCAAGTTCGATATCGTGTTGTTGGGTTCGAGGCTGAGTTTCATTAGTGTTACTACACTGTTTACAGCACAATAATATTGCCAATAATACAATAGCGGCGAATGTTAATTCCATCTCGAACTTTGGGAGGGAATGATCATGACCATGATCATGAGCAGTAGGTGATGGTGGCGGTGGTGATGAAAGAAGAGGCTGTGGAGGAGGGGAAAACATATTAATTTTTTCTCTCAGTCTGATTCGGATTACAAGTACAAGTTGGAAAATCTAGAACTCTGAGGAGCGTTTAGTCAGAGAGTTCATTGTTGATTTGTGAAAATATGTGTAGAATCACTCCTGAATGTTAGTCTTTTGACACAAAGTTGTGGTGTCTCCGAGTGTTGTAGGTACTAGGAAGGCACTACGCATGTACGTACGTGCATGCTTGGGCCCAGTCCAAAAAATTGTTTCCTACAACTGAAGTGAAATCAGAAGTGGGCCAAATGGGCCTCGAGCCCATAAAAGAAAAGAAAAGAAAAAATACTACCTCTCTCCGGTTCTCTCTCTTACGTGTTTCTTTTATGTTGAGTTTGTTGTTGTATGTGAGTGGTATGATCGTAGATTTGTAAGTGAATTTAGGATTTTGGGTGGGTACCAAAAGAATATCTCATATTTTGCCAAGAGTTTGTTGTTGTTTTATTTTAATTTTCTTTTTCCTCTCTTTTTAATTCATTATGTTGGATTTCAGCTCATACTATATATTTCATGGGTTTTCTAGAATTTGTTTGAGATTTATGGTCTGTTTGGATACAGCTGAAAACTGAAAAACACTGTAGCAAAATAATTTTTAAATGTGTGAATAGTATAGTGGGACCCATTTTTAATAAAAAAAGTTGTTGAAAAGTGAGGTTTGTGGGTTCCGTAGACAGTACATGAGACCTATTGATTTGCTGAAAAGGATAAGAAAAGTCAAACTTTGCGGCTACTAACAGTAGCCGTAAGTCTCACAAACAAGTGCCAAAAAAAAAAAAAAAAAAAAGAGAAAATATTGATTTGCTGAAAAGGGTGAGAAAAGTCAAACTTTGCAGCTACTGTTCATGAACAATAGTCGTAAGTCTCACAAACGAGTGCCAAAAAAAAAAAAAAAAAAAGAGAAAAACGCCATATGCAGACACGTTGGGGTTTTCAGCCATCCAAACGTAACCTTAGGGTTTTGGGTTGTTACTTTCTCTTGTTGTTATGATTGATTGCGCAAATAGCTTCTTTGATTATTTGTTATATGTAACCTTTGTTAGAGAATATCACAAATGAGTTAATTTTTTTTTTTTTTTTGATAAAAAGAACGTAACTTTATTAAGGAGAAGATAAAAATATTACATCTTGAATCAAAACCAACTAAATCATAATAGAGTTTTCCTCTATCCAAGCTACATAACCAACAACATTTTTAGAGCAATCACACTAGGCCTTGCAAAATACAAAAAGTAGTCAATTTTACACATTTTTCTTAAAAAACATCACACATCAGTCCTTCTAAATCACTGTAAATTTACATTTTTACTATAATAACCGTATAAATATACGCGGTTGCTGTAGCTTTGCATCCTAATATTTTATTAATTTCACAATTTCGCTTATTTTTTCTCTCTCTTCTCTGTCTGCAAAACCAACTTAGATTTCTACCCTCCCTCATTATCTTCTTCTTCTTCTAATACACACAAACACACCCACACAGATAAACCAACACAGGGACACAAACACACCCACACGGACAAACCAAAAGAGAGAGAGAGAGAGAGAGAGAGAGAGAGAGAGAGAGAGAGAGCATTGCTGTGAACTTGATACACTTGTGGATCAGTGTTGGCAGTAGAGATCAGTGCTTGTGGGTCGAGGGGAATGAGTTTTGATACTTGTGGATTAGTGCTGCTAGCAGAGATCAATGTTTGTGGGTTGATAGAGATTGATGCTTGTGTACTAGTACTTGTGGTGGAGGGGTAATCTGACCATGAGAGAGAGAGTGTGTGTGTGTGTGTGTGGAAGGCTCTAGATCGTAAGAGAGAGAGAGAGAGAGAGAGAGAGAGAGAGAGAGGCTCCAGATAATTTGATATGGGAGTTGGGAGGATAAAATAAAAGTAAAGAGATAGAAAGATAAGGATAAAAGAAAAATATAATATAATAATAAAAAAATTAAAGAAATATTATTATTTAAATAGAATATATTATAAAATAGATTAACTAATGTGGGTGTTTTTGAGAAGTAGTTGTGTAAAATAGACAAAATAGGTTTTAATGCAAAAATAAATAGAGAAAAATAAATAGAGAAATTTACAAAGACTGATGTTAATGCTTTTAGAATGACGAACTAAAAAATAAACAGGATGATTACCTTGCCTTTTAATATGAGAACCTTGTACCTTCCTAAAGTCCTTCATCTTAAACTGAATCTCATCGATGATGTTGCCACCAGTGGATCAGTTAACTTAGTAGTATTGTCCTGGTCAAAAAAGAAAAAAGAAAAAAGAAAAAACAAATAATTTGAGTTTTTGGAACAAGTGGGTTAAGCAATGAATTTGTACATTGGTGGAGGTTAATAATGGGAATGATGTAGATTGATAGACCCTTGCATTATTCCTAGTCGTCCCGCTTATCAAAGCCACTTTGATTCACATGTTAACTTTGGATTCAACGCACAGTTTGGATTCAAATTAATTTTAGGGTTTGGAATTTCTATTAGTGATGGGTTAGATTTGGATTTAGATTTTGGTTTGTTGTGAAATTAATTAGTTTGATTTGCTTGGAGTAAAACCTATTGAATTAGGTTTCCAAAAAAAAAAAAAAACCTATAGAATTATGTTCACATCAGATAAGAAAACAGGAAATTTCTTCCTTCCCTGGGAAATATTAAAGAGCAAAAATAACAGTAAAAAAGGAAAAAAGAAAAAGAAAATTAATCAACAGATATGTTTCATCGTTGCAAAAAAAAAAAAAAAAAAAAAAAAAAAATCAAACGCATGCTAATTCTGATTTGTTGAACCCGTGACAACGTTAACAGAGCTACGGCAAAGCGGGCAGTGCCATTTTATAGTCAGCCACTTATCCAGGCATTGCTTATGGAACGTATGTTTGCACGTGCAAAGTTCCCTACACATGTCTCCATCTTCAAAGCCCTCCAAGCAGATAACACACTCAGTCTGGTTTCCATGTTCGTCACGTCCTCTGTATTCCACAACGTTGGACAAGATTCCGAGTTCGATATCGTGGTGGTTTTGTTGGGTTTGAGCCTCAGTTCCGTTTGTAATAGTATTATAACTGTGTCTAAAGCAAAAGATTATTGCCAAAATTGTAAGAGTGGCGAGTGAAAATTCTGTCACTGTAACTGGGAGGGAAAGGGAATAATCATAAGCAGAAGCAGGAGGTGATGGTGGCGATGGCGATGAAAGAAGAGGATGCGGAGGTGGGGAAAACATAGTTACTTCCTTAATTTTTCTGAGAGAGCACAAGACAACAATCAGGACGGAGCCAGGATTTTGGTTCAGGCGCAAAATCAAAAGACACCATTTGAGGTGAAATTAATCTAAAAAATATTAATTTATAATAATAACAAAATAAATAAATAATTATAAGAAAATAAATATATTTCATATTATTAAAATAAATAAATAAAAATAACCAATTCATAGTTACTGCAAAATTTACAACAAAAAGTTTATAAATTAATGTGGTAAAAATGTGACTAGTGTTATTTAAACAATATAATGAATAGATGCTTGTGATTATTTTTTGTGATTAGTAATATGACAATTTGTAAGATATAAATAGTAAAATTTGTAATATCTCTAATATTACTTAACAATAAAATACAACAAAAAATATCATTAATAGTAAAATTAATAATAAAAATCAAAAAGAAAAAATTTGTGGCATAGGTGTCAAACGTGGGCCGAGACAAAAAGCTTACAAAAACAGTAAAATAAGTGTAAAGGGGATATAATTTGATGTTTGAGAAAATTCTTTTTTGCTTTCTTTTTTTTGTGTCAGACTCACTTTCAAGTTTCAACAAATTCAAGTCATTTTTTCCATTCTTTTTCTTGTGTCAGAGTCCCTTGAGATGACAATTACATGTATAAGGAAATTTTAGGTGGAATGAGGGGGGCAGGCCCCCCTCGCCCTTTCTCGCCCTCTAGCTCCGCCACTGACAACAAAGTCCAATGATACAAATAATTATTCTTCTTATTTATTTATTTATTTTTATTTTTATATTTAGAGTATGGAGTTTCAGAGTTTGTGTTTAATTCGGATTACTATTACAAGCTGGAAAACCTATCTCCAGTTTTGACATAATAGAGTTGTGGTGTCCTGCATATCCTAGGAACTAGGAAGGCACTGTGTACGCACGTGCATGCTTGGGGCCAGTCCAAAAAATTGTTTCCTGTAACGTAATTGAAATCAGAAGTGGCCCAAGTGGGCCTCGAGCCCATAAAAAATTCTAGTGCACATAAGCTAATACACAAATTTGCACACAAGCCAAAGAAAATAAGGGAAATTGTAACTTGAAGTTTGGTAACAGCTTATCTGATTTTTTGCTTAAATCTTTTTCCTAAGAGTATTGATAGACCAAAAACGAATTGACCCATTATGATGAAATTAATTGATTACTTAGCTAAGTTTATTAATTAATCAAATTAATATGCAAACGCGTGGTAGTATAAACAAATCACCAATAAAACTAAGTATGCAGCAAAAAATAAATTGACATGATAATTTGTTTACGAATGGAGAAAACTTATACAGCAAAAACTCCATCGAGTGATTTTAAGGTCACCACTCTCAAGAATCTACTATTATCACAACAAGCGGTTACAAGTAAAGGAATCTTAGTACCTTATACTAACCTACAGTTGAACATTTACCCCAATACTAAATTGGACTTGTTTTATAGTGACAATCTCTCCTTGTAATGCACGACTCTCAGTACGTGACTAACCAATTGCGTGAATCCCAGTACGTGACTTCAAACACCAACTAGAGAAGGTTGTTGGCTGCAAAGTTGTTCAGTTCATCCAGACGATGAAGATTAAGAAGCTTATTAGTTACAAAACCTTATGGTGCATAAACACAGCAGCTTCTTCATAAGAAAGATGAACTAGGACAAATTCTGTCTCTGGTCACAATTTGCTTGAACAAACTTTGCTCAACACTTATGCAACTTGTGTCATATTTGACGGTTTTTAAAATAATCATTTTATATGTTTAGGGTTGTGAGAAAAGAAAATCCAAACATACAATCACAGATTGAATGAAAAACAGAACAGAAAATTGAATTTCATAAACCTCAACAGATGCCCAATCTGTTGCGCTGCTGTTGAGTCACAGGCTTCAACAGCTCTACATGTTTCAATAGATAGCTAGCTGTCAAGCTTTAATGAGCAGCACTTTTCACACTTGAATCTTGAACAGACTTGCATGATTTTAACACTTAAACTTGAAATAAGGTTTTTTGAAGTATTAAACACATCCTAGATCTACCCAATTACAAGTAAAGTGCGTTTTATTAAAAGATTAACCAATTACATAAAATAGTGACATATGTTCTTAACATGTGAAACACATATCTTAACAAGTATTGTAAATAAAAAGTGAAAGCTAAATGAAATAAGCAGCTAACTTATGCAGCATGCAAATAGTAGGAAAAATAAGCAATAAATTTACTTATAAGTACGTCTAAAATGAGTACTCTCAATTTTCAATTTGTGTGTATTTAGATTTTAGAGATCTTGCATCAACACTTGTATAATAGAAAAGTTATAATATTTTAGTCAATCAAACCCAAAATTCACTCATATCTGGCCATGTAAAGTTGTATAAAAATACATGATTATTACAGTAATTGTGAAAATTTACATTAATACTATTCATTTTGCATTTAGTGTTTTTATTTTTATTTATGTATCTCAAGGATGAAGAAAGAGAGTGTATGATTGTTGTATGTGAAGAACGAGAAACAATTAAAAAAAAAAATCAAGAAAAATTGATATTTTAATGAAATGTAGTATAAAATAGATAATCTAATGTGGAATGTTTTGAAAATTAAGTATGTAAAAAAAAAAGTAAGTTCTTATGATATAATAGATATGAACTTTTGCATGAGCTAATGCAAATTAAGCTTGTGTAATAAACACAACTCAAAAAAATTTCTGCTCCCTTACGGGTTGCTTTTGTGTTGACATTTGATGTATTTGTGTATATAATTTGTAGGTTTGTAATTTGTTGTTGTATGTGAGTGATATGATTACGTATTTGTAAGTGAATTTAGGGTTTTGGGTTGTTATCTAAAGAATTTGTCATATTTTCCCAAGAGGATAATTTCCCCCCCTTTTTTTTGTTATTACATTGGATTTCAGCTCCTGCAGCTTCATGGGTTTTCTGGAATTTGTCTCCATTGTTGATGTATTTATCTCCAATTTAGGGTTTTGGGTTGGAACTCTCTCTTGTTGTTATGATTGACTGCATAGGGAACTGCTTCAATTATTTGTTCTGTAATCTCTGTTAGAGAGTATCACAATTGAGTTGATCCAGTAGTATTGTCTTGGTCATAAAAGGGAAAAAAATTGACCTTACTCGATTTATTATTACATCATGGGTGTAGAAACTAGAAATAGTTTTCTGTGGCTTATTTTGATTGGAGAATCTTAATAATTTGTTAAGGAGGAGTTTTGCTTATTAAATTCCTTATATTTAAGTTTTTGTACATACATGTTAATTGCATTACTCTTAGTGCATTTTCAAAATGCATAATTTTGTGTTGTACAAATAAATTGAGTTTTTGGAACAAATGTCTTAAGCTATGAACTGGTACAATGGCTGTTAAAAGTGGGAATGATGTAGATTTACATGATAGCATTATTCGTAGTTCCGCCCATCAAAAGCTAATTTTGATTCATATGTAACATTGGGATGCCTCAATTGATGAGAGTTTGTGGTCAGTATAATTAGTTGGGAGAGTAGTAGGAAAATGAATTGCAACTTCATTTTTGGAAAGTTGTTTGTCTGCTCCATTCTTTTTCCCCATATTTTTTAATTCTATGAACAGAGTTAAATTCCTCTCTCTCTCTCTCTCACACACATTGCTTTGGCTTCATCTCATTCTTGCTTTTCCAAAGGTTTCGCTTCAATTGTCCGTTTCTATTTTTAATATTTTTGGATGATCAGTTTTGTTTCTAAAACAAATTTGATAGCAGTTTTCAAGATATTTGTGCGCTTCTCACAAGTAGTTAACACTACAGCTCATACTTATTTCTTACTAGCCATACTTATTTCATCACAACAATAGAGATGGAGGATGATTATCATGTAAATATTGATACATTTAAAAACAAAAAAAGTAATTTTTGGCACTGAGTTACATGGCTCTTGGCGTGCATTTGTTAATGATACTGTTTGAAAAAACTAGTCCGCAACACCATAGAACAAATACATTCAATTAATAACAGGTTCTCCTGCAGACAGCAATCATGGATTCCCTGTAGCATTCCATTCGAAAAACAAGCACTGCAGTCTCCTCTACAGAAACTTGAAATCGCAGAAATGCAAAGATAGGAACAAGGCACAGCTAATCAGAAACTTGAAAGAGACAGCAAATCGATTAAAGAAAAAAAAAATCCTGGGTTTCCACCCTTAATTGTGAAAATCTTCAATCTTGTGTGGCTGCTCCTTGGTTGAGTTCTGCAAACCTCAGGCCAACACGCATTGAATGTTTTAGAAACTTCTCGGCACATCGACGCACACAGGTTTCCTCTTGCTTTTGCAAGGATTTGTGCTTAAAGGTATCCACGCAGTCATTAAAGCATCTCTCCACAAGTGAATTGTACATCCTCAAGCTGCAAGTAAAACGTACAATCAGAGGGAAAATTTTGGGACAAAAATGATTATATTAGTAAAAAATAATGCAGCGTGATCTAGCATAGCAAGACTATACTCAACTGCCCCTATGAAAAAATTTAACCATACAACATGACTAAAATTAGATGGTCTTTTATTCATCTAGTGACATCCAAGAAAATAAATTGAGGGATTGTTCCCATCATATACTATAATAAGGGCAAAGGACAACTTATATATATATATATATATATATAAAATAAGGAACTACTGAGAAAAAGCTGTCAAATACTGAAAACTTATGTCTTCGGAATAAGTTTAGTAACCTCTTCGGAATAAGTTATATAACATTATTTTTTTATTGGTAACACACGCATGCCATTGAAATTCCTTTTTCATTTCCACTCAACTCACTATTTCTCAGTGATGCATAAATTATTCTCCTTTACACATGACCAAACCATCTTAAGTGACCCTTTCTTATCTTTTCATTGATAGGGGTTCAAAGAAAGGGGTGAAATCATACCAGCACTAATAAATGCAGACACATATAACATATATAAAAATAAAATTAAAAAAATTGATAACGAAATTGACCTATAACTTCATATTGCTTATAAGGAAGGAGCTTAACGGTAGTTGGCATCCAGACTAGAGAGATCCAAACCTTCCTAGGTTACAGGCTCCATATGCCCTAAACTACATACTATGAATAATATTTGGGTTCATACGGACAGGGAACCTATTAAACCTAGGAAGACTGTCAGACAAACAAAACGAAAAATTGACTCCAAATTTGTTTTGTGCAATGCACATGATAATGCACCTGTAATTCATAAAATGTTGTTCCCAAAACGTCCAGACACAACATATAAGCTGCACTGGTTTTAAGGAGAACATTATTCTGGCTTCACATAATGAGCATCACAAAAATTAAATTAACTTCAGTGTGAGCTGTATTGCACAGTGGCAAATGTGAAGCCACAAAAATTGAGCCAATACTCAAATTTTAAACCAAAACAATGCCTTGAAGCACTTTGAAATGAACCTGTCATTCTCCTTAAAAAGGCACCAATCTCAGAAGTTTCTCAAAGCAGTACTTTGCTCAGCTCCTTTTGAAAATAATTTTTTTATCGTTACTTTTATTAAGATTGTGATAATAAATACAATATACTTAATAAAAAAAATTCCTGAAATGATTAACACATTTCAATTAATAAAGATGAGTTCATAAAAAGCTCACAAAAGGGAACACGTGAATTTAAAGAGATAAAAGAGGAAGAGAAAGATATTGAGGAAACAATGGATGGATACGTCATGGATCTGGAGCTGGCTGATGCTGCTGATCTTGGCAGGCATTTTAAGCTTATCTTACTATGGAAGATTTTTCAGACTTCCTAGCATGCTCTTGTGCATTCTAGATCCTATCCCTCGCCCATCAGCTGAAAGATGAGAGTGAGCCTATTTTGCTCTAAAATTATTAAAGGGATATATCTGGATCTGTTGCAAAACAATAATACCTAATCCCTTTTCTAGAAGTGTAGAAAATAAAAGGATGATTCTGACCAGAATAAAGTTGAGTTTTTTATTAATCAGTTATTTATATTGGATTTTTATAAATGAAATATTAATTTAATAGACTATTAATTTGTTTAGTATTAGTAAATTGAGAAAATTCTGTCTTATGTGTGCACGCATGTGTGTTCCTTTGAGGACTTAGATGATGAAAATTCAGAACAGGAGTAAAAGAAATCTTGAATAATGTATCATTTTTTACTTCAGAAATTATACTGTAGATAGAATTTGATGGTTTTAAACCTGACTCTATCATCACTTTATGTAGGACTTCAGCCTTAATCCACTTCCCATCCTCGTAAAATACTCCAGCAGCTTGAAGTTTGAACTGTAAGTAGCCACATTTGGAACCGGCCAACTCTCCCATTTCTTTAAGCAACATCAATGCCCTATAAGAGCTACCCTTTGCAGTACCCAAGAAACAGCTTTAAGGCATCTCACTCATTCATTTAAACAGCTTTAAGGCTGCTTTCATATTAAGTTTCATGCATGACCCATGTATCAAGATACCACATGTATAAACATCTGGAACAAACCAGTATTTCCACAGAAGATTATATCTGAAATCTTCTTCCATGTCATCTGATCTACAAAGGCATCAATAAGAATTGTAAATGTCACTTTAGAAAAAGAAATTCCGCTCTCCTCCATCTCCCTAACCAAATCAGCAATTCACACTAAATTTTCAACTCGACAGAAACCTACAATTAGAAAATTGGAAGTCACCAGAGTTGGAGATTGACCAATTGACTGCAACTGATTGAATAAACATGCAGCCTTCTCCAACTTTCCAACAATAAATTTGGATAGAATCAAATGCTTTTCATTTGATCCACCAACTTCTTAGCCTCCCAAACTCTCTTGACACAACCCACCAACAATGTGTTGTATGTAAAAACATTACAAACCACCCATCTCCCACACATTTCATCAAGCAGTTCTAAACCTTTACTTTAAATTCCATCATTACAATATTCATTAATCATACAATTGTAAGTATATAAATTAGGAAACAACCCATTGTGCTTCTTTTTCTCATACAGCTAAAACCCATGCTTCTTTAGGTCTTTCTTGAAAAACCATTGATCAGCACCATGTAAGTGAACTGATTAGCAACAAAAACAAGCTCTCCTATTTTACAAAACAACACCTAGGGTCTCCATTCTTCCAACACCCATCAATCAGAGATTCAGAGTAGAGTATTTGACAACATTAGCAGACAAACTCATCTCCTCCAACTGACCAAATGCTTAAACCCTTTATACAAATAAAAGCCTCACAACAACCTTGAATCATAATCCCAAAACTACATACATCCATTTGAAAATTCCCCTTTGTTTCATTGAAAACACACAAAGCTTTCTCAACACAATTTGATCAAACCCAAAAGATTATATAAGTGTTTGGTCCAGGCGTGAGGCCTTTATTAATCATCTGACTGAAATAGAATGCGAGTGCTTTAGTAATTGAGCTTGGACCTAGGCATTGATGATTGATTCATAAGATAAAAATGGGTTGAATCTAAATTCAAATTGCAGTGTGTCAAATAGTAGAGAAGATCAGATAATGAAGTAAAGGTGGGGGAGGAGATCCAACCATAGTATTCGTAGAATGAGAGAACGAGTGCATGGTATCATTTTGGAGGATAGGAGGTGGTGTATGATGAAGGAAACAAATTGGTGGGTGTGTTGGGGGCTAGGACAGTTGAGGAGTTGAAGAGTGAGAAAGCATTCAATGGCAGGCTTTTACCATTTTTTGGATGAGGACAAGAACATGGTGCATTTGTGACATTTTCCCATCATTGCTTATGGTGCATGCACTAAACTTTTACCCCTGTGGGTGTCCCCAGCTCTCTACTGTCTTTCGTGGAAACACTGATAGATAGGTACTGGAAAGTATTAAAGCCACACCATCACTAGGTTCATAAATGATAGATGGTAGAAGTCCTCTAAATGGGAACATCATGGGGGCTTTTGTGAAAAATGCAAATTTAAAATTAATTGTAAAATGCAGCAGTTTTCAAATTATTTAGGAATTTATAGCACTGTTGAAATCATATTTTGGAGGCACAATTTTGAATCTTGAAATCCTCTTATTTTCTGCTAATGTGGTGAAGCTAACAAGGACATTTTTAATTAAAAAAAAAAAATGTCCATGTGGAAATAGTATCTTCAAGAAACAATTTCCAGCCAACCATTGCAACCACCCCCGCCCCCCCCTTTTTTATTCCACTGTTCACTGTGAAACAGGGAGAAACACACAAAAACTTTCAACGAGAGTGGAGCTTGTCTAAAGGTTACCACTGAAAAGTCAATTTTCAATAAATTTTGGCCCATATACAAATATCTAAAAATTATTTTTAAAAAATCTATAATTAAATGGATAGTTTTTATTTTTTGGATAAATAATAATGGTTTATTGAAAATGAAAAGAAAATGATCCCCAAGAACACAGGAAATGCACAGAGGATGCAACAAAGTTTCATCCAAAATTACATAAATCTAGAAATTCCTCAAAGGAAGAAAAGGAATAGCCACTCAAAGCAGCCAACAAATCAAACATGGTTTCAAACATAGCCACTAAAAGATACAATTTTAGCTCCATAGAAAAACCCTCAACCCCATCAAAAGTACCAAGGTTTCTCTCCCTCCAAATGGACCGCACAACACAATGAGGATACATTAACAACATGATATTTACCAAAGGAGCTTAACAAATATAGTTGGTGACCAAGACTTTAAAGGGATCCAATCACTAGAGAGTGGAGGAATGAAACAAAGGAGCAAAAATTCTTCGCCTATAAGGAATGAAACAAAGATTCCATACAAAACTAAATTGCATACTAAGAGACTATTATTTTGGTTTAGTTCAAATGATTAGTGAGCTTTTTATACCTAGGAGGACCGTCAAGTAAACAGAACGAAAAAAAAAAAAAACTCCAAAGATATTTCTGTGAAAAAAACATGATAATGCACCATTAATGCATAACATGTAGTTCCCAAAACGTCCAGACACAACAATATAAGCTGCACCGGTTTTAAGGAGAACATTATTCTGGCTTCACATGAAGAGCATCACAAACATTAAACCGACAATGCGAGCTATATAGCACAGAGGCCAACTGTGAAGCCACAAAAAAACATAAGTCCCATGATGTTTGAATAACTGTTTGGATTAGCTTAAGTACAACATTTTAAAACCTCAATTTTTTATAGCTAAAATTATCCAAACTAACACTTTGAATTCACTATTTCCTATCAGCTTAAGTAGTAAAAGCACTTGAAAACAAAAGTGATACTGTCAAAAAAAAAAAAAGAAATCTAATTTATACTCACAATTCACAAATAATAAACAAAATTAGGAATTGATTGATAAATTGATAAAGAGGAAGAGAAGAAATGGGACCTGTCACGGATCTGGAGCTGGTCGATCATTGTGGACATTCTGATCTTATCTTCCTCAGGAAGAGTGTCCAGATCTGCTAGCATGCTTTTGTCCATACTTGATCCTCTCTCTCAGTCTCTCAGGTTTTTCAACTTCCAAACACAACTTAGTTTTTGTTAGGGTTTATGAACAAGCTCTCTTCAGTACAGTAGCTCTGATTCACTATTACTTTTATCGCAACAGAGCACGACGTCGTTTAGTCAACTTCTCTCACTCTCTCTCTTCGTAAATATACGTGGAGTCTTTTTTGGGCCTGGACCGTTAGTTAGATTCATCATTCATATGAAAGTTTGTGTCTTGCCCGAATGATGGTGGGCCTCTTGATTTTGTCCACTAATAATTTGCTGATTATAAGTGTACAGAAATTTTTTAAATGTTTTAGTCAAAGAATTTTTTTTTTGGGGTAAATTATATATATATATATATATATATATATTGATAGAAAATAGAATTCTACTCTAACTTAATCTAAGTGTATTTATCTGTAAAAGTCCCTCCTGAAAACTTGAACCTTAACCCTTACCCTACACCCCACAAGCACTTATATTTGTAGAGTGACCATTGCACCAAGAGTGTGCAGTGATTATTATATTTTAAATCATATGTCATAAGGGTAGTTTCAAATAAAAATTTATTAGCTTCAAAAGTTTCAGTTTTCCTTTTTTTCAAGTGAAAGTTTAAAATTAAATTTGGAAATTTGAGAGAGAGAGAGTTATTGCACAATGTGACATAAATGACCATATTTGTAACTTTTGTTACGGTTTGCCTAAAGCGACTAGGAAATTACTTTATAAAACTATTATAAAGAATAAAAGAAACAGGTTAGCAACTTTATAAAACTTTTTTTTTTTTTTGATGAGAAAACTATTATAAAACTATTATCACGTTCTACCATGGAAAAAAAAAAATATACAGAGCCACCACAAGACTCGAGTTACATTCTTACTGCTTGTAAAAAAGAATTAAGTTAGCGTGCAACATAGTGGAGCCTATAGTTTTTTTTTTTTTTTTTGGGAGAAATGAGTGGAGCCTATAGTTAGATTTGATTTAGCTGTTTTATTGGCATGTTGTCAGTCTAATAGCCAAAAAAAAAAAAAAGAGAAGAAAATCGTTGTGGTTTTTAAGTAAAACACAAACACGCTTGAAGTTTTGAGTGAACAATTGACTTCCATGTGATATTGTAAAATTTATGCAATAATTATTACCATTAATGAAAATAAATGATGAGTTGACGAATATTCAGGTAGCCTAGTTGGTAAGATACCGGGTCAATAAGTCTCAAAACTTGAATTCAAGTCTCAAACAACTAGCTGTGTGTTGGTACTTTTTATATTTTATTTCTATCTCAAACAATCAATTTAAAAAAATAAGTGAGTTCTCCACACAGACCAGAAGCATGGAGTCTCGCATAAGAGTGGGTAAGGTGCTACAATGATTATGTTTAGTTAGGGAAGTTACACTAGTTACCCCCTCTACCTATTTTTTTTACCAAAAAAAAAAAAAAAAAAAAAAAGAGTTGCACTTATGATGACGCATCTCTATGTTATTTTCACATAAAATTGTATCACATAATACAAGTGAGTGCCGAAACATGTTAGAGAGTGGCTACCATATGTAATTGTGCGGTGTGGTCAAAATCTGCAGTCACTTCTCCAACGAAGTGGAGGTGTTTGTGTTTTCTGGTTGGGTTATGGTTCAATAGAGGATATTTTGGTTTTTAATCTCAAATTAGTTGTGTGACTATAATGTAATCTATATATATATATATATATATATATATATATATATATAAAACTGAAACCTTTGAAACTCTCACAATTTTCCACATCATCACTATTTTTTTTTTTTAGTTTAGATTCTTTTTATTTTAGGTTTTATATCTTAAATAGAATCTACCAAAAAAACAATAGACAAAAGTTTGAATTTTTATTAATATCAATAATATTGAAAAACGTATACAAACTTGGAGATCTATTTAAGGGCTCCATAAAACTTGATGGACAAGAAAATATATTCTAAAATAAGTCCTAATTAATACCTAACCATAATAGGAACCAAATTTGATTTAAAAAACATTAAAAGAACCTAAAAACAAGGAAATAAATCACCTAGACCTAAAATAACGTTTTTGCATAAAAATACCAAAATTAAATAATTACAAAAATTAAATTGTAAATTCTATCCTAGATCAACTTATCACAAAAATCATCATCTATATTTATTATTATTATTATTATCTATATAAAACTGAAACCTTTAAAACTCCCACAATTTTTCACGTCACCATTATTTTCTTTTTCTTTTTATTTTAGATTCTTTTTATTCTAGATTTTATATCTTCTTATATTTATTAGTGTTACAATAGTTTTGTTTAAGTAAAACTCTATTAGATATATTTTGTTGGCCTCTCCAAAGCTTATCACATCATTATTATTATCTATATATAATATAAAATTGAAGATTAAAATTTAATTATAATTTTTTAAGATACCTCATGTTAGAATTAAAAAAAAAAAAGACCCACTTTAGGTTTCAAAAAAAAAAAAAAACTTTAGGATTAAGAAAAAAAGAGAGAGACTCTTGGTAGGACTCTCTTCTCTCCTTAAAACCCTAGCAATTACCATCTCAAAACCCTAAACTCAACTTCACTTTAAGATTAAAAAAATAAGAAGGAGAGAGACTCACGTAAAAAAAAAAAAAACAATGTAGGTTTTTTCTTTTTTATTTGCTTTCATATGTGCCTGAAATTTTCATTCTATCTTATTGTTTTATTATGTTTAGAATTGATTTTCTTCTAAGTATTCGGGTTAATCTCTAGATTTTGATAGTGTTTTTATGGGTTTTGGTTTTTGAGTTGAAATTCTAATAATTATTTTATATTGTATATGGCAGATGAAGCATCTCTATTTTTTGGAAAAAAATCAAAACTGCAACCTATGTCTTTCAGCCCTGTGGTAAATTTTTATATGTTTTTGCTTTATTGAGAATTTTTATTTGGGTTCATGTGATTTTTTGTTTTTTTTTATTAAAGCTTCGATTTTTGGTTGATTAATTATTTGTTTGGATTAATTTCAATTAATTATTTGTTTGGATTCAACGTAAAAGATAATGGAATTATGTGTTATAAATTTGATATTGTTCCATGTTTTGAATTGTTTATATTGTTAAAACTCCTGGTAGGACTCTCTCTTCTCTCCTTAAAACCCTAGCAATTAACATCTCAAAACCCAAAACTTAACTTCACTTTAAAATTAAAAAAATAAGAAGGAGAGAGACTCACGTAAAAAAAAAAAAAAGAAAAAAAAAAGAAAGTGATTTTGTCTTTTTTATTTGCTTTCATATGTGCTTGAAATTTTCATTCTATCTTATTGTTTTGTTATGTTTAGAATTTATTTTCTTCTAAATATTTGGGTTAATCTCTATATTTTGATAGTGTTTTTGTGGGTTTGGTTTTTGGGTTGAAATTTCTAATAATTATTTTATATTATATATGGCAGATGAAGCATCTCTATTTTTTTGAGAAAAATCAAAACTGCAACCTATGTCTTCCAACTCAAGGTGTGGTAAATTTTTATTTGGTATATTATATATGAATTTTTTGAATTTGAAGGGTTTTTTTGGTTTTGAAGTAGAATTTGGGGATTCTATAAAATTTGGAAGTTTTAAGTTTTGGGGTTTTTGGTATTTGTGTCTTAGTAGGTTGATTTTAATTCTTTACCTTATATGTTTTTGCTTTATTAAGAATTTTTATTTGGGTTCATGTGATTTTTTGTTTTCTTAATTAAAGTTTTGATTTTTGGTTGATTAATTATTTGTTTGAATTAATTTCAATTAATTATTTGTTTGGATTCAACGTAAAAAATAATGGAATTATGTGTTATAAATTTGATAATGTTCCATGTTTTGAATTATTTATATTATTATTACTACGACTAAATAAGATTTGTTTTTATCTTTGTAGTTTATATCAGTTTTGAGTGTGTGTGTGTGTATATATATATATATATAACTTTTGGGAATTTTGCTTTATTAATTTAAGAATTGTAAATTACTTTGTAAGTTTCAGTAACTATGCACCTGCATTGAGACATTGCCAATATAAGCATATATATATATATATATGGTGTTAACATTTTATAAAAGTCTTTCTTACAATCCAATAACATTCTACGTTAGACAACACTTCTAAACTATAGAAAAGTATAGAAGTTAAATATTTATTCTCATTGTATTTTATTTAATTATGCAGATTTTTTTTTTTAAACGCTAACTAGCAAAATGTCTATAATATGCATATTATTAACCTAATTTTCTATTTTTGAATTTCTTAGATTTTATTATATCAATCTTTTTTTCTTTTAAATTCTTGGTGGGCAAATTAGTCTCTCACTAATTCTTTTACCTTAACGTGATGTTGGTTAATTGTCTTTTTTACTTAACTATCCCGTGTATCGCACGGGTTAGCGACTAGTATCTATTAAAGTAATACACATTGCATTTTTAAATTGGACGGGAGGACCATTGAACACTACATAATTTTCTGCAATGTGTCTTGTTACTATCCAATGTAATTAAAAAAGAAAAAAACTTGTATTAAAGAAAGAAAATGCTAAAGGATGCAAGTTATTTTTTTTTTCCTTCTCACAAAAAAGAAGAAGAAAAAGTTATCATTGTTTCTGCCAAGAGCCAAGTAGTTCAATTGATTGGTATCTCCTAATACCTCCAAGACATTTAGAATTCAAATCCCTCATCTTCATTGTAACTATTGAATTATAATCCTATCCAAAATATATAGATATATATATATATATATATATTGAATTAAAAAAAAAAATGTTACAATGATTTCTACAATGTTTTAAAAAAATGTAAGTATGTTTGTTTCTAAATAAAATAAACTATTGGAGTTATTATTAAAAAAAAAAAAAAAAATTAAAGAGTGGATACCCACTGTAAGAACTCGAAAATTGATGGCTCAAACCCATTGAGAATAGAGAGCCCTGTACCTTCAAATTAATTAGCCCAAAACAATAGAATTTGTATAGAGAATGGGAAATTGATTCAGTTGTAAGTTCAATAAAGTTTAGGTCTAAGGCCGAAGATCCAAGTAAGAAGGAAAGAGATCGATTCAAAGAGTAATTGATATTAATGCTTTCCTCAGGTCACTCCAAGGATGAGTTCTTATACAAAGATCTACGCAAGTCTTAAGCTATATCCCTCACCACTGTTCCAGTTCTTATCTTTTTAATCTTGATCTCTTAGAAAAATCCTTTCCCCTTTTAGCCGGGGAGTTCCTCTCTCTTATATACTCTTTTTTCTTTGCATTCTAACCCTCCACTTGTATACTTCAAGGCTTTCCTAAGGACACTTGTCCCATCATAGTTCTGTTAAAGGTGGTAGAAGGGACTGCTTAGCTGTGAATCTACTGTTCAGGTATCATTTCCTCATTAATGTAACTAATAAGATTGTTGCTATTCATTCAATGCAGAGGTAGTAGGTAAGTTTTTACGGGGAATTTCTTCCAGTTGCTTTGGCCTTCATCTAGAAGGCTACTTCGCCCACTCGAGCCCTCACGTGGCATTGTGCACCTTCCTCATCCTCTTCTCAGGTAAACCAACTTCTCAAAGCAAAAGTGCTCTACAAATGAATTGACGAAGGACATATCGCACCTTATCTTCCTCGGTCCTCGGACCCCCACACCCACAAAGGAAGTTTGCTAAGTTTTGTCAATTGCCCAAATCATGAGGTCATTTTTTAAAAACTAATATACAAATAGGTTTCTTTTCTCTATATTTTTATCAATTTTCATCTTGGCTATGCAACAATATCGCAAAGCTACAGGTATAGAATATACCTAATATACTAATATTTTTTTTTCTATATTTTTATTAGTTTTCTTCTCTCTTTCTCTTTTATTAATAATATTACTCTTTTACCTATAAAAAAAAAGTTACAAGTATAGAATAAAGATTATTAAGACCTATGCAAGCCTCCTAAGGTGAACCCAAAATGACAAATACCAAACCTCTTTCTTTCTTTAATTTTAAAATTTTATATTTAAAATTTAATTTTTTTTATTATTATTATTATCATCATCATCATTTTTTTAATAAAAAAAATCAATTGTTATAGTTTCTGGGGAAGATGATCTACTCCTATTTAAATCCTCTGAATTCCCTCTAAATTTTTAACTAAATTTGAGACAATGTGACATTTATTTGATTTGATTTTTATTTTTATTTTTAATTTTGTGTGGTTGAAGAAAAATTAAATGGGATGGGACCTTTTTCTTATTTCTTAGTCCTTTTTTTTTTCTTGATAATTCTATGGTTGGAAAATGGCATTTGAATGTGGTAATTGAGTTACAAGACTCTAGGTGATATTTCTAGTCTTATTATGGGTAGAAAACTACTAGAAACTTGGGAAAAGATGCACCATAACAATAACAAAATACCACAAACCCAAATCATAAAACCCTTTCATTTAAAAAAATCAAGGAGATGGAAAAAAACAATACTACATGCACCCATTTTCATATCCAATTTCATACCTTATTGATTTGTGCGATTGTGAGTGTTTTAAAAAAGAAAAAAAAAAGAGGGTCCACGTAAACTAGAATGGACAAAATGTGTCCATCACTTATAGTTTCACACATTAATATGTTATGAAATTGGGTGTGAGATTGAGTGTCTCGCTAGAATTATTAGATGGCAATTTTTGTTTTAATACAAGATAGAAATTCAATCATAACCTAATTTAAGTGTATATATGTGTGAAACTTTCTCTCTTGAAGACTTGAATCCCGGTCATTACTCATTACACCGCACAAGAACTTTTGTACTTATAGAGTGACCATCACGCCAAGTTGCGTGGTGGTGATGACAAACTTAGATGAACTTGAGGAGCTGGATTATCTTTCTATTTGAGCTATAATAAGTTGAATCATTCTCATGAGCAATTTCATCAAACACGTGGAAATGGAAACAACCATGATTGAGATTTTTGATTTAATTTCTGCGTAATTTCAGGTTGTAACTAAACAAAGACTTGTGGATAGATGCCTATTGGAATTGTTGACAGATTCAAAAAGTTGGGTTTACTAGCTTGGTCTTTTCCCTTTTGTGGAATTCTAATGGCAAGTCAATGATGATAAGAAATTAAGAATTGCTTTAGAATAAGAGGACAGCGTATCTTGCGGTTTAGTCTCTTTTTGACACACAAAAAATCAGATTCTAATGTGGAAGCTTGGTACTAAACAGCAAAGTTTGAAAGCCAGTCAAGTATACTAGGGCTGCAACTAATTTTATGAGCTTAATTGCTTAGAAATTACTTTCATTCTACTTAAAAGAGACCTTTCGATTTCATGTCAGTTACCTTAAGCCACGCTTATTTTTTCGGCAATTAAAAAGACTTGTAGATGCAGATAGATGCCTTGACAGCCTTGTGAATTAGTCTGAACGTAAGTACTGTAGGCATAATTATAAAGTTGGGTCCACTAGCTTGTTCTTTTTTGTGGAATATTTCTAAAGGCAGGTCATTGATCATAAGAATTGCTGTAGATTAGTACACAGCGCATCTTGCGGTTTAATTCTATTTTTGATAAACAGAATATCAGATGCCAATGTGGGAGCTTGGCCCTAAACAGCAAAGTTGAAAGTAAGTCAAGTCTACTTGGGCTGCAATTAATTCATAAAGGGATAATATCCTTTCACACTTCATAATTGATGCAGAAATGTCCTTTCATATACTTGCACAGAACTTTCTTTCTTTCTACTTAAAGGGTCCTTTCTAATTTCAAATAATTTCCCTACTCTTTTTTTTCTCTCTTGCTTACTCAGTCTCATGGGTTCTATATCTTTTTCTGTTCTCTTCTTACTAACAATGTCTTTACTTGCCGTTGATGTAAAAGCCCAACAAAACCATTCCAATGTGATACCCTTAGGCTCTTCTCTTTCCCCTATTGCTAACCGTACTTCATGGCTCTCACCTTCTGGCCTTTTTGCCTTCGGTTTCTATCCGCAAGGCAATGGTTTCGCTATAGGAATATGGCTGGTTAATCAACCAGAGAACACAATTGTCTGGACTGCAAATCGTGATTACCCGCCTGTCTCCTCAAATGCTACATTGAACTTAACAAGTGATGGGCTTCTGCTTCGCACTGAGCAAGGTGCCGAAGATCTCATAGTGAACGCTTCACAGGATAAGTTCTATTTATTTGCGGGTTCAGCATCTATGCTTGATTCTGGTAATTTTGTGCTCTACGACGACGCTTCTAGTGTTGTTTGGGAAAGTTTTAAATTCCCAACTGACACCATATTAGGAGGTCAGAATCTGTCTAGTGGCAAGGAATTGGTGTCTAGTGTATCTAGATCAGACCACTCACGTGGACGTTATTGTCTCAGGATGCAGGACGATGGAAACCTTGTTTCCTATCCTGTAAACAATACATATATTTCAGAAAATGCTTATTGGAAAATATCTTATGATTATGATCATACCTGCAGCTACAGTAACCGGTGTTTTATGAGTGATGGGACTTTTGGCAATTATATCAAGCTCAGTCTTGACCAAAGGGGTCTACTAAGCTTAGCCAATAGCAGTTCCCACATATACACTTTGGCCAATAATTCTTACCT